>JBBDGP010002191.1:117500-257500 GCA_037952835.1 Lithobates septentrionalis
GTAGCACAGTGTTGAATAGCAAAAAAATGGCCTGGTCATGAAGGGGGGGGGGGGGGGGTGATCGTGAGTATAGAACATCTGACTGTGTGTACTGAGATATGACCACCTGTATTGGCCCCACAGAGCCTGTCTGGATCACAATGTATCTGGGATGTCGTTAGGACCGCGGACACTTCTGTGACGTCTCTTATAAACGTTCTGCAGTACGTGACGCAACATTTCCATGGCAGGAACACCACCGCCTGGCTGAGCGGAAGAGACGGCACAGCGGGTGAAGTGTCACAGGGCTGCCCTTCAGAAGGCGCTGACACGTGAGAACAGAAGATGGATGAGATCTTTATGAACCATTAACCAATAAAGTGTGCAGACGGTCTGCGGGAAGGCCTCGGCGCAGTCTGTGGCTCTGACATCTATCAGCCGGACACAACGTTTTACCGCGCGATTGCCTGGAACATCCGCCGTCTGTACTCTGTCTGGGGAACGCATTACTAAACAGCTGGGATTTATCTGATACAAGACACATTGACGTGTCCTGCAGGGTCTACACTAAAGGGCATTTCCATGGTGGATTCATCCAATTCCATTTTCATTATTAAAGTGTTTATGAAGTCAAAACTTCCTGTTGTGTCTGCGCAATCTGCAGAGCGATATTTTCCTTGTATACTGTATATACAGTTAAGGGCGCATTTATAACAAATAGAAATGGGCATAGTTGTTCATCTATCCATCAAAACGGCATGTAAGTTTGTTCTGAGTGAATGGGGCAAAATCAAATGCTCTAGGTCTAGGGCACGGGTGTCAAATTTAGTTTCATTGCGGGCTGCATCAGCAGTATGGTTGCCCTTTAAAGGGCCAATTGTATCTGGGGTGCGCTCTGTATAGAGTGCAGGGTTCAGGAGTGCGTTATGTAAAGTGTGCAGCATTCAGGTTACGCTACAGAGTGCAGAGTTCAGGGATGCGCTATGTACAGAGTGCAGAGTTCAAGGGTGCGCTATGTACAGAGTCCAGGGTTCGGGAGTGCGTTATGTAAAGAGTGCAGCATTCAGGTTATGCTACATACAGAGTGCAGAGTTCAGGGGTGCGCTATGCACAGAGTGCAGGGTTCAGGGGTGCGCCATGCACAGCGTGCAGAGTTCAGGGGTGCGCTATGTAAAGAGTGCAGAGTTCAGGGGTGCGCTATGTACACAGTGCAGGCTTCAGGGGTGCGCTATGTACACAGTGCAGGCTTCAGGGGTGCGCTATGTACACAGTGCAGGCTTCAGGGGTGCGCTATGTACACAGTGCAGGCTTCAGGGGTGCGCTATGTACACAGTGCAGGCTTCAGAGGTGCGCTATGTACACAGTGCAGGCTTCAGGGGTGCGCTATGTACACAGTGCAGGCTTCAGGGGTGCGCTATGTACACAGTGCAGGCTTCAGGGGTGCGCTATGTACACAGTGCAGGCTTCAGGGGTGCGCTATGTACACAGTGCAGGCTTCAGGGGTGCGCTATGTACACAGTGCAGGCTTCAGGGGTGCGCTATGTACACAGTGCAGGCTTCAGGGGTGTGCTATGTACACAGTGCAGGCTTCAGGGGTGCGCTATGTACAGAGTGCAGGCTTCAGCGGTGCGCTATGTACAGAGTGCAGGGTTCAGGGTTGCGCTATGTACAGAGTGCAGGGTTCAGGGGTGTGCTGTGTACAAAGTGCAGGGTTCAGGGATGCGCTGTGTACAGAGTGCAGAGTTCAGGGGTGTGCTGTGTACAGAGTGCTGGGTTCAGGGGTGTGCTGTGTATAGAGTGCTGGGTTCAGGGGTGTGCTGTGTACAGAGTGCTGGGTTCAGGGGTGTGCTGTGTACAGAGTGCAGAGTTCAGGGGTGTGCTGTGTACAGAGTGCAGAGTTCAGGGTTGTGCTATATACAGAATGCAGGGATGTGCCATCTCCAAACCCTACCCCCCCCCTCCCCATGTTTCCTGTTCCCTTTCTTAGATTTGCGGGAGCGGAACATGAGAACCAGAGTTCCACCATGTTCCGATTGAAAAACTGGGTGGTGGTGGTGGTGGTGGTGGGGGGGGGGAAACAGGACATGACAAGGCCTGGCAGGCTGCATTTGGCCTTGTGTTTGACATTTGTGCCCTAAGGCTATATTTTCTGCAGATTGAATGCGTGAATGGAAAAAATAACGCATTATGGCCACTAGATGGCGATGACTTTCATAGGACCATATGGTTTGTTGGATTGTTTACTCAACATATTCACAAACCAGGTTTATTTAGCAGCAACCTTAATGCACATGAATGGGGCAGCACAGTGGCTAAGCAGTTAGCACTTCTGCCTAGCAACACGAATGTCATTGGTTCGAATCCCAACCATGGCACTACCTGCATGGAGTTTGCATGTTCTCTCTGTGCCTGCTTGGGTTTCCTCCGGGTACTCCGGTTTCCTCCAACACTCCAAACACATACTGGTAGGTTAATTGGATCCTGTCTAAATTGGCCCGAGTATGTGAATGTATGTGAGTTAAGGGACCTTAGATTGTAAGGTTCTTGAGGGAAGGGACTGATGTGAATGTACAATATATATATGTAAAGTGCTGAGTAAATTGACAGGTTTTTTTTAAGTACCTGAAATAAATAGATACTGTCAGTTTTAATAAATGTTACCTGTTCTCCATCTAGTGGGGGGTTTCTGTTCGCTGCTCCATGTCGGCCCCTAAAACTGTAAAATTCACACCGGTCACACTATTTACTCCACTATAAAATTACCAGATCACAATAAAGGACATTTAATAGGAACATTAGTGACAGATGTTGATGCATTTCTATCTTTCCTAAATAAGCCGTCCTCCCAATTAGAAAATTATCCACTTCTGGCACTTTGTGTTTACAAATTTAAATCAGTATTTTTTGCTAGAAAATTATTAAGAACCCCCAAACACGTTACACGTTATTTGCGCAGCGTTTTTTTAAACGCAATTTGTATGGAAAAAATACACTATTGAATTCTAAAAAAACAAAAACACAGTATGTTCCCCAATTTTTTTTTATAAAGTATGAAAGATGATGTTACGCAGAGTAAATAGGTACCTAACATGTCACGCTTTAAAATTGCGCACACTCGTGGAATGGCGACAAACTGCTGTACTTAAAAATCTCCATAGGCGACGCTTTAAACATTTTTACAGGTTACCTGTTTAGAGTTACAAAGGAGGTCTAGCACTAAAATTATTGCTCTCACTCTAACGTTCGCAGTGATACCTCATGTGTGGGGTGCGAACACCGTTTACATAAGCGTGCACGACTTACGTATGCGTTCGCGTCTACGTGCAAGCACGGAGGGATGGGGGCGCTTTACATTTTATTTAATTATTTATTTTTCATTTTTAAACTGTCCCTTTAATTATTTTTTTTTGATCACTTTTATTTCATTTAATTATTTTATTTTTCATTTTTAAACTGCCCTTTAATTTTTTTTGGATCACTTTTTTTCCTATTACAAGGAATGTAACCATCCCATGCAACAAAAATAAGGGATGACAGGTTCTCTTTATGGAGAAATCTGGGGTCATAAAAACTCCAAACCTCTCCTTTACCTTTTAAAGCCGAAGATCAAAAAATAAATAAAAAAGGTTTGATCGTTTGCTTTAAAAAAAAAAAAAGTTTACTTTTGCCCTACACACGTCATGACGTCACTCCGGTCTTCCAAGGTCATGATCTCTGGCCGCCTTGGTGACCAGCCATCGGATCATTCCTTGGGTGCGCCGGTGAAAACGGCAAGCTCGAAAAACACCGGTAACCGGTGGGGGTGGGGTGTTAACGCCCCCTCCTGTCGCTTCTGAAAGCGATCCAGTGGCTTATGAGCCGATCTGACTGCTTTCAGGAGAAAGCCAGCCACTGGCTGAAAAAAAAAACGTATTGCGGTCGGCAAATGGTTATAAAAGATCCAACACGTTTCGGGGGTTCACTCCTGCTTCATCAGGGCTTGGGGACAATGTAACTTTATCAATTCCTGGACTCAAAGTGGTTTGGAAATATTGTTTTGGCCCTCACATGAGAGCTTCATATGCACTACCTGCTGATAATATTACCTTAAGTGAGATCTACAAATATGTTTCCTTTGAATCCGGCATTGCTAAAGTCACATTATGAAAACACATGGCGCCGTGCTGCAACCTCCTCTGGAATTCAAATATGGCTTAGAATTAGGACCTGAGGCTCTGGCCGCAAGGCTCCTGAAGCCTCACTGGTACAAAATCCACAAGAAGATGGCGGCACATCGGTATAAATCAATAGAGTGGTTATATTTTATTATGTACAGGAGAATACAGCCGAAACGCGTTGGAATCTTTTTGGCTGTATTCCCCTTGTACATAATAAAATATAACCACTCTGATTTATAGCAATGTGCCCCCATCTTCTTGTGGATTATGAAGCCACATTATACCTAATCCCTGATGAAGGGGGAGTAAACCCCCGAAACACTACATTTTTTATTGTTAAACAAATAAAATACCTTTCTGGACTCTATCACCATTGGTGTTCTTGGTACATTTTACATACTGGACTTTTCTCTAAACCCCCCTCCTCTGATTGGATGTGCTTTTGTCACATTAAAATAATAAAGCAAAAACAGACTGTGTTTCTTGTGACAGGCCTCACCTACTTAGATCGGTCTGGACCTCGGCCTCGCTCACCCCCCTCCTCTTCCTCCTGGGCGGGGTGTAAAACCGGCTCTGCGCCAGTGCGGACTTAGCCGTCGTCTTCAGCGTCCGCGGCGTGAAAGGCCGCTGCTTGCTGGTGAAGTGTTGGGCGTGTTTCTCTATCAGGTCTCCGCTGTAAGCTTTCTCACGGTTGTCCTGAAACTTGCGCAGGGCGGTGCCCCAGGCGGTGGAGCCAATCCTAGAAGACGCTCCGGAGAGGTCGGGGTGCCTCCGTCTGATGTCTGCGGCGTGCTCGGAAGAATGGAAGTGTCGGGATGAAGAGATGAAGGAAATCGGGGAAGCCCCAGGATCCGAATATGAAAACGGTCGGTGTGCGTTATCGTATCCAACATAGAGATCCTGTAAATGGAGATTTCATGTGTTCATTCATTGCATTTCAAGGGAAATGATGGAGGATCGCAAATTCATTTCATGCAATAAAACATTCAAAATTTATCACTTTGTAATGCTGATACAGTGGATTTTATGTAAATTGTAACCTTCAAACTGTATAAGAGTTGCAAAACACCATTCCCAGAATCCCTTTAGATGTGCTTATACACCACACCAAAAAAGCTGTACCCATGGACTTTTTCAGGACAAATAGAAATTGACATCACAAGGAAAATTATATAAACACTGTGTGAGATAAAAAATTGCAACACTTGCCATTTTATTCTCCAGGGTCTCTGCTAAAAAAAAAATATATATATATATATAAATATATCTATATCTATATATATCTATATAGATATAGATATATATATATATATTTTAGCAGAGACCCTGGAGAATAAAATGGCAAGTGTTGCAATTTTTTATCTCACACAGTGTTTGCGCAGCGGTTTTTTCAAACGCAATTTTTTGGGAAAAAATAAAATTTAATGAATTAAAAAAAAACAAAAAAAAACCACAATAGTTACCCCAATTTTTCCATATAATGTGAAAAGACGATGTTACGCCAAGTAAACAGATACCTAACATGTCATGCTTTAAATTTGCGCATGCTCGTGGAATGGCAACAAACTACGGTACTTAAAAATTTCCATAGGCGACACTTTCAATTTTTTTTTACAGGTTACCAGTTTAGCGTTACAGAGGAGATCTAGCGCTAAAATTATTGCTCTCGCTCTAACGATTGTGGCGATACCTCACATGTGTGGTTTGAACACCGTTTACATGTGAGGGTGCGACTTACGTATGCGTTCGCTTCTGCGCGTGAGCTCGTTTTACATTTTTAGGGCATTTTACATTTTTCTTTTTTTTTTTTAACTTTATTTATTTAAATCTTTTGAATGCCTTTACAGGTTACTAGTTTAGAGTTATACAGGAGGTGTAGTGCTAGAATTATTGCTCTCACTCTAATGTTCGCGGCGATCTCTCACATGTGTGGTGCAATCACCATTTACATATACATGTGGGCAGTGGCGTCACTAGGGTTGGTGTCACCTGGGGCGGTAAAACATGGTGTCACCTCCCCCCCACAATTATTATTTCCACATATAACAATGCATATAATGGCAACAGTAGTGCCGCTAGCAACTATCAAGCAACTAGCAACTTTGAATAACAAGATCATATGAAAGTCCACCCAGGGAATAACAACAGTGACAGGATCAGTGACAGTTTCTGCAATAATGATCCCCAGCATGGTGTCAGTAGCAGCAATAATATCCCCCCACATTGGTGCAGATTTCTAGAATAAAAACTTCAGCATCTGTAACAGTATACATAATAATAACCCCCAGCATTGGTGGCATTTCTGCAATAATAACCCCCAGCATTGGTGCCATTTTCTGCAATAATAACCCCCAGCATTGGTGCCATTTTCTGCAATAATAACCCCCAGCATTGGTGCCATTTTCTGCAATAATAACCCCTAGCATTGGTGCCATTTTCTGCAATAATAACCCCCAGCATTGGTGCCATTTCTGCAATAATAACCCCCAGCATTGATGCCATTTTCTGCAATAAAAGCCCCCAGCATTTGTGCAATTTTTGCAATAATAACCCCCAGCATTGGTGCCATTTTCTGCAATAATAACCCCCAGCATTGGTGCCATTTTCTGCAATAATAATCCCCAGCATTGGTGCCATTTTCTGCAATAATAACCCCCAGCATTGGTGCCATTTTCTGCAATAATAACCCCCAGCATTGGTGCCATTTTCTGCAATAATAACCCCCAGCATTGGTGCCATTTTCTGCAATAACAACCCCCAGCATTGGTGCCATTTTCTGCAATAATAACCCCCAGCATTGGTGCCATTTTCTGCAATAATAATCCCCAGCATTGGTGC
Organism: Lithobates septentrionalis; assembly: GCA_037952835.1. Lineage (NCBI taxonomy): Eukaryota > Metazoa > Chordata > Amphibia > Anura > Ranidae > Lithobates > Lithobates septentrionalis. The sequence continues at coordinate 124,475 of JBBDGP010002191.1, forward strand.
CATTTTCTGCAATAATAACCCCCAGCATTGGTGCCATTTTCTGCAATAATAACCCCCAGCATTGGTGTCATTTTCTGCAATAATAACCCCCAGCATTGGTGCCATTTTCTGCAATAATAATCCCCAGCATTGGTGCCATTTTCTGCAATAATAACCCCCAGTATTGGTGCCATTTTCTGCAATAATAACCCCCAGCATTGGTGCCATTTTCTGCAATAATAATCCCCAGCATTGGTGCCATTTTCTGCAATAATAACCCCCAGCATTGGTGGCATTTTCTGCAATAATAACCCCCAGCATTGGTGGCATTTTCTGCAATAATAACCCCCAGCATTGGTGGCATTTTCTGCAATAATAACCCCCAGCATTGGTGCCATTTTCTGCAATAATAACCCCCAGCATTGGTGCCAGTGTCTGCAATAATAGCCCCCAGCATTGGTGCCAGTGTCTGCAATAATAGCCCCCAGCATTGGTGCCAGTGTCTGCAATAATAGCCCCCAGCATTGGTGCCATTTTCTCCAATGATCCCCAGCATTGGTGCAGTAGTTGCAATAACCCCCAGCAAGGGTGGTCGGTGGTGATATGCTTACTTTAAAAACTCTTCAGCTATGGAGGCGGCATGCACCCGACAGCTGATGGAAACATCAGCTGCGGTGCCGACATCGCTGGACTCCAGGACAGGTAAGTGTCCGATTATTAACAGTCAGCAGCTGCAGGCTGCAAGGTCCATAAAGACATGGATGAGCGAGTTTGGGGTGGAGGAACTTAACTGGCCCGCACAGAGTCCTGTCCTCAACCCGATAGAACACCTTTGGGATGAATTAGAGCGGAGACTGCTAGCCAGGCCTTCTCATCCAACATCAGTGCCTGACCTCACCAATGCGCTTCTGGAGGAATGGTCAAACATTCCCATAGACACACTTCTAAACCTTGTGGACAACCTTCCCAGAAGAGTTGAAGTTGTTATAGCTGCAAAGGGTGGGCCAACGCAATATTGAACCCTACAGACTAAGACTGGGATGCCATTAAATTTCATGTGCGTGTAAAGGCAGGCATCTCAATACTTTTGACAACTTAGTGTAATTCTCCTTTAAGGGGGCGTGGCATGGGTGTGTCCTATACTTACCCACTTTTGCCAATTGGTGTCCCTCAAAAAGTTGGGAGGCATGGCACCCTCCCAGATAAACTGCTAGGAAAGTTGAACCCTATGGACTAAGACTGGGATGCCATTAAAGTTTATGTGCGTGTAAAGGCAGACATCCCAATACTTTTAGTAATATATTTTCTGTAAGCAGAGACCCTGGAGAATAAATTGCTGGTTCATTTTAGTGCACATGAATGCAACATATTACAATTCATGGTAAGATATAAAAGGTGAGGTTGCATAGAGTAAATAGATACCCAACATGTCAAGCCGTAAAATTGAGCTGTAAAGGGTGGGCCAACTCAATAATGAACCCTGCGGACTGAGACTGGGATGCCATTAAAGTTCATGTGCGTGTAAAGGCAGGCGTCCCAATACTTTTGGTTATATAGTGTATATATATATTTTTTTTAAAACGTCCATTTCGGTTTCGGTCAAGTACATCCTGAATTTTCGGTGCACCACTAATTCCCGTTACTATATATTATGACATGTCAGGAATTTAATCATGCAGACTTGAAATGTAAATGACAGGTCCATATTAAAAAGGTGAACATTCAAATCGGGCCAACTGGGCGTGCAAACAAGTTATCCTGAAAACAGCCATTTTTTTTTGTTTGGCAAAGAGCAATTCTGACCAACCTGAAAATAATTCCAGCAAATTACACCAAATCACGGGAGGAAAGCAAATTTATGCCGGTCACAAAATTGCTGCAATTTCCCTGCCGAGCAGAAAGTACATTCCGTCCAACGCGGCGATTGTTCTACTATTCTCCGCACAAATACACAAACACTTAGCAGAAACGGCTGAGATAACGAATTTGTGGAATTAGGGGAAAGAACATTTTGATTCCTGCCCGAAAAAAGAAAGAAGCAACTTGGCGGCAATGCGACATTTGCTACAGAGCGATACCAAGTGTCAGTTCACAAAGACTATTATATTACCTGCAATCATTTTCTCATTAAAATGTTCAGTCCGCCAAAATCGTGCTGGTGCCGGATTGGTACTATTTTCCATAAAAGTTATTTAACTCCTTCCCACCCAACATCCCTCTAAGTGGGTCTTTATGCCCCCCCCCCCAATCACATGACTGGCTGTTACAGTGGTCACATGATTGGGCACCGGTCCTACTACCAGCTCCCAATCATTACTAGAGATCGGGAGCGGTCTATGACAGCTCAGTCACCGTGCTGGGAGCATGCGCACGACATAATAGTCCAGAATATAAATGTATTCTAATGTGAGGGCAACATGTTTCGTGGGCCAAATCTCACCCCTTCATCAGGGCTTAAAGATAGCAAACAATGTATATGGAGTTTTCAGTAATTGAGGGCTCAATGTTAATGGTATCTTGACTGGTATAGTATCAATCACAGAATTCATCTGGAGCCAAATCCATATACATTGTGTTCTAATTTTAAGCCCTGATAAAGTGCCAAGATTAGGGGTCCGAAATGTGTTGGATTTCAAATAGTTTTTTTTTTACATGACTACATTGGAATAAATTTGTATCTGGATTATTAATGTGTAGTACATCACATTAATCTAAGCCTTGGTTCACACCTGAATGACTTTATTCTCGTCTCTGATGCCAATGCTGGGAGTTATTATTCTGGTCTCTGACACCAATGCTGGGGGTTATTATTCTAGTCTCAGGTCACCAATTCTGGGGGTTATTATTCTCATCTCAGATACCAATGCTGGGGGTTATTATTCCAGTTTCTAACACCAATGCTGGGGGTTATTATTCCGGTATCGGATAACAATGCTGGGGGTTATTATTCCAGTCTCTGATAACAATGCTGGGGGCTATTATTCCAGTCTCTAACACCAATGCTGGGGGTTATTATTCTAGTCTCAGGTCACCAATTCTGGGGGTTATTATTCTCATCTCAGATACCAATGCTGGGGGTTATTATTCCAGTTTCTAACACCAATGCTGGGGGTTATTATTCCGGTATCGGATAACAATGCTGGGGGTTATTATTCCAGTCTCTGATAACAATGCTGGGGGTTATTATTCCAGTCTCTAACACCAATGCTGGGGGTTATTATTCCTGTATCGGATAACAATGCTGGGGGTTATTATTCCGGTCTCGGATAACAATGCTGGGGGTTATTATTCCGGTTTCGGATAACAATGCTGGGGGGTGTTATTCTAGTCTCTGACACCAATGCTGGGGGTTATTATTCTGGTCTAAGACACCAATGCTGGGGGTTATTATTCTGGTCTCAGACACCAATGATGGGGGTTATTATTCTCTTCTCAGACACCAATGCTAGGGGTTATTATTCCGGTCTCGGATAACAATGCTGGGGGTTATTATTCCGGTCTCGGATAACAATGCTGGGGGGTGTTATTCTAGTCTCTGACACCAATGCTGGGGGTTATTATTCTTGTCTAAGACACCAATGCTGGGGGTTATTATTCTGGTCTAAGACACCAATGCTGGGGGTTATTATTCTGGTCTCAGATAACAATGCTGGGGGTTATTATTCCGGTCTCGGATAACAATGCTGGGGGATGTTATTCTAGTCTCTGACACCAATGCTGGGGGTTATTATTCTTGTCTAAGACACCAATGCTGGGGGTTATTATTCTGGTCTAAGACACCAATGCTGGGGGTTATTATTCTGGTCTCAGACACCAATGCTGGGGGTTATTATTCTGGTCTCGGATAACAATGCTGGGGGTTATTATTCTGATCTCAGACATCAATGCTGGGGATTATTATTCTGCTCAGATACCAATGCTGGGGGTTATTAATCTGGTTTCAGACACCAATGCTGGGGGTTATTATTCTGGTCTCAGACACCAATGCTGGGGGTTATTATTCTGCTCAGATACTATTGCTAGGGGTTATTGTTCTGGGCTTTGACGCCAATGCTGGGATTTATTATTCTGCTCAGATACCAATGCTGGGGGTTATTGTTTTGGGCTTTGATGCCAATGCTGGGGGGTTATTCTTGCTGTAGCACATATGCTGGGGGTTAATATTCTGGTCTCTGACAACAATGCTGGAGGTTGTTAATCTGGTCTCTGACACCAATGCTCAACGTTTTTATTGCATACACTGACACCAATGCTGGGGGTTATTATTGTGTCCACTGACACCAATGCTGGGGGTTTTCATTGCGGCCCACTTCCTTCAGTGTGTATTGAGATATATAAAATATATATTGATGATGCATATAAAATGCATCAGGGATGAACTTTTCGGGGGTTGAGGTGCATTACAGCCTCAAATCACGAACATTGTTTGGCCTTCTCGAAAGTGTTGGGGGCCGCACTTGAGGCCCTCTATACATTTCATGTTGTCCACCACTGGTTTAGAACAATAATACCTGACAGAGGCTCTAACCCTCCCCAGCACCATCCAAAATTACAAAACATTTTTTCTAGAGTTGGGCTTTAATTGAACAAGCAGCCTCACATACGCCATTTACCTGGTGGCTTGATTTTTTTTCCTACCTGTGGGGTTTATAAGGTATATGGTCTTATACCATATTATATGGTATTATGGGGTATATGGTCTATACCATACCAATCGCCCGTGTAAGTACTGGTCTAAATTGGATTTTTTTTTTGGTCCCGTCCCAAATATTTTGGACAATTATTCTGAAAATCATACTTTGGAATCGTTGTGAAAACAATTCCCACAATAACCTCTATTGAAATGTCTCTGAATGAATAAAAGTGAGGTTCTATCATATTCTGACAAGGACGCATCATCGCATTACAGCTGCTTTCACAACGAAGTCCTCTACCGCCAGACGCCGATTTAATAATCACAAGAACCGAACGGCCTCCATATTGAAGGTGATCTATTTCCACCCCGCAACCATCAAACCTCAGTCAATCCTCCTCCTTCTCCTTCACCCTCCGATGTGATCATCTGTTACCGAATACATTTTCATGGCACTGCAATAAAGAATTGAAGACACTTCGAGCGTACGGCATTCTTCGTTCCCTGCCAGCGTATTGAACTGGTGAAAGGCTTAATGTGTCCGATAAAAATAACTTACTGCTCATCGCAGATCCAATAAATCGCTGCAGAGAAAAATCCAGTGATATTTTTAACTCCGGAGGTGTAAGGAAAGCGCTTTTGCTAAGTTCTAAGCTGCAAAGGTTTAAAGCTGAACTCTCGGAATTAGACAAAATCTACCCTTGCAGGGGTGTATTACTTGCCTTATTCCTTGCACTGGTGTAATACTTACCTTATTCCTTGCAGCGATGTAATACTTATCTTATTCTTTGCAGCGATGTAATACTTACCTTATACCCAGGGGTGTATTACGTTCCGTATTCCTTGTAGGGGTGTAATACTTTCCTCATTCCTTGCAGGGGTGTATTGCTTACCCTAGACCTAGCAGTGTTGTAATAATTACTATAGTCTACTACACTTACCTTATTGCCTGCAGGGGTGTAATACTTACCTTATTCCTTGAGTTAGTGTAATACTTTCCATATTCCTTGCAGGGGTTTATTACGTTCCTATTTCCTTGCAGGGGTGTATTACTTGCATTGGTATAATACTTACCTTATTCCTTGCATTGGTAGAATACTTCCTTTTCCTTGCATTGATATAATACTTACCATATTCCTTGCAGGGGTTTATTACTTTCCTTATACATAGTAGAGGTATAATACTTACCTTTTTCCTTGCATGGGTATAATACTTACCATATTCCTTGCAGGGGTGTATTACGTTCCTATTTTGTTGCAGGGGTGTATTACTTACCTTATTCCTTGCAATGGTATAATATTTACCTTATTCCTTGCATTGGTAAAATACTTCCTTTTCCTTGCATTGGCAGAATACTTACCATATTCCTTGCAGGGGTTTATTACTTTCCTTATACATAGTAGAGGTATAATACTTACCCTTTTCCTTGCATTGGTGTGATACTTACCATATTCCTTGCAGGGGTTCCGTATACATAGTAGAGGTATAATGCCCCGTACACACGGTCGGACTTTGTTCGGACATTCCGACAACAAAATCCTAGGATTTTTTCCGACGGATGTTGGCTCAAACTTGTCTTGCATACACACGGTCACACAAAGTTTTCGGAAAATCCGATCGTTCTGAACGCGGTGACGTAAAACACGTACGTCAGGACTATAAATGGGGCAGTGGCCAATAGCTTTCATCTCTTTATTTATTCTGAGCATGCGTGGCACTTTGTCCGTCGGATTTGTGTACACACGATCGGAATTTCCGTCAATGGATTTTGTTGTCGGAAAATTTTATCTCCTGCTCTCCAACTTTGTGTGTCGGAAAATCCGATGGAAAATGTCCGATGGAGCCCACACACGGTCGGAATTTCCGACAACACGCTCCGATCGGACATTTTCCATTGGAAAATCCGACCGTGTGTACGGGGCATAATACTTTATTCCTTGCAGGGGTGTAATACTTAGCATATTCCTTGCAGGGGTTTATTACTTTCCTTATACATAGTAGAGGTATAATACTTACCTTATTCCTTGCAGGGGTGTAATACTTACCATATTCCTTGCAGGGGTTTATTACTTTCCTTATACATAGTAGAGGTATAATACTTACCTTATTCCTTGCAGGAGTGTAATACTTTCCTTATTCCTTGCATTGGTATAATACTTACCTTTTTCCCTTGCAGGGCTTTAATACTTTCCAACTCTAACCTTACAGAACAAGACCTTAAGTTACAACTAGGGGTGAGCGAATTCAAGAATTTTGACGTTATGGAGACAATCTTGTCATTTCAGCAAATGTCCACCATTTGGCAAGATTAATTGAAACCAATGAAGGAGAATTTAAAGCGAGGTTCCACTCAAAAGTGTACCCCCCCCCTGTCACATTTGGCACCTTTCAGGGGGGAGGGGGGGAACGAGTACCTCCTTCCTCCGCCCTGGGGCCAATTAGAAAGAGCAATAGGGAACTGGCTGTGAAGCTGAAAAGGCGGGTTCCCTTCCCAGGAATTGCGGCGGCCGGGGTGCTGACATCGCGGGCTCCCTGGACAGGTAAGTGTCCATATATTAAAAGTCAGCAGCTACAGTATTTGTAGCTGCTGACTTTTAATTTTTCATGGGGGGGCTGGACCTTCTCTGTAAGGCTGTCTTTGGTGGTGTTAAGGGTGCAGTGGAATTTAATATTTAATTGTACCATCCATGAAAAAAAAAAAAGTTTTGAAAATAATTAAATTGTACAGGCTTACTTGTTTAAGATACTGAAATAATTTCCTGTAGCTCTACAATATGTTGCGGCTGGGTCTGCACTGGGCTCTGTGCGAGTCCCTCTGCAGCAGTCTGACCACACCCCCACCCTGAGTCAGAGCTAGAGCTCTCCAATGTGACGGGAGCATATACATTGCTGATTGGCTCAACAGGGGGAGGGTTGGTCTGCTACAGCAAGGCCACCTGTCATTCAACCTGCAAGTTTGAGGACATCTAGTGGCAGAGAATTTGTACTGCAGGTGACAACACTGGCTTGTAGGTGGGTAGGGCGGCAAAAGCACCCTATCGCCGAGTAGCAAAAAAAAAAAAAGTAAAAAAAAAAAAAATACACAAATACATTTCCACTGCAACTGCTGTTTATTAAAATAAAGATTTTTTTTAAAAGAAAGGATTAAAAGAAAAGATGAACAACATCAATTTATAACCTAAAACATAGTTGACCAAAATCTCACCTTTTGCTGTAAGGCGGAGTCTAAGCTCTCCCGTGAGTTGGGGCGCGATGACGAGGCTCTGGAAGACACAGAATCGCGCTCTATGTGGCTCACCACTGTCTTCAGTCTCTCCCTTCTCTGCTGGTCATTGTCTTCAGGAGAAAACAAAATAGTTTGTAAAAAAAAAAAAAATTGGATGGTGCTACAGCTACTCTATCCAATCAAAATTCACCTTTCATTGATTTGAGCAATGTAATTGGCTGCTGCACTTTAAACTCATTCCCCTCTGTTGGCTGCTATGCCGTGTGCATTGCAGTCATTTATCTCTACCTGCTGCTACTCTAAAGGGGCATATTTATAAAGAAAATTTACATCGCTGTTCGTCCATCGAAACTGCATGCAAATTTGTTCTTTGCAAATGGGGCAAAACCGAATGTTCTCAGGCTGAATTCGCTGCAATTCGAATATGTGAATGTGCAAAAATACATTATGCCCACTAGATGGTGCTATAGGAAATAGGTATGCTCGTTAGCTCCATCTAGTGTCCATAATGTGATATTTTCCGCATTCACGCATTCAAATTGCATAGAATATAGCCAGAGAACATTCGTTTATGCTCCATATGTACTGAACGAATTTGTGAATGTGAATATTTTATCCCCCCCATCCAAGTATAGATCATTTTCTTTAAACTGGCTACTATACCAGTTCAAAGGTTTGGATGAAAAATAGAAAAGCTTTTGCTTTTAAAGGTAAAGGAGAGATTTGGGATCTTTTTGACCCAAGATCTCTACATAAAGATGGACTGTCATCCTTATTTCTATTACAAGGGATGTTTACATTCCTTGAAATAGGTATAAAAGTGATCAAATATATTACAAATAAAAAAAATTTAAAGCCCCCCCTATCCCTCGCAGAAGCAAACGCCTACGTAAGTCGCACGCGCATATGTAAAACAGTATTTGCACCACACATGAGGTATCGTCGAGAACATTAGAGCAAGGGCATTATTTCTAGCACTAGACCTCCTCTGTAACTCTAAACTCTAAACAGGTAACCTGTAAAGGCGTTTTTATGCGTCCCCTTTTAAGATTTTTAGGTACTTTTGTTTGTCGCCATTCCACGAGCGTGCGCAATTTTAAACACGTGATGTATTCAGTACTTATTTATTTGGCATAACATCATCTTTCACAATTTACCAAAAAATTGGGGTAAATACTGTATTTTTTTTTTTATTCATAAAAATGTATTTTTTCCAAAAAAGTGCGTTTGCAAAATGTGTGTCATAAAAAATTGCAACAATTGCCATTTTATTCCCTAGGGTTTCTGCTAAAAAAAAAAAAAAGAAAATAATAATAATATAATGTTTGCGAGTTCTGAGAAATTTTCCAGCAACAAATACTGATTTATGTGTATGAATTTAGTATTTGTTGCTAGAAAATTACTTACAACGCGCAAACATATATATATATATTTTAGCAGAGACCCTAGGGAATAAAATGGCAATTGTTGCAATTTTTTATGACACATGTTTTGCAAATGCAATTTTTTGGGAAAAAATACATTTTTATAAATTAAAAAAACAAAACAAAAACAATATTTACCCCATTTTTTTGTAAATTGTGAAAGATGGTGTTATGCCAAATAAATAAGTACTGAACAATTGTCATTTTATTCCCTAGGGTTTCTGCTAAAAAATAAAAGAAAAGAAAAATATATAATGTTTGCGAGTTCTAAGTAATTTTCTAGCAAAAAATACTGATTTAAACTTGTAAACAAAATGTGGCAGAAAAATCTGGGTCTTCAAGTGGTTATCACTGATTTCTACAATGGTGTGCTGGAAGTACCATGCATTTTGGGATTATACGTTTGGCGGGAGACCTCCTCTAATAACTGCAGAAGTAGCTCAGTCCTTAGGAGTCAACAGAAGACACCAACAAAGAACATGATAAAACCAGAAAACACAATATTCATTCCTAAAGAACATGATAAAGCCTGAGAACACAATATTCATTCCGTCTCTTTATACTGAAGTTATAACCGCACTGAGGTCGCGGTCCCTCGGCTCGGCGTACGCGTTGCGTCGTGATGGAAGTAGAATTCTCAGATGAACACAAGAACATTGAGTGTTTGTTCTGACTGCAAATCTTAGATGATTCATGTTGTGAACGTCCCTTCACAATAACATGACTATAAATGCCTCCCGGACAACCAGATCAAACGCAGAGTAAACAAAAGAGAAAAAAAAAAAGCATAAAGGCTCTACGAGTAAAAGGAACATTCTCAAATATATCTCTGCTGGAACGTGTACTGTTTTATCAGTGGGTCAGGTTAAAATCATAAAAGGCTACAGTCTAATGTCTATTGCTTTCTCTACAATGATCAATTATGGGAATCCCAGACACCTGGAAATGATTTTAATATAAAACCTGTCTGCCGCCATTGATTCAGATTTTTTGGAGCGCTGAACCTTATGCAGATGCGTTTTAATGCAATGGTGGGTTTACGTTCCTAGAGGCTGTTCACCAGCAACTGTGGGGTCTTGCAGGACCCCCCCCAAAGGGGTTTGCTGAAGTTCTGATAGGATGGGAGAGCCACAGCAGCTTGTACAAAGATTTTTAATTTGTAAGGGCCAACGTGTTTCGGGGCTTAGCACTTATCTTCCAAAACGCATTGGCTGCTACAAAATAAAAATCTTTTTAAAAGTCTGTACACATTGTAGCGCTCCCATCCTTTCAAAACACCACTGATTCAGTTGACCAACTGCTCCTCCTCAAAAAAAAAAACGACCCCCTTGGCCTTTGAGACCCTGCTCTCTCCTAGTTCTCTCTCTACCTATCTAAGCTCACCTTCAGCTCTACCTCCATCTCTCCTCCTCTTCCCAGAAGGGTCTCCAAGGCTCGGTTCTCCAAGGCTCGGTTCTAAGATCCCTCTTTTCTCCATCCCTCCTTAATCTCAGCCCTTGGTCAGTTGACAATCTCCCATGGCTTCCAAGGCCAGAAGTATCCCAGTACTTAGGAGTCAACAGAGGACAAGAACAAAGAACATGACAAAATCCATGAACACAATATTTATTCCCAAAGAATGTAATAAAGCCTGAGAACAAAATATTCATTCCTTCTCTTTAACTTTTCTGAAGTTTTGAAAGGATGGGAGCACTACAACAGCTTGCACAGACAAAGAATTATTTTTTTTGCACCGGCCAACACGTTTCGGGGCTCAGCACTGAGCTCCCGTAACGTGTTGACTGTTACAAAATAAAAATCTTTTTAAAAACACCACTGATTCAGTTGACCAACTGCTCCTCCTCAAAAAAACTCCACTCCCTTGGTCTTTGAGACTCTGCTCTCGCCTGGATATCTCTCTACCTATTTAGGCTCACCTTCAGCTCTACCTCCATCTCTCCTCCTCTTTCCAGAAGGGTCTCCATGGCTCGGTTCTCAGACCCCTTCTATTCTCCATCCCTCCCTATTCTCCTCCCTTGGTCAATTGACAATCTCCAATGGCTTCCTGATTGCCCCCTATATATTTAATTGACAATCTCCAATTGCTTCCAATGCCAGAAGTATCTTAGTACTTAGGAGTCAACAGAAGACACAAACAAAGAACAGAAATAAAACCTGAGAACACAATATTTATTCGTAACGAACATGACAAATCCTGAGAGCACAATATTTATTCCTAAAGAATATGATAAAGCCTGAGAACACAATATTTATTCCTTCTCTTTTACTTTGGTGAAGTTTTGAAAGGATGGGAGTGCCACACCACCTTGTACAGGACTGGTACAGCTGGCATAGCGCCCCCATCCTTTTAAAATGCCATTGATTCAGTTGACCAACTGGCCAGTGGGAGACCCTCTACTGCTATAGCTACTGGTCTTTTACCCGGACCCCTGACTGTGACGATGGGTGTCACACCACTTCCTCAAACCCAGTCTCCCCAAACCTGAGAGCACATCTCCTACCTCCGCCCTATGCCCCCTTTTTCGACCTTGAGATCAATAGCACAGCTATTAGCTCCGCTGCTCATGTCAAGGTGTTAGGTGTAATCCTGGGCTCTGCCTCTCCTTTCAGCCCCACATCCAATCATTGTCCAAACCCTGCCACCTGCAAGTCCGCAACATTTCCAAGATTTGCTCCTGCTTAACCAAGAACACCACCAAGCAATTAAATTTACTTCCTTGTGACCTCTCACCTCAACTATTGCAACACCCCCCAGCTACATCACCAACCTCATCTCATAATATCACCCAAACGGTCCTCTCTACGCCTTCCAAGATCTCCTGCTCTCTAGCTCCCTCATCACCTCCTCCCATGCTCACCTCTGGTACTTCTCTAGAGCCTCTCCAATCCTCTAGAACACCCTACTCCATCTTCTGCCCAAGACCTCCTGCTCTCCAGCTTCCTCGTCACCTCCCATGCTCACCTCTGGGACTTTTCTAGAGCCTTTCTAATCCTCTGGAATATTCTAGCCCAATTACTATCCCAAGACCTCTTGGAATCTCACTTTTAAGACTCCTCCACAGCCTCTCCTATCCTCTGGAATATTCAAGATGTTCTTCTCTCTAGCTTCCTCATCACCGTCTCCCATGCTCACATCCAAGACTTCTCCAGAGATTCTCCCATCCTCTGAAACATCCATTCCAATTACTGTCTCAAGACCTCCTGCTGCTCTCTACCTCCCTTTTCACCTTCTCCCTTGCTCATCTTCAAGACTTTTCCACAGCCTGACCTATCCACTGGAACGCTACACCCCAATTACTGTCCCAAGATCTCCTGCTCTCTACCTCAATTTTTACCTTCTCCCATGCTCAACTTCAGGACTTCTCCACAGCCTCTCCAATCCTCTTGAACTCTCAACCCAAATAACTGTCCCAAGAACTCCTGCTCTCTGGCTCCCTTTTCACTTTCTCCTGTGCTCACCTTTAGGACTCCACCAGAGTCTTTCACATCCTCCGGAATGCTCTACCCTAATCACTGCCCCAGCACCTTCTTTCTAGTTCTCTTTTTCCAGTGCTCACTTTCAGGACTTCTCCAGAGCCTCTCCCACCCTCTGGAACACTGCACCCCAATTACTGCCCCAAGACCTCCTGCTCTCTGGCTTCCTTTTCACCTTCTCCAGTCTTGTTCTTCAGGACTCCTTCATAGCCTCTCATCTTCCAGAAAGCTCTACCAAAACTACTGTCCCAAGGCCTCTTGATTTCCAGCTCCTTTGTCAACTCCTCCCATGCTTGCCTTTGGGACTTCTCTACAGCCTCTCCCATCCTCTGGAACTCTTTACCCCATCTGTCAGAAATCCTCTGGTTTGTCCACCGACCACCTTTAGGCAATCTCTGAAAACTCAATTCTTTTAAGCCTACACGATCAGGGTCCTCCAAACCCTCCTGACTTAAATTGTTCTGCAACTGTGTCACTTTATATTACAAAGCAATGTGGAAACTGTACCTGCTATATAAATCCTGTATAATAATAATAATAATAATAGTGTTAATATATTGGCTGTGGCTTTATATAAGGCTTTATAATTAAGTGCATCTCAACTTGTCTATCACTTGTCTATCAAGTGGTGTCTATGTTGAATATTAGGGCAATTGTAGATTTCCACCTTCTGCATTCTCCCAAAGAAGTGGACCCTTAGTTCATGAAACGCGTCTATTATAATCTCGCCATTGATCGATGTAGAGGATTTCTTTGTAACGGTCATCTTTTGTAAATGATTGGGTTCCCGAGGGGGTATCAAAGAAAGACTGTAACATTCTCCATTCTCTGTTTTTTTATATATGACTAATAAAATTGTGCAGGTTTTAGCATGATATTTGCAAAGAGATTTCTTGTACCTGGAGAGTCCCATTTGCATGTCTCAATTCAGGGATTGTGGTTCACCTATAAAAAAAGGCACTCATAGAATATAACAATACATGTAATAAATTGGTTGTAAACCCTTACATATACCCAGTGAAGTGACTTGCCTTGGGAGATGAAACAAATCCTCCTACATAAGTTGTACCTGCTTATCTGCAGTCTTCTCTTCTCTACAACCCTTCAAAGTCTAGAATTCATACAGCTCGTTTTAACTTTTTCAGAAAGCAGGGGGCGGAGAGCTGAAGTTACACTGATTGGAGGGAAAGCACCCCCCTTCACACAGAAACAGAGCTGAGGCTGGAAGTCACAGGCTGTGTGCTGGAGCTCCCTGCCCTGACACCTTTTTTCTCTTGGTGTCAGAAAAACTTTTCAGAAGTGACTGATAACAGAGGAAGGAAGCAGCAGACAGAAATGACACGTAGTGCTCTGAATTGAGACAAGTACACACTATAGAGGGATATGCTTTGTTCAGATTTAATGTCTGGAGGTTTACAACCGCTTTAATAATTTCTACGTAATGACCGATATTACTGAAACAGAGTTACTGCACACTACTTATAACCAGAAATCTGCATTACTGCACATTCACACCATTACTGTACCGCCAAGCTAGTGTTCATGCACATATGGAACAATGTAGGGGGAGGGGGGCTGAGCGCTTAGGTCATGCAATGTTCCTGATGATGCAGGAGGACAAAAAGCTTTTTAGTTAAGTAAACAGAGGAATAAACACCTCCCCCGAGACACACCAGGAATCAATTTCCTAATTATGTTGCAGCTCCATTAGCAGCCCGTAAAGTGCAACGCACGTCAATGTATATCTGTAAATGTGTTTAAAGTACACCTGTAGATCTGGGAAAATCCATTTGTTGTAAACAAGGCGGATGAGAAGTATAGACGCTGCCGCGATTTATCATAGCCCCGCCTCCCTCCATTATTATAGGGAAAAGTAAAAAAAAATGACATTTAGGCTTCATGCACACCAAATGCATTTAGGCGTGTCAAGCGTTTGGGCGTTCATTCATTCCATTGGCCAGAATATTAAAGTGATATTAAAGGCTCCCGTTTTTTTTTTTTAACCACTTGCCAACCGGGCCAATTCTGACACTTCTCTCCTACATGTAGAAATCTACTCTTTTGCTACAAAATTACTTAGAACCCCCAAACATACACATTACACATGTATGTATATATATATATCGATAGATAGAGAGAAAGAGAGATAGAGAGAGATAGAGAGATAGAGAGATAGATAGATAGAGAGATATATCTCTATATATATCTATATATCTATATCTATATCTATATACATACATACGCACACAACAGTATCTCACAAAAGTGAGTACACCCCTCACATTTTTGTAAATATTTTCTTCTATCTTTGCATGTGACAACACTGATGAAATGACACTTTGCTACAATGTAAAGTAGTGAGTGTACAGCTTGTATAACAGTGTAAATTTGCTGTCCCCTCAAAATAACTCAACACACAGCCATTAATGTCTAAACCGCTGGCAACAAAAGTGAGTACACCCCTAAGTGAAAATGTCCAAATTGGGCCCAAAGTGTCAATATTTTGTGTGGCCTCCATTATTTTCCAGCACTGCCTTAACCCTCTTGGGCATGGAGTTCACCAGAGCTTCACAGGTTGCCACTGGAGTCCTCTTCCCCTCCTCCATGATGACATCACAGAGCTGGTGGATGTTAGAGACCTTGCGCTCCTCCACCTTCTGTTTCAGGATGTCCCACAGATGCTCAATAGGGTTTAGGTCTGGAGACATGCTTGGCCAGTCCATCACCTTTACCCTCAGCTTCTTTAGCAAGGCAGTGGTCATCTTGGAGGTGTGTTTGGGGTCGTTATCATGTTGGAATACTGCCCTGCGTCCCAGTCTCTGAAGGGAGGGAATCATGCTCTGCTTCAGTATGTCACAGTACATGTTGGTATTCATGGTTCCCTCAATGATCTGTAGCTCCCCAGTGCCGGCAGCACTCATGCAGCCCCAGACCATGACACTCCCACCACCATGCTTGACTGTAGACAAGACACACTTGTCTTTGTACTCCTCACCTGGTTGCCGCCACACACGCTTGTCACCATCTGAACCAAATAAGTTTATCTTGGTCTCATCAGACCACAGGACATGGTTCCAGTAATCCATGTCCTTCGTCTGCTTGTCTTCAGCAAACTGTTTGTGGGCTTTCTTGTGCATCATCTTTAGAAGAGTCTTCCTTCTGGGACAAAATCCATGCAGACCAATTTGATGCAGTGTGCGGCGTATGGTCTGAGCACTGACAGGTTGACCCCCCACCCCTACAACCTCTGCAGAAATGCTGGCAGCACTCATACGTCTATTTCCCAAAGACAACCTCTGGATATGACGCTGAGCACGTGCACTCAACCTCTTTGGTCGACCATGGCGAGGTCTGTTCTGAGTGGAACCTGTCCTGTTAAACTGTATGGTCTTGGCCACCGTGCTGCAGCTCAGTTTCAGGATCTTGGCAATATTCTTATAGGACCACAACTCAAATATTGAGGAAATATACCTGCCATTCAGGACACATTCCCAATGTCTTGTATACCCTCCAAACTGTTCTCCCTTAAGTAGAGATGCACCGATACCATGCATTTGAGCGAATATTGTTACTCAGCCAAATGCTCACCGTGTTTGGAGGAGGAGGAATGCTGACTATGACCCGAAGAGCACCATCCCTACAGTCAAGCACGGAGGTGTTTTGGGGCCGTTTCTCTGCTAAAGGTACAGGCCGACTTTGCCACCTTGAGGGGCCAATGGACGGGGTCATGTATTGTAAAATCTTGGATGAGAACCTTCTTCACTCAGCACTGAAGATGGGTCGTGGATGGGTCTTCCAGCATGACAATGATCCAAAACATACCGCCAAGGCAACAAGGGAGTGGCTCAAGAAGAAGCACATTAAAGTCATGGAGTGGCCTAGCCAGTCTCCACACCTTAATTCTATAGAAAAATATTAAGGGAGCTGAAACTTCGAGTTGCCAAGCGACAGTCAAGAAACTTTGAGGATTTAGAGATCTCTAAAGAAGAGTGGACCAAAATCCTTCCTGAGATGTGTGCAAGCCTGGTCACCAACTACAAGAAACGTCTCACCTCTGTGCTTGCTAACAAGGGTTTCTCCACCAAGTACTAAGTCATGTTTTGCTTGGAGATCAAATACTTATTTTACCCACTGAACTGCAACTCCATTCAAACAAATTTGTATCGTGTTTTTTCTGGATTTTTGGTTGATATTCTGTCTCTATCATATAAAATACACCTATGATAACAATTATAGACCCTTCATTTCTTTATACGTGGGCAAACATACAAAGTCTGCAGGGGATCAAATAATTAATTTTCCCCCACTGTATTACCAAATGACCGCCAGGAAGTATGTCCAAGTGCACACACATATTGTGACAAATGTGCAAAAAAAAGGTAAAAAAATCCCACCGCATAAAAATGCATAGTACTGCGGCACCATGCATTTTGGCAAGCCCGAAAGCGCATGCATCTGCTAGATGTGTGGGGTGCAAATTAATGCCACCCACATGTGTCTGCAACAAGGCGGCGCGGTGCAAGAAAACGTGCGATTTTGCAGGTGTTCCTACACCGCACCTGGTGTGAATGAACCCTTAAAGGGAACCTGTCATGATGCCTACAGCCCGTAAATGTTAGGGGTTGCCACAGCCCTAAGAGTAGAAGCCCTGGAACTAGCACCATATTCACCAAATTCAGGATTCAGCCAATGGAAGGCACCAATGAGGACGAAAGGCTCAGCTGCAACAGGTTCTCTTTAACCGGTTCAATACAGGGCATTTTCACCCCCTTCCTTCCCAGACCAATTTTTAGTTTTCAGTGATGTCGCATTTTAAACGACAATTGCACGGTCGTGCGACGTTGTACCCAAACAAAATTGACGTCCTTTTTTCCCCCACAAATAGAGCTTTCTTTTGGTGGTATTTGATCACCTCTGCGGTTTTTATTTTTTGCGCTATAAACAAAAGAAGAGCGACAATTTTGAAAAAAAACACATTATTTTTTACTTTTTGCTATAATAAATATCCCAATTTTTTAAAAAAAAAAAAAAACCAAATTTTTTCCTCAGTTTCGGCCGATACGTATTCTTCTACATATTTTTGGTAAAAAAAAAAAAAATCGCAATAAGCATATATTGATTGGTTTGCGCAAAAGTTATAGCGTCTACAAAATATGGGATAGATTTATGGCATTTTTAAAAAAAAAATATTATTATTTTTTTTTACTAGTAATAGTGGCGATCGCAATTTTTTTCCGTGACTGCAACATTATGGCGGACACATCGGACACTTTTGACACATTTTTGGGACCATTCACATTTATACAGCGATCAATGCTATAAAATTGCATTAATTACTGTGTAAATGTGACAGGCAGTGAAGGGGGTAACCACTAGGGGGCGGGGAGGGGTTAAATGTGTTTCCTAGGGAATGCTTCTAACTGTAGGGGGAGGGGACGCACAAGGGGAGGAGACCGATCAGTGTTCCTCCGTTCTGGGAACACAGATCGCTCTCCTCTGAGCTGACAGGACGTGGATCTCTGTGTTTACACACAGAGATCCACGGTCCGGCACGGTTAACGGGCAATCGCGGGTGCTCGGCGGACATCGCGGCCGCCGGGCACACGCACCGGGACCCGAGCAACGCGGCGCGCGTGCCCCCTAGGCGGCCGGGAATCCCAGGACGTCATATGATGTCCACCCAGGATGGGAGATCCCATCTGTGGACGTCATATGTACATATGCGGGTAGTGAAGTGGTTAAATGACAAGCATTGTATAGACTGTAATGGAAATTTGTAAGTTCTGTATATAATTGTATTCTATTATATATGTATTGCACTCTGCCCTCACTGTGCACACGGCACTAATAATGTTTTCAGTACATGTTTGCATTCTTTTGAGTCCTGATTAGAATTAGCCTGCCTATGTTACGCCCTTTGTTACCATAAATGTACAATTGTAATATTAATGTGATACCTACGTAATCATGTGTATAAGAACCTTCAATCGCTTCATAATAAAGCAGAACAGTTATTTAAAAAAGAGGCAGAGTGTAGCTTTTGTGTCTGTTCCCTACTGCAGTAGTTATTATTAATTTGGAACCACTAATCAATATGAGGATAGAAGTTGCCCATCTATAAAATGTCCAGGTCAAGTGGCGAGCTTTGCCTAGGAGGGGTTTTGCAGGTGACCCTGAGAAACCGAAACGAGGAGCTTGAGAGGATCCAGGAATTTCTGATAATCAGCCGGCTGAGGTAAGCCTTTTGCTTACATTTCAGTTATCAGACTTCCTTGATCGGTAAGGCATTTTTGGGACAAAGGGGAACCTATTTTACTCCCCTTAATCGAACTGTATTGATTGGTGGTTATATATTATGTTGTCACTGTCTACTGTACATCGGAGTGTTATAGATAAGAAAGGGAAGAATAGTGCTGTTCACAGGTATATGTAGTTCATCCGCTAGATAAAGTAGTTTAGAGGCAAGAGGGTATAGGCACATGTAGAGAAGACTGGCCAGTCATTATGGGCATTAAAGCGGGGTTTCCATTAAAAAAAATAAATCAATGTTAGCAGCTACAAATACTGCAGCTGCTGACTTTTAAAATCGGACACTTACCTGTCCCAGGGTCCAGCGATGCGGAGGATCGAAGCCCCGCTCGTCCCCTCCTCCGCTCGGCGGCGCCGGCATTTTAACTGTGGGCGCCCGGCTGTGGCTTCACAGCCAGGCACCCACTGCGCGTGCACGAGCCACGCGCCGTCACTGGCCCCGCAATCATCTGGGACCGGTCACGTGTCCCAGATGATTGACAAGAGGGAGGGTGGAGAGGATGTCAGGAGCCCAGGCACCGAAGGAGGCAGACTACGAAGACCATAGCAACAGGCATTTAGAGGTGAGTAAAAAAATTTTTCTCCAAATGTCTTATTTTTTTATTTTTTTAAGCACTTTACTAATTTTTTTTTTTTGGAGTGGAACTCCACTTTAAATTAAGTAAGGGAATGAAGGGTAAGACACCCTCAAAAATACCCAGCGCAGGAGGAGTGCTATATATGAACCGTAGGTGCGGTTCCGCCTATACTGAGCCCCTAGATTAATGGTTAAAGTGGACAGTGATCCACAATGGGTAACTGGGTTACCAAGGTCCACAGGGACTAAGAATCATGCAGAGTAAACAGCTATCTATGTGAGCGGGATGGATCAAAGGTGACAAATAACACTAGAAAAAAAGGGACATTTTCATGTTAAGTTGTGGGATGAATTTGGGGTCAGGCACTACAACTAGTAAAGTCATGAAAGCAGAAGTTAAGCAGGGAAATAAAAAGAGTTAAAAGAAAGTCAGAGAATGATATGCATGTGTTGTGTACAAATGGGAGAAATGTAAGCAATTTTAGAGAGATAATCGTGTATGTGTGTGAATGCTGGGACCTTTAGTTCTATCCCTTGTGTGTGTCATGTACGCAGATGTGACCCCCTTCTTTGCACTCTCCTGAAAGAATGTAGCTGGGATGAGAGGTCAGTGATAAGCTGGAAGGACACCATGCCAATTTCAGTTTTTTTAGACAAAACATTTATAACAAAATGTGCCGGGTTAACGAATCTAATGATAAACAATGTGATCACAATTACTTTTGAATCTGTTTTCCAAACATGGTAAAATGAAGGTTACATTTAACCGTGTATTTCACAAATTGAATATCCTTTGATAGTGGAAACAGTGCATTTAAAAAAGGGAAATTAAGTAAAAATAAGTAATATGACCCCTTTTAAGGAAATTTATCTGTGGATATATATTAGTGTGTGATATTTAAATTATCATTTGAGTATTAATTTCCAATATGAGTTTACCAATTTTATTAATAATACAGATATTTTGAAACTGGTTTAGACAACCTTTGGTTGGAAATTAAATCCAGATTAATGGGGAAATTTGTAATGAATGGGATTAGTTTAGATTAAGATAACAATTTTGTAATTTTACATTTATACAATAAGCCCTTATTGAGAGAAAAAAAAAAAAGATTAAGAGGAGGTTGTTATTTGGAATAAAGCTGCCATAATATTTAACAAAGCCAAGATGGATGGGATACATAGGAAGTTTTTCTATAAAAATGAAATCTAAAGGTCTGATAATAACTTGATGTGCGGTCCACGATGTGAGAGTTATAATAAATAAAATGTAAATATAACAGACCCATCACATCAAGTCCACACACACCCTGTTAGGATAGATGCCACCTGCAGCCAGTTGTTTTTTTAGTTTTTGATGCTTTCTGGTCAATCATACAGATTGTTGGTCCTTTTGTTTTTATTTATTTTTATTCTTGAAATCCAAAGCGGAATGTGTGGATTGTGAAATGATGTGCCCCTTTTCGTTGTAAGTGCCGTGATATAAGCAGAAGAATATTTTGGATTTATTGGACATCTCTGCATGGCCGCAGGGTATTGTTATCATTTATTATAATATTGCCAGGAAAAAGTTGTCTTTTTGAAACATGAAACTGGAGTTCTTACACAAACAGCATGATAGAAAACAAGCCATTGTAATATATTTATGGAAGCTGGACCCAGTAATGAAGGGTTCATCCCGATATATCAGAGCTGTAGCTTTATGCAAAGGTGCTATAATGCCGCGTACACACGAGCGGACTTTACGGCAGACTTTGCTTGGCGGACTTTGACAGACTTTACGACGGACTTTCTGAATGAACGGACTTGCCTACACACAATCCACCAAAGTCCGTCAAATTCATACGTGATGACGTACGACCGGACTAAAACAAGGAAGTTCATAGCCAGTAGCCAATAGCTGCCCTAGCGTGGCTTTTTGTCCGTCGAACTTGCATACAGACGAGCGGACTTTTCGACCGGACTCGATTTCAACAGATTAATTTAAAACATGTTTCAAATCTAAGTCCGTCCAACTTTTGAGAAAACAAAGTCCACTGGAGCCCACACACATCGAATTGTCCGACGAAATCCAGTCCGCCGGGCAAAGTCTGCCGTAAAGTCCGCTCGTGTGTACGCGGCATTAGACAAAGTTAGACAATATTTTGGTCAAATATTTAATTTTTAATGGTCCGACATTCTGCGCAGCAAATATACAGCTAACTAAATGTTTGTCTAATGAAAGGTTCAAAATATGATATTGTTTTGTTTATGTACAAATCTAACAATGAAAAATGCGTACATTTGAATCCAGCCACCTTATTGCCTCTATTGGAGGAGGCTGGAGACAAAGGAAGCCACGTGTGTTAAATTGATCGCGTAGGAATCAGCTGCTGTGAGCCCAGTGCAGGACACACTCCCTGAAGACCCAGATATTTATTTATTTTTTGTAGATTTGATCCTGGTTTTATACTGAGGATGGCAATAACCATACTGAATATGCAGTTTATCACCCAGAAGGATACTCTGTATTTAGAGTCATTGGATCCTTTTTCCCCAGCTCAAGAAGCAGAGCTCCATGTTTTAGCAAAGCCTGTGAGCTATAAAAAGAGTGTATATTTATATAGATAGTCGAGATATCGAGAGCGTTTGGTTCCATTTGAAGGGCCAGAAGTTTGTTTTTACTTCGGCAGGTAAATCAGTCAAGCATGCCAAATTAATTTGATTGGCTGTTTTCAGCCTTCCAGGTTCTTGCTGAGGTAGCCATATTAACTTTAAAACTCACACATGGAAGCAGACCAGGCAAACTAAGGATGCTGCATTTACAGCCCCGGACATTCGATGGGTCTGTGCAACTCACAGATTCCACCCTAGTTCTGGCCCAGTATAGCTGGGATTAATAATTCAACTTTACGAATGTTGTCGCAGGAAACGGGTAAAGAGGAGCAATTCTCCAAGACCTGGACCTCATGGTCTAGGTTTCGCTACTCCTCAGAATTTATTCCATGGGCCTCAGAGGACTCCACCGACGCACCTGTGTAGCCAGAGTGGAATGTCTCTCTCTTAATTTCTACATTCCTTACTGCCTTGACCCCGCTATCCCCACTCACTCTCTTTTTCTCCTTTCCCTTCAAATGTTAGTGTTACACGATCACCTAAATCATAATCTCTAGTCTCATCAGACGGGAAAAAGTGGTACATACAGAGCTTCCCCCTCAGAGAAAACGTGCTCAGCACAGCAACAAAAGCCCTAGCCTACTTGTAATGAGTGGGCACCGCTCGTTGAGTAGATAGTGGTGCTCACCTAACCTTAATAAGCCAGGTTAGACGCTGTAGGTATACAGGCTTATATACCACACCAAATCAACCGAAGCTCGCAAATTACCTAAACCATGAGACGGTTTGACACCAGTGTTATACGGATGTATATTTCTGTTTATGTGATATTGAATGATATATATGTATACTGTACAATTCTTCTATTATAATTTTTTTATCTCAATAAAATAAGATTGAATTAAATAATTCAACTTTAAAGGACCCCAGAACGATAAGAACAAGTGGTCCACAGGGGGCAACTTCTTATGAAACAGGACTTTGGAAAAGGTGATCATTTATGTCTGCCAGCCACTCTTTTCCCTCCAGCTTGACACATGGACCATGTCATCAGTCACAAGCAGTTATGACTGCCTTAGTAAATGAGCGTTGGATAGAGCCAGGGTTCTCCACAGTTGTTTTTTATAACATACCACTTCTTGTTTTACCTGCTACCAAAGGTGTTACCAAAAGCTGAACATCCCTTCCAGAGATTACAAAAAGATATATCCAGATGCCCAAGTCAGGATCTTACGAGTATGCATTTTGTCTGTATGGACATGTTTTCTGGATGTCCAGTGGCAAATGCTACTGCAAAGGCCACAGTAAAAAGTGTTATCAGAAGTAGTTTGTAAGTACAGAGTGCAGAATCTACATTTTTGTCCTTACTAGAAGTTTTGAAGTTTTATTTTTACACTCCCTACTGTCTACAATGTAGCGGACAAAGTAGAGTAAGAAACTAGAAAACTTTTGCCTGAAATGTTTTCTTATATTTTATCAAGCCCCTAAGGGGGATGTTGGGGACTCTCCCTATGGGATTTGGTTTGGGAGTGTGTTGCTTACTCGCTTATATTTTGTCTCAGCAGCTGAAGTCCTCCATTCGGATCTCACAGAGAAGGTTGCTGATCTTTAAAGGTTTTTGACAAACTCATTTATGTGTTTTCTCCCCAATTCCAGATCCTAAGAGTTTGGAAGGATGTAAAACTAAAGCCAGGGGACTTGTGGATTGTTAAGAGACATATATATATATATATATATATATATATATATATATATATATATATATATAAAAAAGGAAATGTTTGGAGACTCAATACGGCATCTATTTCATGTACAAGTTGTGCAAAACTTGAAGGAAAAGTCACCTGGGTCCACATCAGACACTGCAAAAGTGACTAAATTCAATAAATCTCTGTGTTTGATTTGTTTCCCTCTTGCGATCAGTCTAGGGTACTTTTTGATTCAATTACTTTATTTGTAAAGGGATATATATACATATAGATATATATATATATATACATAATATATTTGAAAAGTAGTTTAGCCATGTTGAAGTCATATTTGTCTTTTGTATCTTTCATTTTATGTAGAATTGTCTGTGTTTACATGTGCTGATAAGTTAGCATGCCAACAATGCAGCTAGAAGGCCATTCTGGTCACAGGAGTGTACAGCCAGTACTCTGTAAACATGTCTTATCATTTGTTTTTCACAATGAAAAGTCATTTTGTAATGAAAAAGCTGCTCAGCTATTAATTTTGCCACAATGGAGTTTTTGCCTCCTTGGCCAGGACTACCTCCACCTAAGCGTGTGGAGGTTCCAGGTTAAAGGTGATAGCAGGTATGGTTAGTGATCAAAATATTGATCAAAAGAGGGGAGACTGTAATGGAAATTTGTAAGTTCTCTATATAATTGTATTCTATTTTGTATGTATTGCACACTGCCCTCGCTGTGCACACGGCACTAATAACGTTTTGAGTACATGTTTGCATTCTTTCGAGTCCTGATTAGAATTAGCCTGCCTATGTTACGCCCCTTGTTACCATAAACGTGCAATTGTAATATTAATATGATACCTACGTAATCATGTGTATAAAAACCTTCAACTGCGTCATAATAAAGCAGAACAGTTATTTGGAAAGATGCGGAGCGCTTCTTTTGTGTCTTTTCCCTACTGCAGTAGTTATTAATTTGGAACCACTAATCAATATGAGGATAGGAGTTGCCCATCTTTAAAATGTCCTGGTTCAAGTCAGATGGAAAGCCCACTTACATTTAATGCTTTTGGTCATACTCTTCGGAACGGAGCAATCGACGGCGGCTGAAAGAGAAGAGATAATGTTTAAGATGAGAGAGAATCGGAGCGAGTCTATAAACCGCCATCGGGAAGACAGATATATTCGCCGGATCCTGTGGCGGCTGAACCTGCGCTCGGACAGATAAGGATTTCTGAGAAACCATTTACTTTAATGAAGTCTCTGTGCAAATGTGAATTACTGTCACACAGAAGGCCTGGAGGTATTAAAATCAACATCTACAGACTTTTCCTATGTTCCCGGCCCCTTCCATTCTTCACCTATCACTTTACACATCAGAAATAAAGACCTCTGTCTTCTAATAACTGTATAAATCAGTCGCTCTGGATGGGCAGTTGGATATAATACTCTGGATTCAGGTTGTTACTGTCCTGTAAATAAGGAAATATAATTCTTATATGCTTTACTTCTCATTAAATTATTTATTAAGTGCTTATATGCCAATGTCAGGTTCTTTATAACAGGTCCACTTGCTGGTATGATTTTACAGAAAGATGTTATTGAAACAAATTGTTGTTCTCCGGATCCTCGGATTGTCTTCTGATGGAACATAGAGACCAGTTAGTCTCCTTGTTCTGTAATGAGGTATTTGGGAGTCTAGAGGTTGGTTAAGCTGATAAGTTGTGCCGAGATAACAGGAATTAATGTCTCTTGTAATTAACGATGTGCTGCTGCTTGTGCAAATTCTTAGGTTAATGATTTAATATGTAAAATGTGAAATGGTAATGTTTAGAAGCATCTCATCTGGCAACTGTCCAGGATTGCAGTTTAAAGGCCTCCTAATCGATAAAGAGGTCGGCTCTTTGTTACACCTGCCATGCCCAAGGATGTCCGAGTGCCTTATTCTCTCTACTTTCTAATAGTTCTAAATACAATTTTAAAACTTTCACTGTGATCGGAGATTAGTGATTTCCTTATCACTATAAACCAGAGGCTCTGGATGTACAGTTGGATAAATAGCTCTATATTTAGGATGTATTTGGTCTATAAACCAGAGGCTCTGGATGTACAGTTGGATAAATAGCTCTATATTTAGGATGTATTTGGTCTATAAACCAGACGTTCTGGATGGACAGTTGGATAAATGGCTCCATGTTTAGGATGTATTTGGTCTATAAACCAGAGGTTCTGGATGGACAGTTGGATACATGGTTCTATATTTAGGATGTATCTGGTCTATAAACCAGAGGCTCTGGATGGACAGTTGGATAAAAAGCTCTATATTTAGTATGTACCTGGTCTATCTATATACCAGCGGCTCTTGATGGACAGTTGGATAAATGGCTCCATATTTAGGATGTATCTGGTCTATAAACCAGAGGCTCTGGGTGGACAGTTGGATAAATGGCTCTATATTTAGAATTTACCGGTATCTGGTCTATAAACCAGAGGTTTTGGATGGACAGTTGGATAAATAGCTCTATATTTAGGATGGATCTGGTCTATAAACCAGAGGCTCTGGGTGGACAGTTGGATAAATGGCTCTATATTTAGGATGGATCTGGTCTATAAATCAGGGGTTCTGCATTGACAGTTGGATAAATAATTCTATATTTAGGATGGATCTGGTCTATAAACCAGAGGCTCTAGATGGACAGTTGGCAGGGGTGTAAAAGAATAATTGCATATCCTAAAATGCAGAATAAAGCCCTTCTTATTGGGATTGGTGATGGAAGGGAGACCAGAAGGACTTCTTCTTTATGAAGACTCACATGTGCTTCATTTTCTTCCCTCTCAGTCCCTGTAATAGGAGTGCGGTGATCACTGCCAGCCTGACACCAGTAGGGCAGAACCTGAAAAGCAGGACTGACTGTGCTGTGCACATGATACTCATAAGTGAAAGTTGACGTCTCCCCGAGGAGGGGACAAGGATGATAATGAATATTCCCGAGGAATGTGCACAGCCTGTGAGCGCTCCGCCTGTAAACACACAGCCTTTGTTTAACCACAACAACGCCGCTATGTCTACCGCACCGCCAATCACAGGTACACAGTATCATGGAAACCAGATACATACACATACAAGATATATACAAGGACAGAAACATATGGACGGTTACTGCAAAGGTCAGGGATAGGCAGGCGATACATATCCTGCTGCTAGGAGACTACAAGTCCCAGCATGCACCATATTATTTAAAATCAGCTTTAACTTCATTGGGTTTATCTAATACAAACTTTCCATGGCCATACTGGGGACGGTCTCATGAAAAAAAAAATAAAATCACAGGATTGGGGGCAGATAATAGGATTTTTCTTTTGCGGCGTTGTCACCTGAGGACAGGACTAGAGAAATCCAACGAGCGGATACTTTCTGTGCTGCACTCTTATAAGTTACATTGTTACCAGTTCTCTTCTGTGAACTACAGAACAGTTCCTCCCACATGTTATGGAGAAGTGTGGGGGGGGGGGGGGTTCTGCAGTTCACAGAGGAGCACTAGTAACAATGTAACTTACAGGATTGCAGGAAGTATCTATTTGCTGGATTTCTGGCAGGATCAACGTGTACAGGACAGGGAATGACGGCACAGGACAGGGAATGACGGCACAGGACAGGTAATGACGGCACAGGACAGGGAATGACGGCACAGGACAGGGAATGATGGCACAGGACACGGAATGACAGCACAGGACAAAAATGACGGCACAGGACAAGGAATGATGGCACGGGACAGGAATGACGGCACGGGACAGGAATGACGGCACAGGACAAGGAATGATGGCATGGGACAGGAATGACGGCCCAGGACACGGAATGACAGCACAGGACACGGAATGACAGCACAGGACAAGAATGACGGCACAGGACAAGGAATGACGGCACAGGACACGGAATGACAGCACAGGACAGGAATGACAGCACAGGACAAGAATGACGGCACAGGACAAGGAATGATGGCATGGGACAGGAATGACAGCACAGGACACGGAATGACAGCACAGGACACGGAATGACAGCACAGGACACGGAATGACAGCACAGGACAAGAATGACGGCACAGGACAAGGAATGATGGCACAGGACAAGAATGACGGCACAGGACAAGGAATGATGGCACAGGACAAGGAATGACGGCACGGGACAGGAATGACAGCACAGGACACGGAATGACGGCACAGGACAAGAATGATGGCACAGGACAAGAATGACGGCACAGGACAAGGAATGATGGCACGGGACAGGAATGACGGCACAGGACACGGAATGACAGCACAGGACACGGAATGACAGCACAGGACACGGAATGACAGCACAGGACACGGAATGACAGCACAGGACAAGAATGACGGCACAGGACAAGGAATGACGGCACAGGACACGGAATGACGGCACAGGACAAGAATGACGGCACAGGACAAGGAATGATGGCATGGGACAGGAATGACGGCACAGGACACGGAATGACAGCACAGGACACGGAATGACAGCACAGGACACGGAATGACAGCACAGGACACGGAATGACAGCACAGGACAAGAATGACGGCACAGGACAAGGAATGATGGCACAGGACAAGAATGACGGCACAGGACAAGGAATGATGGCACGGGACAAGAATGACGGCACAGGACACGGAATGACGGCACAGGACAAGGAATGACGGCACAGGACAAGGAATGACGGCACGGGACAGGAATGACAGCACAGGACACGGAATGACGGCACAGGACAAGAATGATGGCACAGGACAAGAATGACGGCACAGGACAAGGAATGATGGCACGGGACAGGAATGACGGCACAGGACACGGAATGACGGCACAGGACAAGGAATGATGGCATGGGACAGGAATGATGGCACAGGACACGGAATGACGGCACAGGACACGGAATGATGGCACAGGACACGGAATGACGGCACAGGACACGGAATGACAGCACAGGACAAGAATGACGGCACAGGACAAGGAATGACGGCACAGGACACGGAATGACAGCACAGGACAGGAATGACAGCACAGGACAAGAATGACGGCACAGGACAAGGAATGATGGCATGGGACAGGAATGACAGCACAGGACACGGAATGACAGCACAGGACACGGAATGACAGCACAGGACACGGAATGACAGCACAGGACAAGAATGACGGCACAGGACAAGGAATGATGGCACAGGACAAGGAATGACGGCACGGGACAGGAATGACAGCACAGGACACGGAATGACGGCACAGGACAAGAATGATGGCACAGGACAAGAATGACGGCACAGGACAAGGAATGATGGCACGGGACAGGAATGACGGCACAGGACACGGAATGACAGCACAGGACACGGAATGACAGCACAGGACACGGAATGACAGCACAGGACACGGAATGACAGCACAGGACAAGAATGACGGCACAGGACAAGGAATGACGGCACAGGACACGGAATGACGGCACAGGACAAGAATGACGGCACAGGACAAGGAATGATGGCATGGGACAGGAATGACGGCACAGGACACGGAATGACAGCACAGGACACGGAATGACAGCACAGGACACGGAATGACAGCACAGGACACGGAATGACAGCACAGGACAAGAATGACGGCACAGGACAAGGAATGATGGCACGGGACAAGAATGACGGCACAGGACACGGAATGACGGCACAGGACAAGGAATGACGGCACAGGACAAGGAATGACGGCACGGGACAGGAATGACAGCACAGGACACGGAATGACGGCACAGGACAAGAATGATGGCACAGGACAAGAATGACGGCACAGGACAAGGAATGATGGCACGGGACAGGAATGACGGCACAGGACACGGAATGACGGCACAGGACAAGGAATGATGGCATGGGACAGGAATGATGGCACAGGACACGGAATGACGGCACAGGACACGGAATGATGGCACAGGACACGGAATGACGGCACAGGACACGGAATGATGGCACAGGACAAGAATGACGGCACAGGACAAGGAATGATGGCACGGGACAGGAATGACGGCACAGGACACGGAATGATGGCACAGGACAAGAATGACGGCACAGGACAAGGAATGATGGCACGGGACAGGAATGACGGCACAGGACACGGAATGATGGCACAGGACACGGAATGATGGCACAGGACAATGAATGACGGCACAGGACAATGAATGACGGCATGGGACACGGAATGACGGCACAGGACAAGGAATGATGGCACGGGACAGGAATGACGGCACAGGACACAGAATGACGGCACAGGACAAGGAATGATGGCATGGGACAGGAATGACGGCACAGGACACGGAATGACGGCACAGGACACGGAATGATGGCACAGGACAAGAATGACGGCACAGGACAAGGAATGACGGCACGGGACAGGAATGACGGCACAGGACACGGAATGACGGCACAGGACACGGAATGACGGCACAGGACTATGAATGACGGCACAGGACAATGAATGACGGCACAGGACAATGAATGACGGCACAGGACAATGAATGACGGCATGGGACAAGGTATAATTAAACAGGACAGGAATGACAGCACAGGACAGAAGTGCTCCTCCATAGTTCTTTTCAGCCCTCATCCTTTGCACAGCGCATGCTCCTGAACTCTGCCTCAAATAGAAGATCACCAATCAGGAAATAGATCTGAGAATCTCTAGTGATTCCATAGAAGATGGAGGAGAAAGACCTCCAGAGCTGAGAGAAGCTGACTCGGGGACCTTCACCCCCTCCTGTCATCATTGTCCTCTGGGGTATAACACCAGACCGCACACGGACACCCCCAACCCCTCCCCCATGGCCTGGCATGTCCCTGATAAAAGCAGAGGGTCTGTACCTTTCGCAGTGAGGATCTTATTGTAGTGGGAGAGCATGTGGTCCCGGACCCGGTACTGATCACTGAGCCGGCTGCTGTGGCCGATGCAGAAGGCTGGAGGGGGGAGAAGAAGAAGAAGATTAATACAACCAGCAACCACAGAGCCAATATACAAAGAGCACCTGTCATGTATACAGAGAAGTCAGGCATTGGAGTCCATTTACTAGAACTGGAGAGTACAAAATCTAATGCAGCTCTGCATAGAAACCAATCAGCTTCCAGGTTTTACTGTCAAGGTTTAATTGAGCAAGCTGAAGTTAGAAGCTGATTGGCTCCCATGTACAGCTGCACCAGATTTTACACTCTCCAGTTTTAGTAAATCAACCCCAATGTGTGAGCTGAAGAATACCGCTAACAGTTCAGTGGAGTTCACCGAGTATTAAAGCCAAGCTATTGTTTTTTATGTGAAATTTCAGCCTCCATTACAAACATTTCCCTTAATTTCCTGTCTTGGTGACAACGTTGTCACTTGGCCGAGAAGAAAAGTATTAAAACTTAGGTAGCTAAATCCTGGTGATAGACAGCCAGGTAGGGTTGCCGCCTCATCCCTTTAACCACTTCAGCCCCGGAAGAATTTTCCCCCCTTCCTGACCAGGGCACTCTTTGCGTTTCGGCACTGCGTCGCTATTGCACCCAAACAAAATTGACGTCCTTTTTTTCCCCACAAATAGAGCTTTATTTTGGTGGTATTTGATCACCTCTGCGGTTTTAATTTTTGCTCCATATACAAAAAAAGAGCGACAATGTTGAAAAAATAAAGCAATTTTTTTCACTTTTTGCTATAATAAATATCCCCAAAAAATATATAAAAAAAAACAAATTTCTTTGTCAGTTTAGGCCGATATGTATTCTTCTACATATTTTTTGAAAAAAAAAAAATCGCAATAAGCGTATATTAATTGGTTTGCGCAAAAATTATAACGTCTACAAAATAGGGGATAGATTTATGGCATTTTTGTTATTAATTTTTTAAACTTTTGTTATTAGTAATGGCGGCGATCTGCGATTTTTATCGTGACTGCGACATTATGGCGGACACATCGGACACTTTTGACACTATTTTTGGACCAGTGACATTTATACAGCGATCAGTGCTATAAAAATGCACTGATTACTGTGTAAATGACACTGGCAGGGAAGGGGGTTAAACACTAGGGGGCGATCAAGGGGTTAAGTGTGTCCTAGGGAGTGATTCTAACTGTGGGGGGGGAGGGGGGGGCTACCACTGACATGACAGCGATCACTGCTCCCGATGACAGGGTGATCTCTGTCATGTTGCTAGGCAGAACGGGGAAATGCCTTGTTTACATAGGCATCTCTCTGTTCTGCCGCTCCGTGACACGATCGCCGGGAGACCGGCGGACATCGAGTCCACGGGACCCACTAAGCCACGTCTTAAAGGGGACGTACAGGTACGCCCCTTTGCGCAGCTGTGCTATTGTGCCGACGTACATTGTGGTGCGCTGGTCGGCAAGCAGTTAAAACCGAACACATATTAAATTACACAGGTTCTGTGGCCGATTAAGGTGGATTAAGGTGGTAATTAAAGCAGAATTCTACCCAAAAGTGGAATTTCCAATTTAAGCACTCCTCACCCCCTGACAGGCCACAATTTTTTTTGCATGTCATTTTTTTTTCGGGTGGGAGGGGCGTGTGTACCTTCTTTTTAGTGGGACTTTCTGTCCCATTTTCTCCTCTCGCCCTAGGCGGCCCCTTCCTGCCAACGATCTTCTGGGGCAAGTCCCAGAAGATTGCTTGGCCAACAAGCAGAGCGCAGAGCGACTCGCGCATGCGCAGTGCGTACCCGGCCGTGAAGCCGCAAGCTGTCACAGCTGGGGGCCCCCCCCCGCAGTTGCTATGATGGTGCTGCAGCGAGGAGGGGGAGAGGAGCGAGGCGTCGGGCGCCCCCGCTTCACTGGACCGCGGGGCAGGTGAGTGTCTGTTTATTAAAAGTCACCAGCTACACTTTTTGTATCCGCTGACTTTTAATAAACTGAAAAAAACGGGTGGAACTCCGCTTTGGACTCACTTAGTACCTTATCTGCATTAAATCAGCCTCAGAACCTGTGTAATTACTATGTCTTTGGATTTAAAAGGGATCAGGTGGCAACTCTACAGCCAGGACATAATCAGACAAGAACTCCAAAGATCCCCCCACCCAGTAAGGAGAAGCAAACTCCCACCCCCACCCAACCCACCCATAGACGCAAGGAATTTCAAATTGTTTGGGGTAATATTAATAAAAATATCGCCCAGACTGTCAATGGACTGCGATTTCCCTCCGGCCTTACCGATAATAATCAGTGTTGTATGCCATCTTTACCACTGGAGGGTTCAGGAGAAGTCATAGCGGTAGCAGCTTCACCTTCCCACTACTAATAATGCTTTACTGGCTCATTATCACTGCAGTCCAATCGGCACACACCCGCAGACCGCAGCTTGGGATTTGCTGTAGAACGATAAATGGAGCCCATCGCTGTATAAAGGGATGTATAATTATTTTCCTGGTGGTGGGATCGCACATGCCTGCCTCTCCTGAAAAAAAACTACTTTTCTTCTCCCGTGACCCCCATAAAACCCAAATCTCCGACAGACCCATTGCCCACAATGCAATGCATGCTCCTCTCCATAGACCACATTGGAGGAGGCTGCACAGCAATGCGGTGCTTCTATCCGTATCATGAAATGACCGGCCTATACAACAAATACAGACCTCAAATCAATATTTCAACAGAAGTAGAGTTTTCCTTCATAAATTATACATACAATATTATATATATATATATATATATATATATATATATATATATATAATATATATATATATATATATATATATTTATATATATACATACGCACACATATATATTTATTTCTAAGTAAATATATATATGTATCTGTGTATATATTATCTTCTGAGTATTATTGTTATTTGTATATATTTAAGATATTTATTTTTGAATTTAGTTAGAAAAATAAACTATGAACATGAAACAAATAATAAAAAATAAATATATGTTATATTATAATGCAGGGCTCAAAATTTCAAGTCCTGAGCAATTATATAGGCCTTAAGAGTTACTCGCCACCAGTTGCCCCACCCACACACTTCCCTGCCCCACCCCTAAGTCCGCCCCTAAACACGCCCTTGTAAATTATCGCATGAAATTACACTGTTAAATGTTTTGAGCAGAATAAGGTTCCAAAAATAAACAACAACTTTAACATAAAGCATATCAGTACCCATCAAAATGCAGCCTCACTGTGCCCATCAAATGCAACTTTACGGTGCCCATAAATGCAGCCTCACTGTGCCCATGAATGCACACCCACTGTACCCGTCAATGCAGCCTCACTGTGCCAGTCAAATGCAGCTTTATGGTGCCCATCAAATGCAGCTTTATGGTGTCCATGAATGCAGCCTCACTGTGCCCATCAAATGTAACTTTATGGTGCCCATAAATGCAGCCTCACTGTACCCATCAATGCAGCCTCACTGTGCCAGTCAAATGCAGCTTTATGGTGCCCATCAAATGCAGCTTTACGATGCCCATGAAAGCAGCCTCACTGTGCCCATCAAATGCAACTTTACGTTGCCAATGAATGCAGCCTCACTTTGCCCCTCAATGCACTGTTACTGTGCCCATCATTGCAGCCCCACTGTGTCCATGAACGCAGCCTCACTGCCCGTTAATTCAGCCTCACTGTGCCCGTGAACGCAGCCTCTCTGTGCGCCATCAATGCAGCTTTACTGTGCCCCATCATCAATAGAGACTCACCTGGACTCCCCTGGATGGATCATACACACATAGCGGGGATGTCCCACTGTGTGTCACGGAGCTGGCTGGGTCTGCGTTCGGCGCGTGGTGTAACAAGGTCCCGCCCCCCTAGACCGGCTCGTTTCATAGGTGGAACACTGATACTATCACACGAGCGGGTCTAGGGGGGCGGGACCTTGTTACACCGCGCGCCGAACACAGACCCAGCCAGCTCCATGACACACAGTGGGACATCCCCGCTATGTGTGATCAACAAGACAAGAGGAAGAGAGAGAGGAAGAGAGAGAGAGAGAGAGAGAGAGAGAGAGAGAGAGAGAGAGAGAGGGGAGAGAGAGAGAGAGGGGGAGAGGGGGAGGGGGAGAGGGGGAGGGGAGAGAGGGGAGAGGGAGGGAGGGAGGGAGGAGAGGGAGTGAAGGAGAGGAGAGGAGAGGAGAGGAGAGGAGAGGAGAGAGAGAGAGAGAGAGAGAGAGAGAGGGGAGGGAGGAGGGAAGAGAGAGAGAGAGAGAGAGAGAGAGAGAGAGAGAGAGAGAGAGAGAGAGAGAGAGAGAGAGAGAGAGAGAGAGAGAGAGAGAGAGAGAGAGAGAGAGAGAGAGAGAGAGAGAGAGAGAGAGAGAGAGAGAGAGAGAGAGAGAGAGAGGAGAGAGAGAGAGAGAGAGGGGGAGAGGGAGGGAGAGAGGGGAGTGAAGGAGAGGAGAGGAGAGGAGAGGAGAGAGAGAGCGCGCGCTGCAGCCTCAGCTCAAAGCGGTGCCAGGGCAGTCCGGTCCTGCCGCTGTGTCCTCCTGCTGACAGTTTCCTGGCCAATCGCTTCAGCCAGGAAACGGTCAGCCTGGTCCACCCCCGCTCCTCACTCACCCTGCATTAAATTCCACTCGCAAATTGCGAGCAGGCGAGTGGAATTTTTGAGGGCTGTTATATATATTATATTATAATTTACATATACACATACATACACACATACACACTATATTGTCAAAAGTATTGTGACGCCTGCCTTTACACGCACATGAACTTCCAGAAGCGCATTTGTGAGGTCAGGCACTGATGTTGGATGAGAAGGCCTGGCTTGCAATCTCCACTCGAATTCATCCCAAAGGTGTTCTATCAGATTGAGGTCAGGACTCTGTGCAGGCCAGTCAAGTTCCTCCACTCCAAACGCTCTCATCCATGTCTTTATGGACCTTGCTTTGTGCAGTGGTCCAAATCATTTGGTGGAGGGGGGATTACGGTGTGGGGGTTGATTTTCAGGGGTTGGGTTTGGCCCCTTAGTTCAAGTGAAGGGAACTCTTAAGGTGTCAGCATACCAAGACATTTTGGACAATTTATCTATAACTTAAAATTTTATATAATATATGTTTTTGTTTATTTGTATATATGTAAAATATTTATGAATTTAGTTAGAAAAAGAAATAATAAAAATAAAAAAAAGACAAAAGCAATGAAAGCCAGTTTAGAAAGGATTTCCCAGACTCCCAGCAGATCACCCCTCCCCTCCCCCATGTCTGTGGACAGCGAGAAGGTTACAAGCCGCTCACCGAATGCGCTTACCATTGCTTTTGGTGCTCAAATGTCCTCTAAATGGGCTGGAAACACCACAGCGCGGGATGGAGGGGACCCTGGACCCTGCAAAAGGAATACATTTTTTTTACATTTAAATAATTATTTTATAAATTTGTGTTCATAGAAAAAGTGCTGCAGCCACATTACACCCACTGATTCATTGGGGGGGGGTCTATATTTCAAAAATTCTTAAGCACAGCTGTCATGAATAAATCACCATGTTGTCTATAATATGTTGATTTCCTATGATCCTTACCTCCATCAAGTGGCCATGATGCAGTATTTTCCTGATAGAGGTATTTCAGGAAAATACTGCATTATGGTCACTAGATGGAGCTGACATTCATAGGAAATATTGGAAAAAATATGGGGATTATCTAAGATGTTTGTGTGGATGTTTGAGACATTCACATGCCAGTTTTTTTTTTTTTTTTTTTTTTTTTTATAAATAGACCCCACTGTGTCTTTATTACACAGTACATCTGCCTTAAATTGTTAACCCCTTGCACACCTATCCATGTTTAATGATACACATTTTTGCATTTTAAAAAAATATATATATAAAACGAAATATGTGCTAGTATGTGAAAAATGATACCGGTATAAAACAATTTTTCTAAACAAAAAAGAGAAATCAGCAAGCAGAAAGACCGATATACAAATTCTATTTCATAATATATATATATATAAATAAATATAAATAAATATAATAAAGTATGTTTAAGATATAAATATAAATATAAAATACAAATTTATATATAAATAAAATAAAAAGTATGTTTAAAATATAAATATAAAATACAAAAATTCTAATAAATTATATATATATATATATATATATATATATATATACATACACCGTATATATATATATATATATATATATATATATATATATATATATATACCGTATATATATTTTTTTCTTTTCTTTTTGTTGATTCTTTATACAAAGTGAAGTAAAAAACAAATTCCATTCAGCCAAGGAATGGTGTGACGACTCACGGTTTGCGCCGGGTCTCCGGGGTTGTCTATGATTGCCATCGTTTTTACAGAATGTGAGAAGGGTGACACCGCCAGCAATATAATGGGGATCGGGTAAATCTTTATTGCACAACAGGTCAAAAGAAAAGCCAACACGTCCTGGGGCTCAAAGGTCTCCCTTCATCAGGGCTCATGTGATAAGCCGAGTTGGAATGAGGATGGGATCTCTGAGCTCAACAGCTCCACTCGGCAGTCAAACAGCAACCAGATCATTTGTGAGCAGGGAGCCTTTGTCTGCATTTAGGATTTGATGATCTGGTTGCTGTTTGACTGGATCTGCTGATACATATCCCAGAGGTCATGTAATTATCCCGGATCGGCTCATCACATACAGTAAGCCCCGATGAAGGGAGACCAATGAGCACCGGAACGTGTTGGCTTTTTTTCTTACCTTTGATGCAGGTGCAATAAAGATTAACTGGACTTACACTACAGTGCCTTGAAAAAGTATTCATACCCCTTGAAATGTTCTACATTTTGTCATGTTACAACCAAAAATGTAAATGTATTTTATTGGGATTTTATGTGATAGACCAACACAAAGTGGCACATAATTGTGAAGTGGAAGGAAAATTATAAATGGTTTTCAACATTTTTTACAAATAAATATGTGAAAAGTGTGGGGTACATTTGTATTCAGCCCCCTTTACTCTCATACCCCTAACTAAAATCTAGTGGAACCAATTCCCTTCAGAAGTCACCTAATTAGTAAATAGAGTCCACCTGTGTGTCATTTAATCTCAGAATAAATACAGCTGTTCTGTAATTAACGGCACAATATAAGTACCTGTAATAACTAAATAAAATAAATAAATGAAGGCCAAGGAACACACCAAACAGGTCAGGGATAAAGCTGTGGAGAAGTATAAAGCAGGGTTGGGTTATAAAAAAATATCCCAAACTTTGAACATCTCACAGAGCTCTGTTCAATCCATCATCGGAAAATGGAAAGAGTATGGCACAACTGCAAACCTACCAAGACATGGCCGTCCACCTAAACTGACCGGCCGGGCAAGGAGAGCATTCATCAGAGAAGAGCCAAGAGGTCCATGGTAACTCTGGAGGAGCTGCAGAGATCCACAGCTCAGGTGGGAGAATCTGTCCACAGGACAACTATTAGTCGTGTTCTCCACAAATCTGACCTTTATTGAAGAGTGACAAGAAGAAAGACATTGGTGAAAGAAAACCATAAGAAGTCCTGTTTGTAGTTTGTGAGAAGCCATGTGGGGGACACAGCAAACATGTGGAAGAAGGTGCTCTGGTCAGATGAGACCAAAATTGAACTTTTTGGCCTAAAAATCAAATGTGTGGCGGAAAACTAACACTGCACATCACCCTGAACACACCATCCCCACCGTGAAACATGGTGGTGGCAGCATCATGTGGTGGGGATTCTTTTCTTCAGCAGGGACAGGGAAGCTGGTCAGAGTTGATGGGAAGATGGATGGAGCCAAATACAGGACAATCTTAGAAGAAAACCTGTTAGAGTCTGCAAAAAAATGAAGACTGGGGAGGAGGTTCACCTTCCAGCAGGACAACGACCCGAAACATACAGCCAGAGCTACAATGGAATGGTTTAGATCAAAGCATATTCATGTGTTAGAATGGCCCAGTCACAGTCCAGACCTAAATCCAATTGAGAATCTGTGTGAAGACTTGAAAATTGCTGTTCACAGACGCTCTCCATCCAATCTGACAGAGCTTGAGATATTTTGCAAAGAAGAATGGACAAAAATGTCCCTCTCTAGATGTGCAAAGCTGGTAGAGACATCCCCAAAAAGACTTGCAGCTGTAATTTCAGGGAAAGGGGGTTCTACAAAATATTGACTCCGGGGGGGCGCCATACAAATGTACCCCCCACACTTTTCACATATTTATTTGTAAAAAAAATTTTGAAAACCATTTATCATTTTCCTTCCACTTCACAATTATGTGCCACTTTGTGTTGATCTATCACATAAAATCCCAATAAAATACATTTACGTTTTTGGTTGTAACATGACAAAGTGTGGAAGATTTCAAGGGGTATGAATACTTTTTCAAGGCACTGTACTTATGCGGCACCCAATTTTAGGGCGTTGGGTTGTTCTTTCCGATTGTTTCCATTTTGAACAATGGTGGAAATTGTGTGCGTTAAACTGTTTGTACCGATAACTTTTCTCTGCAGAGAATTTAAAGGGTGGGAAGAATTTCCGAGGACAGAGACCAGCAGAGAAGGAATCGGACTTCTTCCATTGTTTCCTGTTTATGACGGTTATAAAAAGTATCTCACTGGGTAACAGAAACGGGAGAACGGCCCCAATAGGGGTTCAGAGAACTAACTCTTCCGGTCTATTATTGGTCAACCGTCCAATCGCTGAGCTATGAAGAGCGACTTTTATTGTGTTGCAGCTTGGCTCGCAAAATTGTAAAATCTACAGAATTCCTCTGTGTGTGAGTACATTAGTGACCAATGAGATACTTTTTATTCTCAGGGGTCTGCAAACTTTCTAAACAATGGGCCAGTTTACTGCCCTTTAGACTTTAGGGGGGCAGACTGGCCAGTGGGAGTAGAAAATGTTCCAGTGTCAGTAAACTATGTTCCTTCATTGGTCTTTGTGAGAGGAATAGTGTAGTGCCCCGTTGGTGGTATGAGTAGGAGGAATGATACCCCATCATTGGTGTCAGTGGGAGGGATAGTGCCCCCTCATTGGTGTCAGTGGGAGGGATAGTGCCCCATCATTGGTGTCAGTGGGAGGGATAGTGCCCCATCATTGGTGTCAGTGGGAGGGATAGTGCCCCATCATTGGTGTCAGTGGGAGGGATAGTGCCCCCTCATTGGTGTCAGTGGGAGGGATAGTGCCCCATCATTGGTGTCAGTGGGAGGGATAGTGCCCCGTCATTGGTGTCAGTGGGAGGAATAGTGCCCCATCACTGGTGTCAGTGGGAGGGATAGTGCCCCATCATTGGTGTCAGTGGGAGGGATAGCGCCCCATCATTGGTGTCAGTGGGAGGGATAGTGCCCCATCATTGGTGTCAGTGGGAGGAATAGTGCCCCATCATTGGCATCAGTGGGAGGAATAGTGACCCATCATTAGTGTCAGTGGGAGGAATAGTGCCCCATCATTGGTATCAGTGGGAGGAATAGTGCCCCATTGGTGTCAATGGGAGGAATAGTGCCCCATCATTGGTATCAGTGGGAGGAATAGTGCCCCATCATTGGTATCAGTGGGAGGAATAGTGCCCCACCATTGGTGTCAGTGGGAGGAATAGTGCCCCATCATTGGC
The DNA here is from genome assembly GCA_037952835.1 of Lithobates septentrionalis. NCBI lineage: Eukaryota > Metazoa > Chordata > Amphibia > Anura > Ranidae > Lithobates > Lithobates septentrionalis. The sequence goes on from JBBDGP010002191.1 coordinate 164,962, forward strand.
ATCAGTGGGAGGAATAGTGACCCATCATTAGTGTCAGTGGGAGGGATAGCGCCCCATCATTGGTATCAGTGGGAGGGATAGTGCCCCATCATTGGTGTCAGTGGGAGGAATAGTGCCCCATCATTGGCATCAGTGGGAGGAATAGTGACCCATCATTAGTGTCAGTGGGAGGAATAGTGACCCATCATTAGTGTCAGTGGGAGGAATAGTGCCCTATCATTGGTATCAGTGGGAGGAATAGTGCCCTATCATTGGTGTCAGTGGGAGGAATAGTGACCCATCATTGGTGTCAGTGGGAGGAATAGTGTCCCATCATTGGTGTCAGTGGGAGGAATAGTGTCCCATCATTGGTGTCAGTGGGAGGAATAGTGCCCTATCATTGGTGTCAGTGGGAGGAATAGTGACCCATCATTGGTGTCAGTGGGAGGAATAGTGACCCATCATTGGTGTCAGTGGGAGGAATAGTGTCCCATCATTGGTGTCAGTGGGAGGGATAGTGGCAGATAAAGGCAGGCGAAGGGCTGTAGATTGGAGACCACAGCTCTTGACCTTGGACAACAAACCTGTTGATCAATTAATTTGCCTTTTTCTCACCCGTGCTTCCTGAATGCAAACAACTGCTCCTTATGCTGCTTATGGGGGGAGGGGGGGGGGGTACCTTGGCCAATAGGAGAAAAACAATATCGGTTGAGGCGAAGTCTCCTAATTTGTTGGATCCCTCATAGAGGAGCCTTGGCCAGGAGTATCACCTGGATGTCAGACTGATGGCTAGTCTGGCCAGTAGACTGACAATTTGTACCCTCGGGGGTGGATACATTCATCTTTTATGTCCTTCCCATCAGATGGGACTATGAACCGTCAGCGAATTGCAGGAGGTGGCGGTTCGGTCAATACGACCTTCTGATCCTAAAATATGATGGACAACCAGACCATACAAGAGTCTCCTACCACCGCCATATGGTGACCATAAAATTGCACCATGGTTGATCGACCTGCCAAGAGTAAAAATGATCGAGAAGGCTGCATTCACACCTGAGAGAGTCGCGTTTGTGTACAGCGGTTTTAAAGCGTTTTTGAGCACTGGTGGTTTTTTTTTATTAGCCAACAGAGAAAAATATCATCAGTTTTATCATTTGTTGCTAGATTTTTCATCTGCTTTTATTATTTATTTTATAAAATTTTACGTTTTATTTTTTTGTAGGGGTTAACATTAGGGTTTAATATTAGGGTTAGGGATTAATATTAGTGTCGGGTTATGGGTTAATATTAGGGTTGGGGTTAATATTAGTGTTGGGGGTTAGAGTTTAATATTAGTGTCGGGGTTAATATTAGGGGTTCATATTAGTGACAAGGTTAGGGGTTAATATTAGTGGCGGGGTTATGGTTTAATATTAGGGTTAGGGGTTAATATTAGTGTCGGGTTATGCGATTGATATCTTATGATTGTCTGTGTACTATTGATCCCGTGTGTCATATCGATCGAATGAGCTGTCGTTTATAGATTGATTGTTCCTGTTGAAAGAGACTGATTGGAAAATACCTCAATCTTTTATAGAAAAATGTATGGTTCCAGCAATTATCCACAAGAGGACGACTGTAAACCCATCAGGCGGGCACCATGCAGGCCAGAGACAGCCAGGCAGTCTGGCATTTTCAGGCGGAGAGGTGGGCAGTGCGCCGGGCCTCCTCCTGGAAGGCAGATGGAGATTTCCCGGAATCAGAGGCGTGCGGAGGATGGTGCGCTCCCTCCAGTCTGACACCACGCTGAACAATCGTCTGGAACGGCCGCGATCTATAATTCATGTTGGCCATTCAGAGGCGCGGAATGTGATCTGTTCGCCTGCGGACACACGATCCGCCGACACCGGATTAACGCCGCCACGCCTGGCCTGCTTTTAAAGTGAACCGGTCACAATACAAGCTGACAGCTGCGGATCTGATTTGGGCCCCGTTCACACCTGAGCGTAGCGGGAACGCGCATTGCCATTCGGCACATTTTTTTTAACGCCCGCCGCACCTAAGACCGCCCTGTGTGACAAGGGTTCCATTCACACTTGCCCTCTGCATGCCTATTGTGGCAGGCATCTGGCATGCGCTGTAATCGCTGTGTCCTTCAAACACAGATTGGGGTAAAGGGCCAATCACAGCTGACCACATGTTAATAGACTTGCTGGTTATCAGCATTCCTTTCCTTACCCGCTGTCAGAGAGGAGAGGAGAGGAGAGGAGAGCCGGTAACCAGCAAGTGTGACAGAGGACATCTACACTGATAGTCAGGGCACCGATCATCACTGTCCTGATTATCAGTGCAGCCCCACCAGTGCCGCCCATCAGTGTCCATAATGAGTGCTGCCAATCAGTGTCCACCAGTGCCGCCCATTATTGTCAAACATCATCGCTGCCTATCAGTGTCCAGTGCTGCCAATCAGTGCCCATCAGTGCCACCTATCAGTGCTGCCTATCAGTGCCCAGTGCTGCCAATCATTGCCCATTAGTGCCCAGTGCTGCCAATCAGTGCCACCTATCAGTGCTGCCTATCAGTGTCACATACCAGTACAGCCTTATCATTGCCCATCAGTGCCCAGTGCTGCCAATCATTGCCTATCAGTGCTACCTATCAGTGTCACATCAGTGCAGCCTTATTGAACATCAGTGCCATTTATCAGTGCCCAGTGCTGCCAATCAGTGCCGCCTATCAGTTCCACCTATCAATGCCCATCAGTGCTGGCTATGAGTGTCATATCAGTGCAGCCCCATAAGTGCCCAGTGCTGCCAATCAGTCCCGCCTATCAGTGCCACATATCAATGCAGCCTTATCAGTGCCACCTATCAGTGTCCAGTGCTGCCAATCAGTGCCCATCAGTGCCACCTATTAGTGCTGCCTATCAGTGTCACATATCAGTGCAGCCTTATCAGTGCCAACTATCATTGCCATTCAGTGCCCAGTGCTGCCAATAAGTGCCGCCTATCATTGCCCATCAGTACCACCTATCAGTGCCACATATCAGTGCCACCCATCAGTGCCCAGTGCTGCCAATCATTGCCCATCAGTGCCCAGTGCTGCCAATCATTGCCCATTAGTGCACAGTGCTGCCAATCAGTGCCGCCTATTAGTGCCACCTATCAGGGCCCATCAGTGCCACCTATCAGTGTCACATACCAGTGCAGCCTTATTGCCAATCAGTGCCCAGTGCTGCCAATCATTGCCCATCAGTGCAGCCCTATCAGTGCCATCTATTGGCACTAGCCCAGTGCTGCCAATCAGTACCGCTTATCAGTGCCACCTATAAGTGCCCAGTGCTGCCAATCATTGCCAGTCAGTGCTGCCTATCATTGCCCATATCAGTGCTCATCAGTGCCACCTATCAGTGCAGCCTTATCAGAAGAAAAGTTACTTATTTGCAACATTTTATAACAGAAACTAAGAAACAGTTTTTTGATCTCAAAATTTTTGGTCTTTTTTCGTTTATATAATTTAAAAAAAACCCAGAGGTGATTAAATACCACCAAAAGAAAGCTCTGTCTGTGTGAAAAAAAATGATAAAAAGTTCATATGGGTACAGTGTTACATGACTGAGTAATTGTCAGTCAATGTATGAAAGCTCTGAAAGCTGAACATTTGCCTGCGCAGGAAGGGGGTTAAAGTTGCAAAATGCGCGATGCGGCTTGTCATGTGACTTCAGTGTCCAAAGTCGCATGACAAGTCGCACAAGTGTGAATGGAGCCAAAAACCCCAAAGTAGCCCCAGAACCTTTTGGGTCGTGGAGCCTTGGGCATTTTTCTCAGTGAGCGTTTTGGCGCGTTTGGCGGTGAGGCAAAACACGCGTCCGCTACCCGCGCTTGGAGTGCCATGAACAACTAATGGCACTGTACAGTATCTCACAAAAGTAAGTACACCACTCACATTTTTGTAAATATTTTATTCTATCTTTTCATGTGACAACACTGAAGAAATGACACTTTGCTACAATGTAAAGTAGTGAGTGTACAGCTTGTATAACAGTGTCAATTTGCTGTCCCCTCAAAATAACTCAACACCATAGGCGTGCGCACAGGGTGTGCCAGGCACACCCTAATCACTCTGTGCAGCACAGATTCCCCCTATTGCCCCAACAGCACTTCCGGCTTTCCTCCTCTCCTTTCCCACTGGCTTCTGCTGCGGGCACACACAGGGGGATGTTTTAGGATGAGTGGGGAAAGGGGCTGGTAAATATGTCATTTACCGACCCCTTCCTTTTCTAAATGATCACAGTGAGTGATCAGTAGCGTGTGTTTGAGCTTTGGGGTGCACACCCTAATGCAATTTGCTGCGCACACCTATGCTCAACACACAGCCATTAATGTCTAAACCGCTGGCAACAAAAGTGAGTACACCCCTAAGTGAAAATGTCCAAATTGGGCCCAAAGTGTCAATATTTTGTGTGGCCACCATTATTTTCCAGCACTGCCTTAACCCTCTTGGGTATGGAGATCACCAGAGCTTCACAGGTTGTCACTGGAGTCCTCTTCCCCTCCTCCATGACGACATCACAGAGCTGGTGGATGTTAGAGACCTTGCGCTCCTCCACCTTCTGTTTGAGGATGTCCCACAGATGATCAATAGGGTTTAGGTCTGGAGACATGGTTGGCCAGTCCATCACCTTTACTCTCAGCTTCTTTAGCAAGGCAGTGGTGGTCTTGGAGGTGTGTTTGGGGTCATTATGTTGAAATACTGCCCTGTGGCCCAGTCTCTGAAGGAAGGGGATCATGCTCTGCTTCAGTATGTCACAGTACATGTTGGCATTCATGGTTCCCTCAATGATCTGTAGCTCCCCAGTGCCGGCAGCACTCATGCAGCCCCAGACCATGACACTCCCACCACCATGCTTGACTGTAAACAAGACACACTTGTCTTTGTCCTCCTCACCTGGTTGCCCCCACACACGCTTGTCACCATCTGAACCAAATAAGTTTATCTTGGTCTCATCAGACCACAGGACATGGTTCCAGTAATCCATGTCCTTAGTCTGCTTGTCCTCAGCAAACTGTTTGCAGATTTTCTTGTGCATCATCTTTAGAAGAGGCTTCCTTCTGGGATGACAGCCATGCAGACCAATTTGATGCAGTGTGCGGCGTATGGTCTGAGCACTGACAGGCTGACCCCCCACCCCTTCAACCTCTGCAGCAATGCTGGCAGCACTCATACATCTATTTCCCAAAGACAACCTCTGGATATGACGCTGAGCACGTGACCTCAACTTCTTTGGTAGACCATGACGAGGCCTGTTCTGAGTGGAACCTGTCCTGTTATACCGCTGTATGGTTTTGGCCGCCGTGCTGCAGCTCCGTTTCAGGGTCTTGGCAATCTTCTTATAGCCTAGGCCATCTTTATGTAGAGCAACAATTCTTTTTTTCAGATCCTCAGAGAGTTCTTTGCCATGAGGTGCCATGTTGAACTTCCAGTGACCAGTATGAGAGAGTGAGAGCGATAACACCAAATTTGACACACCTGCTCCCCATTCACACCTGAGACCTTGTAACACTAACGAGTCACATGACACCGGGGAGGGAAAATGGCTAATTGGGCCCAATTTGGACATTTTCACTTAGGGGTGTACTCACTTTTGTTGCCAGCGGTTTAGACATTAATGGCTGTGTGTTGAGTTATTTTGAGGGGACAGCAAATTTACACTGTTATACAAGCTGTACACTCACTACTTTACATTGTAGCAAAGTGTCATTTCTTCAGTGTTGTCACATGAAAAGATAGAAGAAAATATTTACAAAAATGTGAGGGGTGTACTCACTTTTGTGAGATACCGTGTGTGATCGATTGATAAGGATCAATTCATTGATCTGTGTTCCGATCATCAGATAATTACGGTGGCCATTTACGCTTTCATAATCAATCATCACTGGGAAATTAGGTTTCGATTGATCGTTGGAAGAAACAAAATCATTGATCGCATCTGTGTTTTTATAGATCAATCAAATAGCCGAACAAAGCATGCCAGTGTGCCAATCAAGGCGACACGATCAATAATCTTCCGATCAACTCCATACAACACAGTCATAGTGAAAGCAATAATGGGAATCCGGCTCCACCCACAGCCTGGTCACGTGATCCACGCCGAGGCGGCCGTCCTCTGGTATCGGTTGGGCGTTTTCTGCACACAGACACAGGTCACCTGACCCGGAGCAGAACGATCGACCATGTGTAGGAGTTCTCCAATCAAAATAATGATCAATAACAACTATTGAGGAGGATCAAGATTGCCTGCCTATAGATGGCCATGTACAAATCGATACGATCAATTGATTATTTAATGAGACTCCACTGATTGGATTGAATAGGAATCAACTGATCGATATATTAAGGCTTCAATCTCCATGTCAGGGGGTCGATCTGCTGTGGCACAACTTTGTTGTTTTCTGATCAACCGGATAGTAGCCACGCCCACTTTGATAGGCAACCGATTTCTTTTTTCAATTGATCTTCCCTGATAGTGTTGTGTGATATTCGACAACCCATACGATCGATATGCCACACACAGGGAAGTGAATTGTGATCGGTAAATGATCAATTACATCTGCTTCCACCATGCAACCTTATAATCCTATCTATTGGAATACGATCAATCGAATGACCGAACCCTCTCAGTGCTGCCGATCTATGCAAAACGATTAATCGTTTCCAGCCTTCGCCGACCGACCTAGTTTGATTAAATCGGATTTTAATGGCGTCTAAATCGATGGGAAGGGAAGTTGTGGCTTTTTGATCGGTTGTAATCATTCCGATTGAAGGGCACATCGATTGGGTAATATAATTGTAGCGTGTATGTACACCGAAATGAGGATCAGCAGATTACCAATGGTAATAGAGGTCGATCGATTGATCCTTTCCAATTGATAATGTATGTTTTCCCCATCGTTCAATATAATAATAGATGATGAATGGATGTACTGGGGACCCGGAGATACACCCCGATCTATAGGAGGATCCCCGGTATGGGGGGGGGGGGGCACCGGATCAACCAATCAGAGAACCCGGAGAGATCAGGATGGAGGAGCACAAGGCGCAGCGACCCCTCCCCTCCCCCACCGGATGGAAGACGCGGAGAAATGTTACATTGTATTACATTGTATCCACTCACCGGCCCCTCCTCCACTCCGATCACCGCCCGCCACCGGCATCCCGACCGATCACCGCCCGACCCGCATCACTTCCTGTCTACTCCTCACCAACAGGAAGTCCCCCCCCCCATCCCGATCACCGGAGAGCCGCCTCCCCCCCCATCCCGGTCCTCCGCATCATCTCTCCCCCCCTCCCCCATCACCGGACTGGAGAGCCGCCCCCCCCCCCCATCCCATCCCATCCCGGTCCTCCGCATCATTTCTGCCCATCGCGAACATCCTGATCCCTTTCATGTCACCCCTGATCCCCCTTCATTATTTTCCCATTCCTTGTCATCCTCATCCCCCTGCATCATCCTCCAATACCTTCCATGTCATCCCGATCCCTCATCACCTTCCATGTCATCCCGATCCCTCATCACCTTCCATGTCATCCCGATCCCTCATCACCTTCCATGTCATCCCGATCCCTCATCACCTTCCATGTCACCCCGATCCCTCATCACCTTCCATGTCATCCCGATCCCTCATCACCTTCCATGTCATCCCGATCCCTCATCACCTTCCATGTCATCCCGATCCCTCATCACCTTCCATGTCATCCCGATCCCTCATCACCTTCCATGTCATCCCGATCCCTCATCACCTTCCATGTCATCCCGATCCCTCATCACCTTCCATGTCATCCCGATCCCTCATCACCTTCCATGTCACCCCGATCCCTCATCACCTTCCATGTCATCCCGATCCCTCATCCCTTTCCATGTCTTCCCGATCCCTCATCCCCTTCCATGTCATCCCGATCCCTCATCACCTTCCATGTCATCCCGATCCCTCATCACCTTCCATGTCATCCCGATCCCTCATCACCTTCCATGTCACCCCGATCCCTCATCACCTTCCATGTCATCCCGATCCCTCATCACCTTCCATGTCACCCCGATCCCTCATCACCTTCCATGTCATCCCGATCCCTCATCACCTTCCATGTCATCCCGATCCCTCATCACCTTCCATGTCATCCCGATCCCTCATCACCTTCCATGTCACCCCGATCCCTCATCACCTTCCATGTCATCCCGATCCCTCATCACCTTCCATGTCATCCCGATCCCTCATCACCTTCCATGTCATCCCGATCCCTCATCACCTTCCATGTCACCCCGATCCCTCATCACCTTCCATGTCATCCCGATCCCTCATCACCTTCCATGTCATCCCGATCCCTCATCACCTTCCATGTCATCCCGATCCCTCATCACCTTCCATGTCATCCCGATCCCTCATCACCTTCCATGTCACCCCGATCCCTCATCACCTTCCATGTCATCCCGATCCCTCATCCCTTTCCATGTCTTCCCGATCCCTCATCCCCTTCCATGTCATCCCGATCCCTCATCACCTTCCATGTCATCCCGATCCCTCATCACCTTCCATGTCATCCCGATCCCTCATCACCTTCCATGTCATCCCGATCCCTCATCACCTTCCATGTCATCCCGATCCCTCATCACCTTCCATGTCATCCCGATCCCTCATCACCTTCCATGTCATCCCGATCCCTCATCCCCTTCCATGTCATCCCGATCCCTCATCACCTTCCATGTCATCCCGATCCCTCATCACCTTCCATGTCATCCCGATCCCTCATCACCTTCCATGTCACCCCGATCCCTCATCACCTTCCATGTCATCCCGATCCCTCATCACCTTCCATGTCATCCCGATCCCTCATCACCTTCCATGTCATCCCGATCCCTCATCACCTTCCATGTCACCCCGATCCCTCATCACCTTCCATGTCATCCCGATCCCTCATCACCTTCCATGTCATCCCGATCCCTCATCACCTTCCATGTCATCCTGATCCCTCATCACCTTCCATGTCACCCCGATCCCTCATCACCTTCCATGTCATCCCGATCCCTCATCCCTTTCCATGTCTTCCCGATCCCTCATCCCCTTCCATGTCATCCCGATCCCTCATCACCTTCCATGTCATCCCGATCCCTCATCACCTTCCATGTCATCCCGATCCCTCATCCCCTTCCATGTCATCCCGATCCCTCATCCCTTTCCATGTCACCCCGATCCCTCATCACCTTCCATGTCATCCCGATCCCTCATCACCTTCCATGTCATCCCGATCCCTCATCACCTTCCATGTCATCCCGATCCCTCATCCCCTTCCATGTCATCCTGATCCCCTGCATCATCCTCCATCACCTTCCATGTCACCCCGATCCCTCATCCCTTTCCATGTCACCCCGATCCCTCATCCCCTTCCATGTCATCCCGATCCCTCATCACCTTCCATGTCATCCCGATCCCTCATCACCTTCCATGTCACCCCGATCCCTCATCACCTTCCATGTCACCCCGATCCCTCATCACCTTCCATGTCATCCCGATCCCTCATCCCTTTCCATGTCTTCCCGATCCCTCATCCCCTTCCATGTCATCCCGATCCCTCATCACCTTCCATGTCATCCCGATCCCTCATCACCTTCCATGTCATCCCGATCCCTCATCCCCTTCCATGTCACCCCGATCCCTCATCACCTTCCATGTCATCCCGATCCCTCATCACCTTCCATGTCATCCCGATCCCTCATCCCCTTCCATGTCATCCCGATCCCTCATCCCTTTCCATGTCACCCCGATCCCTCATCACCTTCCATGTCATCCCGATCCCTCATCCCTTTCCATGTCACCCCGATCCCTCATCACCTTCCATGTCATCCCGATCCCTCATCACCTTCCATGTCACCCCGATCCCTCATCACCTTCCATGTCATCCCGATCCCTCATCACCTTCCATGTCATCCCGATCCCTCATCCCTTTCCATGTCTTCCCGATCCCTCATCCCCTTCCATGTCATCCCGATCCCTCATCACCTTCCATGTCACCCCGATCCCTCATCACCTTCCATGTCATCCCGATCCCTCATCCCCTTCCATGTCATCCCGATCCCTCATCCCCTTCCATGTCATCCCGACCCCTCATCACCTTCCATGTCATCCCGATCCCTCATCCCCTTCCATGTCATCCCGATCCCTCATCCCTTTCCATGTCACCCCGATCCCTCATCCCTTTCCATGTCATCCCGATCCCTCATCACCTTCCATGTCATCCCGATCCCTCATCACCTTCCATGTCATCCCGATCCCTCATCCCCTTCCATGTCATCCTGATCCCCTGCATCATCCTCCATCACCTTCCATGTCACCCCGATCCCTCATCCCTTTCCATGTCACCCCGATCCCTCATCACCTTCCATGTCATCCCGATCCCTCATCACCTTCCATGTAATCCCGATCCCTCATCCCCTTCCATGTCATCCCGATCCCTCATCACCTTCCATGTCATCCCGATCCCTCATCACCTTCCATGTCATCCCGATCCCTCATCCCCTTCCATGTCATCCCGATCCCTCATCACCTTCCATGTAATCCCGATCCCTCATCACCTTCCATGTCATCCCGATCCCTCATCCCCTTCCATGTCATCCCGATCCCTCATCACCTTCCATGTCATCCCGATCCCTCATCCCCTTCCATGTCATCCTGATCCCCTGCATCATCCTCCATCACCTTCCATGTCACCCCGATCCCTCATCCCTTTCCATGTCACCCCGATCCCTCATCACCTTCCATGTCATCCCGATCCCTCATCACCTTCCATGTAATCCCGATCCCTCATCCCCTTCCATGTCATCCCGATCCCTCATCACCTTCCATGTCATCCCGATCCCTCATCACCTTCCATGTCATCCCGATCCCTCATCCCCTTCCATGTCATCCCGATCCCTCATCACCTTCCATGTAATCCCGATCCCTCATCCCCTTCCATGTCATCCCGATCCCTCATCCCCTTCCATGTCATCCCAATCCCTCATCCCCTTCCATGTCATCCCGATCCCTCATCACCTTCCATGTCATCCCGATCCCTCATCCCCTTCCATGTCATCCCGATCCCTCATCCCCTTCCATGTCATCCCGATCCCTCATCCCCTTCCATGTCATCCCGATCCCTCATCCCTTTCCATGTCATCCCGATCCCTCATCCCTTTCCATGTCATCCCGATCCCTCATCACCTTCCATGTCATCCCGATCCCTCATCCCCTTCCATGTCATCCCGATCCCTCATCACCTTCCATGTCACCCCGATCCCTCATCACCTTCCATGTCATCCCGATCCCTCATCCCTTTCCATGTCACCCCGATCCCTCATCCCCTTCCATGTCATCCCGATCCCTCATCACCTTCCATGTCATCCCGATCCCTCATCACCTTCCATGTCACCCCGATCCCTCATCACCTTCCATGTCACCCCGATCCCTCATCACCTTCCATGTCATCCCGATCCCTCATCCCTTTCCATGTCTTCCCGATCCCTCATCCCCTTCCATGTCATCCCGATCCCTCATCACCTTCCATGTCATCCCGATCCCTCATCACCTTCCATGTCATCCCGATCCCTCATCCCCTTCCATGTCATCCCGATCCCTCATCCCTTTCCATGTCACCCCGATCCCTCATCACCTTCCATGTCATCCCGATCCCTCATCCCTTTCCATGTCACCCCGATCCCTCATCACCTTCCATGTCATCCCGATCCCTCATCACCTTCCATGTCACCCCGATCCCTCATCACCTTCCATGTCATCCCGATCCCTCATCACCTTCCATGTCATCCCGATCCCTCATCCCTTTCCATGTCTTCCCGATCCCTCATCCCCTTCCATGTCATCCCGATCCCTCATCACCTTCCATGTCACCCCGATCCCTCATCACCTTCCATGTCATCCCGATCCCTCATCCCCTTCCATGTCATCCCGATCCCTCATCCCCTTCCATGTCATCCCGACCCCTCATCACCTTCCATGTCATCCCGATCCCTCATCCCCTTCCATGTCATCCCGATCCCTCATCCCTTTCCATGTCACCCCGATCCCTCATCCCTTTCCATGTCATCCCGATCCCTCATCACCTTCCATGTCATCCCGATCCCTCATCACCTTCCATGTCATCCCGATCCCTCATCCCCTTCCATGTCATCCTGATCCCCTGCATCATCCTCCATCACCTTCCATGTCACCCCGATCCCTCATCCCTTTCCATGTCTTCCCGATCCCTCATCACCTTCCATGTCATCCCGATCCCTCATCACCTTCCATGTCATCCCGATCCCTCATCACCTTCCATGTCATCCCGATCCCTCATCCCCTTCCATGTCATCCCGATCCCTCATCACCTTCCATGTAATCCCGATCCCTCATCCCCTTCCATGTCATCCCGATCCCTCATCCCCTTCCATGTCATCCCAATCCCTCATCCCCTTCCATGTCATCCCGATCCCTCATCACCTTCCATGTCATCCCGATCCCTCATCCCCTTCCATGTCATCCCGATCCCTCATCCCCTTCCATGTCATCCCGATCCCTCATCCCCTTCCATGTCATCCCGATCCCTCATCCCTTTCCATGTCATCCCGATCCCTCATCCCTTTCCATGTCATCCCGATCCCTCATCACCTTCCATGTCATCCCGATCCCTCATCACCTTCCATGTCATCCCGATCCCTCATCCCTTTCCATGTCATCCCGATCCCTCATCACCTTCCATGTCATCCCGATCCCTCATCCCTTTCCATGTCACCCCGATCCCTCATCCCTTTCCATGTCACCCCGATCCCTCATCCCTTTCCATGTCACCCCGATCCCTCATCCCTTTCCATGTCACCCCGATCCCTCATCCCTTTCCATGTCACCCCGATCCCTCATCACCTTCCATGTCATCCCGATCCCTCATCACCTTCCATGTCACCCCGATCCCTCATCCCCTTCCATGTCATCCCGATCCCCTGCATCATCCTCCATCACCTTCCATGTCACCCCGATCCCTCATCCCTTTCCATGTCACCCCGATCCCTCATCCCTTTCCATGTCATCCCGATCCCTCATCACCTTCCATGTCATCCCGATCCCTCATCACCTTCCATGTCACCCCGATCCCTCATCATCTTCCATGTCACCCCGATCCCTCATCACCTTCCATGTCATCCCGATCCCTCATCCCTTTCCATGTCTTCCCGATCCCTCATCCCCTTCCATGTCATCCCGATCCCTCATCACCTTCCATGTCATCCCGATCCCTCATCACCTTCCATGTCATCCCGATCCCTCATCCCCTTCCATGTCATCCCGATCCCTCATCCCTTTCCATGTCACCCCGATCCCTCATCACCTTCCATGTCATCCCGATCCCTCATCCCTTTCCATGTCACCCCGATCCCTCATCCCCTTCCATGTCATCCCGATCCCTCATCACCTTCCATGTCATCCCGATCCCTCATCACCTTCCATGTCACCCCGATCCCTCATCACCTTCCATGTCACCCCGATCCCTCATCACCTTCCATGTCATCCCGATCCCTCATCCCTTTCCATGTCTTCCCGATCCCTCATCCCCTTCCATGTCATCCCGATCCCTCATCACCTTCCATGTCATCCCGATCCCTCATCACCTTCCATGTCATCCCGATCCCTCATCCCTTTCCATGTCACCCCGATCCCTCATCACCTTCCATGTCATCCCGATCCCTCATCCCTTTCCATGTCACCCCGATCCCTCATCACCTTCCATGTCATCCTGATCCCTCATCACCTTCCATGTCACCCCGATCCCTCATCACCTTCCATGTCATCCCGATCCCTCATCACCTTCCATGTCATCCCGATCCCTCATCCCTTTCCATGTCTTCCCGATCCCTCATCCCCTTCCATGTCATCCCGATCCCTCATCACCTTCCATGTCACCCCGATCCCTCATCACCTTCCATGTCATCCCGATCCCTCATCCCCTTCCATGTCATCCCGATCCCTCATCCCCTTCCATGTCATCCCGACCCCTCATCACCTTCCATGTCATCCCGATCCCTCATCCCCTTCCATGTCATCCCGATCCCTCATCCCTTTCCATGTCACCCCGATCCCTCATCCCTTTCCATGTCATCCCGATCCCTCATCACCTTCCATGTCATCCCGATCCCTCATCACCTTCCATGTCATCCCGATCCCTCATCCCCTTCCATGTCATCCTGATCCCCTGCATCATCCTCCATCACCTTCCATGTCACCCCGATCCCTCATCCCTTTCCATGTCACCCCGATCCCTCATCCCTTTCCATGTCATCCCGATCCCTCATCCCCTTCCATGTAATCCCGATCCCTCATCACCTTCCATGTCATCCCGATCCCTCATCCCCTTCCATGTCATCCCGATCCCTCATCCCTTTCCATGCCATCCCGATCCCTCATCCCTTTCCATGTCATCCCGATCCCTCATCACCTTCCATGTCATCCCGATCCCTCATCACCTTCCATGTCATCCCGATCCCTCATCCCTTTCCATGTCATCCCGATCCCTCATCACCTTCCATGTCATCCCGATCCCTCATCCCTTTCCATGTCACCCCGATCCCTCATCCCTTTCCATGTCACCCCGATCCCTCATCCCTTTCCATGTCACCCCGATCCCTCATCCCTTTCCATGTCACCCCGATCCCTCATCCCTTTCCATGTCACCCCGATCCCTCATCACCTTCCATGTCATCCCGATCCCTCATCCCCTTCCATGTCATCCCGATCCCTCATCACCTTCCATGTAATCCCGATCCCTCATCCCCTTCCATGTCATCCCGATCCCTCATCCCCTTCCATGTCATCCCAATCCCTCATCCCCTTCCATGTCATCCCAATCCCTCATCCCCTTCCATGTCATCCCGATCCCTCATCACCTTCCATGTCATCCCGATCCCTCATCACCTTCCATGTCATCCCGATCCCTCATCCCCTTCCATGTCATCCCGATCCCTCATCCCCTTCCATGTCATCCCGATCCCTCATCCCTTTCCATGTCATCCCGATCCCTCATCCCTTTCCATGTCATCCCGATCCCTCATCCCTTTCCATGTCATCCCGATCCCTCATCACCTTCCATGTCATCCCGATCCCTCATCACCTTCCATGTCATCCCGATCCCTCATCCCTTTCCATGTCATCCCGATCCCTCATCACCTTCCATGTCATCCCGATCCCTCATCCCTTTCCATGTCACCCCGATCCCTCATCCCTTTCCATGTCACCCCGATCCCTCATCCCTTTCCATGTCACCCCGATCCCTCATCACCTTCCATGTCATCCCGATCCCTCATCACCTTCCATGTCACCCCGATCCCTCATCCCCTTCCATGTCATCCCGATCCCCTGCATCATCCTCCATCACCTTCCATGTCACCCCGATCCCTCATCCCTTTCCATGTCACCCCGATCCCTCATCCCTTTCAATGTCACCCCGATCCCTCATCCCTTTCCATGTCACCCCGATCCCTCATCACCTTCCATGTCACCCCGATCCCTCATCCCTTTCCATGTCACCCCGATCCCTCATCACCTTCCATGTCACCCCGATCCCTCATCCCTTTCCATGTCACCCCGATCCCTCATCCCTTTCCATGTCATCCCGATCCCTCATCACCTTCCATGTCATCCCGATCCCTCATCCCGATCCCTCATCACCTTCCATGTCATCCCGATCCCTCATCCCCTTCCATGTCATCCCGATTCCTCATCCCGATCCCTCATCACCTTCCATGTCATCCCGATCCCTCATCCCCTTCCATGTCATCACGATCCCTCATCACCTTCCATGTCATCCCGATCCCTCATCACCTTCCATGTCATCCCGATCCCTCATCCCTTTCCATGTCTTCCTGATCCCTCATTCCCTTCCATGTCATCCCGATCCCTCATTACCTTCCATGTCATCCCGATCCCTCATCACCTTCCATGTCATCCCGATCCCTCATCCCTTTCCATGTCACCCCGATCCCTCATCCCTTTCCATGTCACCCCGATCCCTCATCCCTTTCCATGTCACCCCGATCCCTCATCCCTTTCCATGTCACCCCGATCCCTCATCCCTTTCCATGTCACCCCGATCCCTCATCACCTTCCATGTCATCCCGATCCCTCATCCCCTTCCATGTCATCCCGATCCCTCATCACCTTCCATGTAATCCCGATCCCTCATCCCCTTCCATGTCATCCCGATCCCTCATCCCCTTCCATGTCATCCCAATCCCTCATCCCCTTCCATGTCATCCCAATCCCTCATCCCCTTCCATGTCATCCCGATCCCTCATCACCTTCCATGTCATCCCGATCCCTCATCACCTTCCATGTCATCCCGATCCCTCATCCCCTTCCATGTCATCCCGATCCCTCATCCCCTTCCATGTCATCCCGATCCCTCATCCCTTTCCATGTCATCCCGATCCCTCATCCCTTTCCATGTCATCCCGATCCCTCATCACCTTCCATGTCATCCCGATCCCTCATCACCTTCCATGTCATCCCGATCCCTCATCCCTTTCCATGTCACCCCGATCCCTCATCCCTTTCCATGTCACCCCGATCCCTCATCCCTTTCCATGTCACCCCGATCCCTCATCACCTTCCACGTCATCCCGATCCCTCATCACCTTCCATGTCACCCCGATCCCTCATCCCCTTCCATGTCATCCCGATCCCCTGCATCATCCTCCATCACCTTCCATGTCACCCCGATCCCTCATCCCTTTCCATGTCACCCCGATCCCTCATCCCTTTCAATGTCACCCCGATCCCTCATCCCTTTCCATGTCACCCCGATCCCTCATCACCTTCCATGTCACCCCGATCCCTCATCCCTTTCCATGTCACCCCGATCCCTCATCACCTTCCATGTCACCCCGATCCCTCATCCCTTTCCATGTCACCCCGATCCCTCATCCCTTTCCATGTCATCCCGATCCCTCATCACCTTCCATGTCATCCCGATCCCTCATCCCGATCCCTCATCACCTTCCATGTCATCCCGATCCCTCATCCCCTTCCATGTCATCCCGATCCCTCATCACCTTCCATGTCATCCCGATCCCTCATCCCCTTCCATGTCATCACGATCCCTCATCACCTTCCATGTCATCCCGATCCCTCATCACCTTCCATGTCATCCCGATCCCTCATCCCTTTCCATGTCTTCCTGATCCCTCATTCCCTTCCATGTCATCCCGATCCCTCATTACCTTCCATGTCATCCCGATCCCTCATCACCTTCCATGTCATCCCGATCCCCCTGCATGATTTCCCATGACCCGCTGTCAACCTGATCTCATTGCATCATCCCCCGTCACTTCTTCCTCTGCCAACTCTCTTGTCATCCTGGTCCGACAGCATCATTCCCTAATCCCCCGCCATTCTGTCATTTCCTCATCACCCGCGGTGTTCTCTGCTGTGTCATCCCGATCCTCCATCATCTTTCCAACATTGAAAAATGTTTAAAAATCAAATTTCATACATTTAGGCCAATATGTATTCTACTACATATTTTTGGTAAACAAAATCCCAATAAGTGTATATTGATTGGTTTGCGCAAAAGTTATAGCGTCTACAAAATAGGGGATAGTTTTCTTTATAAATAAATATATATATATATATATATATATATATATATATATATATAGCTTTTTTTCAGCGGGAACGCGGGGGAACACAGTTCCGGCACCTCCAGCACTAAATGCATGTAAGGGGTGTGCTGGAGGGTCTATTGATGCTGGGGGATCTATTATCACTGGTGGGGATCTGTTTTTGTGTGGGGGATCTATTGTTGCTGGGGGGGGGGTCTTATGTTGCTGATAGGAATCTACTATTGAGGGAGAGGTCTATTGTTGCTGTATGCTGATGGGTCTATTGATGCTGGCTGCTGGGAGATCTGTTGTTGCTGCTGGGTGGATCTTTTGTTGCTGGTGGTGGTATTTTGTTCTGGGTGGTCCATTGGTGCTCTTTGTGTGCATGGGGGGAGTCTATTGTTGGTGGGGTCCATTGTTGCTGGGGGTGTCTATTGTGTGAGGGATCTATTGTTGCTGTGGTGAGGTCTATTGCTGGGGTGGGGTCCATTGTTGCTAGGGGAGTCTATTGTTGTGTTAGTGATCTAATGTTGCTAGGGTGGGATCCTATTCTTGCTGAGGGGACCTATTGTTCATGGGGTGGGGCCCATTGTTGCTGGGGAGAGTCTATTATTGTGTGAAGGATACATTGTTGCTGGGGTGGGTTCTATTGTTACTGGGAAATCCATTGTTGCTGGCTCCAGGGGATCTATTTTACTGCTTTTCTTGTTATTAGATAAGAGCAAATTCCATACAAATTATTTAGCAGCACATGATACTTGGGGCAGTACGGACCAAGGTCCGGTGGTCAGAGGAGCGTATTGTGTGTAGACAAGGGGGAACTCAGAAGGGTGGCTGGTGCTCAAAATTTTTGGAGGGGCGCAAACTGAAAAGTTCTGAAAAAAACCCATCAATTGCAGCCACTGTCCCTATCATAAGCAGCCTGTGCCCATCATATGCAGCCAATGTGTGTATTATACAGCCTCTGTGCCTATCATAAGCAGCCTGTGCCCATCATATGCAGCCTCTGTGCCCATCATATGCAGCCTCTGTGCCCATCATATGCAGCCAATGTGTCTATTATACAGCCTCTGTGCCTATGATAAGCAGCCTGTGCCCATCATATGCAGCCTCTGTGCCCATCATATGCAGCCTCTGTGCCCATCATATGCAGCCTCTGTGCCCATCATATGCAGTCTCTGTGCCCCTTATATGCAGCCACTGTGCTCATAATATGCAGCCTGTGCCCATCATATGCAGCCTGTGCCGATTATATGCAGCCTGTGCCCATGATATGCAGCCTCTGTGCCCATCATATGCAGCCACTGTGCCCATCATATGCAGCCTGTGCCCATGATATGCAGCCTCTGTGCCCATCATATGCAGCCTCTGTGCCCATCATATGCAGCCACTGTGCCCATCATATGCAGCCTGTGCTCATCATATGCAGCCTGTGTGCCCATCATATGCAGCCTGTGTGCGCATCATATGCAGCCTGTGTGCCCATCATATGCACTCTGTGCCCATCTTATGCACTCTGTGCCCATCATATGCAGCCTCTGTGCCCATCATATGCAGCCACTGTGCCCATCATATGCAGCCTATGCCCATCATATGCAGCCTCTGTGCCCATCATATGCAGCCTGTGCCCATCTTATGCAGACTCTGTGCCCATCATATGCAGCCTTTGTGACCCCCCCCGCTCGCCATCTGATGGCACAGACTTACCCCATCCTGGTGGAGGGTCAGGCAGCGGGTGACGGCAGCGAGCGGTGGGACATCCAGCGGGTCAGGCAACAGCTCCTGTGTTCTCCTTGGTTCTCTGTCCTCCCATGTGTCTCTTCTTCCGTTCCGTTAGGCGTCCAATCAGAGCGCCTCTGCCTTCAGCCAATCAGGCGACGGGTTGTAGATCCGCGCCTCCTGATTGGCTGAGAGGCAGTTCAGTGTTAGCAAAGCAAATATATTCATTTGCTTTTCTAACACACCTGGGTGGAGTGCGAGCGCAATGCTTTGCGCCCCAAGTCCACCTTTTTTAAAGTGAAGGGCCACCCAAAAAAAAAAAATTGCACCAAAAATGTAAAAAAAAATGTAAAAAAAATGTGAAATTTTTTTTTTTTTACTTACCTGAAACTCTTGTTGCTAGGCAGTCTTCCTAATTTGCCTCTTCCTATTCCACGGCGTGTAATGCTCCTCGGTGAGCGGCCCCGTTGTCTTCTGGGAACTGTGTGTGTTCCCAGAACACCACGGGGCTATTCACAGAGCGCCACGCCGCTCACGCATGCGCAGTAGGAAACTGGCAGTGAAGCCGCAAGGCTCCACTGCCTGTTTCCCTTACTTAGGATGGTGGTGCCGGGACCCGAGAGCCGAGGGACGGGTCGGCCTTGGGCGGCCGACATCGCGGGCACCCAGGACAGGTAAGTACTTATTTAAAGTCAGCAGCTACAGTGTTTGTAGCTGCTCACTTTAAAAAAAAACTTTAGCCGGCCGTGGCTCTAATCAGGTGCTTCAAACCCCCCCCTGCTGTAATTCTGGCGCCCGGCGTCCGAAAAGGGGCCGGACGCCTGAATAGGGGGTGGCTACAGCGGCCATGGATAGATTCATGCAATGCATGAATCTATCCATTTAACATAGAGGGGGTGGCGTGACAGAGGGGGCGGCGTCCTTAATAGACGCACCGCCACGTATATATATATATTTTTTACTAGTAATGGTGACAAACAGTGACTTATAGCAGGACTGCGACATTGCGGGCAGACAAATTGGACACCTAACTGACACTTTTGACAGTTTTTTGGGGACCGGTGACACCAATACAGTGATCAGTGCTAAAAAAATATGCACTGTCACTGTACTAGAGACACTGTCAGGGAAGGGGTTAAAATCAGGGGGGTTAAAAGTGATCCTAGAGGGTGCTTGCTAACTGTGGGGGAGGTGCTTTGACTGGGGGAAGGTAATCCAGAAATCAGAAAACCAGGATCAGTACATTCGCCTCCCACAGACCGCCGTTCTGCCTGTGACCTGAACGATCAGCCAGTCCCGGCAGACGTGCTGATTGGCTCTCGCTATGTCCAATGACAGCGGGAGCGTCTTGCCGGTGGTGTGCGCGTGCCCCAGACCCGGACGTGTCAGGTCACGTAGTAGGTGATCTGGCACAGAACGGCCGGCCTGCTGCAGTATATGCACGGTGGGCGGTCCGCAAATGTTTAATGAATACTTTTTTTTATTTGATATGTTTTATCAGCTGAAGTGGTTAATAAAAAAAAAAAAAAATTCACAATGTAAACCCACCTTCACCTAGGTTCACATCTTTGCTTTTTTTTTTTAGTGCGTTTTGCTGTTTAAGAAACGCACTACAGTCCATTTAACATGGTTTCCCGTGGTACACATTCACACCTATGCGTTTTGCAGTCGGTGCGTTTTTGGAAAGGGTTGGGGACTTTTTTCCCGCTTTTTGCGTGTAAAAAAACTTCAATGGAAGCACATCAGAAACGCAAGTGTTGTGTTTCTGATGCGACTTTTGATGTGTTTTGCATTTTTTAAAAACACAGTATATAGCTGGTTGCTAAGGAAGCCGGCCGCCACATCCTTAACAACCGATGAGTCATCAGCTGTCAGCGGCGAACCGCTGACAGCTGAATGTAAAAAAAAAAAAAAATTGCCGGCAAAATTTTAGCAGTGTTTCTCTGCCTCCAATCAAAATGAATGGTTCCCTATGAGAGCCGTATTAACTGATCTGACTTTCAGCCCATTGAATTAGGGTTGTCCCGATACCACTTTTTTAAGCCGAGTACAAGTACCGATACTTTTTTTCAGGTACTCGTCTATACCGATTACCGATACTTTTTTTAATGTCATGTGACAGACTGACTGATGGCTGGAACTGATAGATGGCACTGACTGATGGGCACTGATAGATGGCAGAGATACCTAGCACGTATGGGCACTGGTAGATGGCACTGATAGGTGGCACTTATGAGCACTGATAGATGGCACTGATAGACTGCACTTATATGTGGCACTGACTGGTGGCTGGCAGTGATGGCTGACACTGATGGCTGGCACTGACTGATGGGCACTGATAAGTGACACTGACAGATGGCACTGATAGGCGGCACTGATAGATGCCACTGATAGGCGGCACTTATGGGCACTGATAGGCGGCACTTATGGACACTGAAGGGTGGCACTGATAGGCAGCACTTATGGGCATTGATGACTGGCACTGATAGATGGCACTGACTGATGGGCACTGATAGGTGGCACTTATGAGCACTGATAGACGGCACTGACAGGTGGCTGGCAGTGATGGCTGGCACTGACTGATGAGACTCGGCTGATCACAGAGCGGAGTAGGGGGTCGATACCGACCCCTTACCACGTGATCAGCTGTCAGCCAATGACAGCTGATCATGTGATGTAAACAGAGCCGGTAATCGGCTATTTTTTCTCCTCACGCTATCAAAAGAAAAGCCGATCACTGGCGGCTGTGAGAGGGACATCAGTCCCAATCGTGGAGAGGCTCTGCAGAGTCATCTGTGCCCACCTGTGCCACCTACCAATGCACCACAGTGCCGCCTACCAGTGCCCACCAGCGCCACCTACCAGTGCCCACAGTGCCACCCATCAGTGCCCACGGTGTCACCTATCAGTGCCCGCAGTGCCAACCATCAATACCCACAGTGCCACCTATAAATGTCACCAATCAGTGCCTCATCACCAGTGCTGCCTATCAATGCCACCTACCAGTGCCCATCAGTGCCACCTACCAGTGCCCATCAGTGTCATCTATCAGTGCCATCTATCAGTACCACCCATCGTGCCACTTATAAGGGTCAATCAGTGCCGTCTTAAAAGTGCCTATCAGTGTCGCCTTATCTGTGCCCATTAGTGCAGCCTCATCAGCGAATATCAATGAAGGAGAAAAATTACCTGTTTGCAAAATTTTATAACACACTATGAAACATGTTTGTTTTTTTTTCAAAAAATAAAAACCCAAGAGGTGATTAAATACCACCAAAAGAAAACTCCATTTGTGTGAAAAAAATGATAAAAATTTCATTTGAGTACAGTGTTGTATGACCGCGCAATTGTCATTCAAAGTGTGACAGCGCTGAAAGCTAAAAATTGTAGTAAGCAAGTAAGCAAGTGGTTAAAGTCCGCAGCTACAGTATACAGCACTCCCAAACCGCCCCAAAGATGCAGTTGGCATGACTTTTCCTAACGTCCCCCGAGAGCACCGCCCCAGTGTGAAAAGTCACACTGGAATGAATGGGAGGCGGTTTTCAGGCGCTTAGCAGAAGCTATTTCCAGCGCTAAAGTGCCTGAAAACCGCCCCGGTATGAAAGGGGTCTTACAGATACATAGTAACACATTGGGGTTGATTTACTAGAACTGGAGAGTGCAAAATCTGGTGCAGCTGTGCACGGTAGCCAATCAGCTTCTAACGTCAGCTTGTTCAATTACCACCACTTGCCCACTGTATAACTTAAATATACGGCGTCGAAGTGTCACGGCTGCACCGGATTACATACCTAGTACGCGATCCAAAACTTCTGGGTCGTGCATGCAAGCCGCTGCTGGTCCACTCCCACTGTGATTATACACAGCGGGAGCTGATTGGCGGGTACTGCATACTCGATCGCCGCCATCACCCGCCGATCCTTCATTTCAGAGGGAGAACGCCGGCCTGCCTATGTAAACAAGGCAGCTCACCATTCTGTCAGTACAGCAGGCATGGATCCCGTGTCTTTGCAAAACAGGAACATCAATCCATGTCTTCCCCCAGTACAAGCACCTAAGAAAACACTGGTTAGGCACACATTTAACCCTTTGATCGCCAGATGATGTTAACCCCTTCCCAGCCAGTGTCATTAGTACGGTGACAGTGCATTTTTTTTAGCACTGATCACTGTATTAGTGTCACTGGTCCCCAAAAAAGTGTCAGTTAGTGTCCAATTTGTCTGCCGCAATATCGCAGTCCCGCTCGTTGAACGCCGCGATTACTAGTAAAAAAAGAATTAAAGATAAAAAAAAAATATCCCATAGTTGTAGACGCCATAACTTTTGCGCAAACCAATCTATATAAGCTTACTGGGATTTTTTTTTACCAAAAATATGTAGCAGAATACATAT
Organism: Lithobates septentrionalis; assembly: GCA_037952835.1. Taxonomy (NCBI): domain Eukaryota; kingdom Metazoa; phylum Chordata; class Amphibia; order Anura; family Ranidae; genus Lithobates; species Lithobates septentrionalis. The sequence continues at coordinate 188,699 of JBBDGP010002191.1, forward strand.
TGGCCAAAATTGATGAAGAAATTAGATTTTTTTTTTTTTTTTATTATTTATGTTTTATAGCAGAAAGTAAAAAATATTAGTTTTTGTTTTCCCAAAATTGTTGTCTTTTTTTTGTTTATAGCGCAACAAAAAAATAACTAAATTGTTTTTTTATATATTTTTGGGGGATATTTATTATAGCAAAAAGTAAAAAATATTGCTTTTTTTTCAAAATTGTCGCTCTTTTTCTGTTTATAGCGCAAAAAATTAAAACCGCAGAGGTGATCAAATACCACCAAAAGAAAGCTCTATTTGTGGGAAAAAAGGACATCAATTTTATTTTGGTAGAGCGCAGTGCCGTATTGCAAAAAATGGCCTGGTCATGAGGGTGGGGGTGGGGGGGGGGGGTAAACCTTCAGGAGCTGAAGTGGTTAAGTAGACTTGCATTGAGAGAGAAACAGCAAAGCACAATCACTGAACAGACATATTGGCCTAAATTGATGAAGAAAACTGAAAATTTATATCAAATACTTACCGTAATTTTCCTTTCCTGATGGACTCCATGGCAGCATACGTATGGGTTAATCCCGCCTCTCATACCTCATAGGACCCCACTCCCATAAATCTTTGCTTCTAGTCAGAGACCGTGTTCCATAACTTAGCCTACTCCAGCAAATGGGAGGGAAATCCTGCTGCCATGGAGTCCATCAGGAAAGGAAAATTACGGTAAGTATTTGATATCAATTTTCAGTTTTCCTGACAGACTCCATGGCAGCCTACGTATGGGAAATAACTAGCCAAACACACCCGGGTGGGAAATTGCTGGTTAAAGAAAAAGAGGTTTATTTGGCACCGTCAACAGTCAAGACATGCAAACCAAAATTAACTGAAGACAAAGAAGCCGGTTCTACGCAATAGTGCATCATAAATGTGTTGATCGACGACCAAGAGGCCGCCTTGCAGATTACTTCCGGGGATACATGACGGGAAGCTGCCCATGACGTAGAAACGCTCCTGGTAGAATGAGCGGTCACTGCTTCTGGAGGAGCCAAACCCTTAGCCTTATAAGCCCCTTGTATAGCCTGAACGATCCAAGCTGCAATGATTCTGAAAGAAGCACGCAAACCCTTGTTTTTTCCCTGGAAATAAATGAACAAATGATCTGATTTTCGAAAAAAAGCAGTGGCTTCTAGGTATTGCCTTAAAACTTCTCCCACATCCAAAGGATGAATACTAGAGTCTTCAGTTGTCCGAAAAATTGGAAGAACAATCTCTTGATTCTCATGGAATACAGATGTTACCTTGGGATTTGATCCTAGCATAGGAATCAAGACCACCCGATCAGGGAAGAAAGTAAGGAATGGTTCTTTGCATCATAGAGAACTGATCTCGGAGACCCTCTTGGCCGATGTTATGGCCACTAGGAATACTGCTTTGAGAGAAAGATCTTTAATAGCTGCCTGATCCACAAGTTGTATTTCTCTTTCTGAAAAGAAATCCAGGACAAAAGGAAGATCCCACTTGGAAAACCTCGGTTTTCTTTGAGGCCTGAGCCTTATTGCTCCTCTGAAGAACTGCCTCGTAAGGGTGTGTCTGGCCCAGGATATACCTGTGAAGGCAGAGATTGTGGAAACCTGAACCCGTAGAGAACTTACTGATAAGGATAGATCCAGGCCTGTTTGTAAGAAACCCAGAATATCCTGTATCTTTGGGTCAATACAGGAACCGTCAGTGGTGGAAACATTATCTGCAAACTTTGACCAAATTCTTTGGTAAACTCTATTAGTACCTGGTCTTCTGGCATTCAGTAGAGTTGTAATAGCTGCACTTGGACATCCTAGGGCTTCCAGCCTTCCCCTCTCAAGAACCAAGTAATCAGATGGAGCTAGGATGGGCATGGGTGAAGAGATGTTCCCTGCAATAGGAGATCTGGTCTGGACGGGAGAGGAATTGGATTCCGGTAGATGAGCTGTAACAGGAGGGGGAACCATGGTCTGTTGAGCCAATATGGAACAACTGCCACTACTTCTTCCCACCTGAGCCTCGATAGAAATCGGAGAATGACCGGAACTGGGGGAAAGGCATAAGCCCTGTGGAATCTCCACTGGTCCGTCAGGGCATCCACTCCAAAGGCCTGGGGACAACGACATCTCGTGTAGTATTTTTCTAGTTTGTAGTTGCAAGGGGATGCAAACAGGTCTACCTCCGGCGTCACTCCCAGAGACAGAATCCAATTGAAAACTTCTGTGTTGAGAGACCACTCGTTGTTGTCCAGGGCAAACCTTGAGAGAAAGTCTGCCTGGACATTTTGAAATCCGGGAAGATAGACAGCCGTCAGATTTGTCAGGTTCGTCTGAGCCCAGGACATGATTGGACTCACTTCTCTTCAGTAAGGAGAGACTGCGGGTGCCCCCTTGTCTTTTGATATATGACACCGCTGTCGTATTGTCTAGCCTTAGGAGAACTGAGGCTCCTGATGTTAAGTGGAGAAAAGCTCGTAGAGCACAGAAGGCAGCTCGAAGCTCCAGAACATTCGAGACTACACCTCGGGATGGGAAATCCCACTTGCCCTGGGCTACCTCCGTCAGACAGAGAGCGCCCCAGCCTCTGTTGCTGGTATCCGTTGTCACCGTGATCCAGGAGACGGGTGCTATGGAATGGCAATTGAGGAGATTCCTCCGCTGCAGCCACCAGGGGAGACTCTCCCGCATGGACGGGGTTATCCGGACAAGATGGTCTGGAGACCCCGGATCCCACTGTTGGAGAAAACCCTTCTGAAAGGGGCGCATCTTCCATTGTGCCCATTTCACCATGGGGGCTGTTGCCACCATGGTGCCGATTATCCTGAGACATTGAGAAGCTCTGAGTAGGGGTGATGACATTGCAAGATGAATTCTGTCCCGAATCATCGGAATTTTCTCTAGAGGCAGAGAGATGGTGCTCTTCACCGTGTTGAACTGGGCTCCGCGGAATATCAGAGACTGTGTCGGGTCTAGATGACTTTTCTCCCTGTTCAACAGCCAACCGAACTCTGTCAAGGTAGAGATGACCTGATCTCGATGTGACAACAGTTGTTCCCTGTCCTGCGAAAGCAGGAGTAGGTCGTCTAGATAGTGGTGTTATCGGATACCTCTGACTCTGATCAATGCCACGACAGCCAGTAAGAGCTTTGAAAACACTCGAGGCGATGTTGTAAGCCCGAATGGGAGACATGTAAATTGGAGATGCCTCTGATCCACTGCAAAACAAAGATACTTCTGGAAGTCCCTTGCAATCGGTACATGAAAGTAGGCGTCTTTCAGGTCTATGGAGACAAGCCAATCGCCTGGTTGTATTGTTTGACGAATTGTTAGCAGTGTTTCCATCTTGAATTTTTCCTTCTTGATGAAGGAGTTCAGGTGTGTCAAGTCGATGACTGGCCTCCAGGAGCCATTCTTTTTGAGGACCATGAAAAGGGGGGAATACACCCCTTAAAATCTTTCTTCCGTAGGTACCGGGATGGCAGCACCTTGAGCTATCAGTGAGTCTGTATATGACAGAAGAACTTGTTTCTTCTCTTCCAAGTGTGGTAGGACTGTGGGAACAAACCGGTGTATGGGTGGACTGCTGAATACCCACGAATGACCTGATGAGACTGTCTTGACCGTCCAGTAGTCCCTGATCGAAGCTGCCCAGACGTGCTGAAAAAGGAGTAAACGAGCCCCAACTTGCTCCGCCTGGACCGGCTTCATATCAAAAGGACTTGGAAGCCTCCCGTCCACCAGAAGAGGTTGTCTTTGAGGACTTCTGGCCAGAAGGTTGATTTCTCTTCCAGTTTTTTCTGAACTCGCGACCGGGTTTGTAGCGGCGGGCATCTCTAGTACGCTCTTGATCTTGCCTGGGTTGAGGTCTTCTCTGACCCAAGAGGCGACGGTCCTGGGGTAAGAACCCTGACTTACCCCCTGTAGCATGGATAATGGCAGAGTCCAGCTTATTCCCAAAGAGGGAAGAACCCTCAAAGGGAATTCTACACCAAGCCTGTTTAGAGGCAGGGTCCGCAACCCACGGGTGTAGCCACAAGGCACGCTTAGCTGTGACTGAAGAGAGCATGACACGTGCCACTAGGCGAATAATATCAAGGGATGCTTCCCCCAAGAAGACTGACGCCTTTTTTTAGCTCATGGACCGGTGAGCTCTTGACCAATTCTTCAGAAACACTTGCTAAAGCTGCATCCACATCATCCGACCACGACTCCATAGCTTTAGACAAAGCTGCGAGGGCTAAGGCTGGTTTACAAGCCATACCTGCCGTGATATAGATGCGCTTAAGATCAGTATCGATCTTCCTCTCTAGACCATCCTTGAATGAAACGGTATCCTCCAGAGGGAGAGTGACATGTCTCACCAACCTCAACAAAGCAGCATCAATGAGCGGAGCCGATTCCAGATGCTTTACCTCTTCACTCTTGAATGGATACATCTTTGCCACTTTTGAAATTAGCGAGTTTTTTCTCTCAACTTTACTCCATTCATCTGAAATTATTTCGCCGAGTTCCCCCAGGAAGGGAAAATTTGGGCGATCCTTCTTGAGATGTTTGAAGTATTTCCTCTGTTTTGAGGGTGCTTCTACTGGTTCTTCCCATCTCAATGCGTCTTTCACTGCTTTAACCAACCGTGGCACCAGGGAAAAATCAAAACCCACGCCAGGATCATCCACCTCAGCCTCGCTTTCCGAGGATCCACTCAAAGAGGGACTACGTCTAGAGGGACCAGGAGCCCCAAGGTCGACCCCGCCAGGAACTAATGCTGGAGCAGAAGGAGCAATAGTTGTATGGTTGGGATCCGTTCTGATCAGAGATTCCTGAACCACTTTTCGGACCAGAGCCTCTACCTGCTGGTCTCCAGCTCCTCTTTCTTTTGCAGCTCGGAAAAAACATAGCTCACAGAGGGATTTACCCTCTGGGACCTGAGCTTTACATCCCCAGCAAGCTCTCCTTTCAGAGCGACTAGAATGGCGGTAGGAATGATGCCCAGACATGGACTTGGGCTCTTCGCTATGACGTCTAGAAGCTGATCTAGGACGCCTGGAACTTGATGAAGATTGTTGATGATGTGATCTGGAACGATCGGCATCTTCGCGTGCTGAGGACCTATGTTCAGACCTAGAGGGGCTGAGGAAAAAAAGGAAATAAACAGGATCCATAGAAAAAAAAAAAAAAGCAATCCCAAAAACAGTCAAGCAGAAGGAAGACAAATTCCTACCTGCAGCGTAAGGGTTGGCCACTGGGGGGCGGTGACACATCCATAGCAGAAAGCCTTGTAACTGCAATGAACAGCCCACAGTTAAACACAGGTAACACCAGCGGAAAAAAGAGAGCTGGACAGCCAGTAGCATAGCTTCCTACCTTAACAGAGTCAAACCACTGCACCGGGAAGCCGCCGTTTTCACCCGCAGATCATCCCAAGTAATAGCTGTATTTTGACAGCTATTTAAACTTGGCGCCGATGATGACGTCACCGCGCCCCCAGCGCCGTCAAGCGGAGCCCGCGCGCATGCGTGACCGCCGCCCTTTCCCCGGAACTGCGCCTGCGCGAACCAAGCCTCGATTTCAGATGAGGCTCGCAGATGCACAGAACCCGAAAGACACGGCGGACTGAGACGCAGATGTGTTCCAGCCGCCATAGAGGCAAGGAGGAAAGAACAGAGGAAAAACAAAACATTACATACAAATACCGCTGCCATGTACAACAATGATACAGTATACAATACCACCCCAGCACGATCCTGGTCCAGCCTGACTGGGAACGATCACCCACTGCACGACCGGGCTTTCAATAAGGGGGGCCTCCTGCTAATAGCAAGGACGTTTGGCCCAGTTGCCGCTTGCCTGCCAATGGCAAGGATAGGAAGTTCTTCATGGCATCGCATATGTTGCCCGTCTCCACCCTGCTAATAGCTGGGAATGCTGGACTCCAGAACCGCCATCAGAACAATCGTGCAACCAGGACCGGACCATAGATACTTTCATAAGGTAAGATACACCTTGGTCCTAGGAGGAGGACAAAAAAGGAACACGGTCTCTGACTAGAAGCAAAGATTTATGGGAGTGGGGTCCTATGAGGTATGAGAGGCGGGATTAACCCATACGTATGCTGCCATGGAATCTGTCAGGAAATTTGATTTTTTTACATTTTTTTATTGGATATGTATTACAGCAGAAAGTAAAAAATATTGTTTTGTTTTTTTTTCAAAATTGTCGGTCTTTTTTTTATAGCACAAAAAGCAAACAAACAAAAAAAACCAAAAAAAAAAACCCGCTGGGGTGATCAAATACCACCAAAAAAAAAATCTATATGTGGGGAAAAAAAGGACATCAATTTTATTTGGGTACAGCGTCGCATGACCGCGCAATTTTCAGTTAAAGTAACACAGTGCCGTATCACAAAAAATGGCGAATGGGGTGGGGGGGGGGGTAAATCTTCCGGAGGTTAAGATTTGACAAAAAAATATGGAAGCTGCACCAGATTTTGCACTCTTCAGTTTTTAGTAAATAAACCCCGATATGCAAAAGAGATCATTATGTTATATATTAATAAGTTACAATGTTACGAGTTAGTTGACCAATGACTCGGTCCCGATGAGTCTATTTCGGTCACATTTTCTGCGTCTCAGATGGTGGTTTATAGATCGCCCCCCCTCTGTGCCACTGCGTGAGTGGAAATAATTGTTCCCTTCTCATTACAACAAACCCTCTAATTTTCCCCCTCTCTCTCTCTCTATATATATATATCTGTATACCCTCCTCCATTTATAACCAGTGCGGTGAGCTCCTGCACATAGCATAATATTTATGGAGTCCCTGGAACTCATCTCTTTAAGGTCACATCCCTGCGCTATAAATCTTCAACCTGAATGTAAATGAAAACATAATAAATGAGACGTCATGTCCGCCACAGACCAGATTTATCATACAGACCTGAATTAGAACCGATACAACTCCGTCATATTAGAAATACAATTATTTTTCTTTTGTTGGTGCAAAAGGGCAAAAAAAAAAAAATGAGTTCTCTCCTTTAGTCGGTTGGGACTATCCTGCTCTCTGTCTGTATCCCAGTGCTACCTGCCCGCTTTACCCAAGACTCCCATTTTCTGCACCCGTAATTATTCTCTTTGGTAATAGTCCGTCTGCTGACGTATGCATGAATTCCGATGACCTGGATAAGTGTTAAAATCTATTCCAGAATCGGAGTGACGGCATATTAGACTATAAGTTTGGTGGAAGTTCTGGCTGAATCCAATGAATGTTATGTTGAGGGGGGAGGGGCTCTCTACTGCCCGGGGGAGCCCCAATAGGGTTCCTGGGTAAATAGGCTTGTATGGAGAGAAAGGGTGAGAGTGCCAAGTCAAATGGGTTAGTCCTAATTTGGCCTTTCACAATATAAGTAACTGACCCGTTTTGGAGGTCATACACAAATCCCTCTTCATCAGGGCTTGGATTTATTTTGTAAGGCAAATCTAGACCAGTACCCCCCCCCCCCCCCTAAAATGAAGTGAATATTCATTCTCAGAGATAGCAGATGCACAACAGAATATAGTCAAAAAATATGGACATGGCACCAGAGGTGGTCAGCAACTGTTGACATGATGCAAGAGATGGTAAGAGATTGTGGACATGGTACAGAAGATGTTCAGAGACTGCAGATATGATACAAGAGATGGTCAGAGACTCTTGGCATGATAAAAGATATGGGCAGAGACTGACATGGTACAAGATATGGGCAGAGACTGTAGACATGGTACAAGATATGGTCAGAGACTGTGGACGTGATACAAGATATGGTCAGAGACTGTGGACATGACACAAGATATGGTCAGAGACTGTGGACATGACACAAGATATGGTCAGAGACTGTGGACATGACACAAGATATGGTCAGAGACTGTGGACATGATACAAGATATGGTCAGAGACTGTGGGCATGATACAAGAGATGGTCAGAGACTGTGGACATGATACAAGATATGGTCAGAGACTGTGGGCATGATACAAGAGATGGTCAGAGACTGTAGGCATGATACAAGAGATAGTCAGAGACTGTAGGCATGATACAAGATATGGTCAGAGACTGTGGACATGATACAATAGATGGTCAGAGACTGTGGACATAACACAAAAGATGGTCAGAGATTGTGGACATGATATAAGAGATGGTCAGAGACTGTGGACATGATACAAGATATGGTAGGAGACTGTGGACATTATACAAGATATGGTCAGAGATTGTGGTCATGATACAAGAGATGGTCAGAGACTGCAGAAATGATACAAGAGATGGTCAGAGACTGCAGATATGATACAAGAGATGGTTAGAGACTGTGGACATGACACAAGAGATGGTCAGAGACTGTGGACATGATACAATAGATGGTCAGAGACTGCAGATATGATACAAAAGATGGTCAGAGACTGTGGACATGACACAAGAGATGGTCAGAGACTGTGGACATGATACAATAGATGGTCAGAGACTGTGGACATGATACTAGAGATGATTTTGTGAATGGGTTTACAGAATACAAAGCATTCTGTGATTGGTCAAGGGAAGATGTGGGGCAGGCAGTGCAGCTGCAGATTACATTACAGTTGCTGCACTGGAAGTATAGCAATAGCTGTGCTATCAGCGCTCAGTGAAAGAGAAAATTGTTTAAAATATGAAAACACGACAAGAGGTGGCATACAGCAGATTGTTTTTTTCCTGGAGTTCTTTAGCGGGTGCCAAACAACTTTAAAGGGTTTGTTAACCCATCTATGTAAAACTATGCCAGCCCCTCTATTAAAGGCTGGCATAGCACACTATGTCAGTAGTTTTAAAAACCGAGTGTCCTAAATATCTAATTTCAGCTGTCTTCAGGCTGGTCACATGACTCGCGACCGCTTTACAGCTCCGATGGATTGCTTCTGCGGGAGGGGCCGTGATCTCCTTCTGATGTCAGCCAGGGAGATCACATGGCCCCTCGTCTCCTCCGCAGAAGCCCTGTATCGGAGCTGTAAAACGGCCGCGAGTCATGTGACCGGCCTGAAGACAGCTCAAATTAGGTATTTAGAACACTTATTTTTTAAAACTACTGACATAATGTGCTATGCCAGCCTCTAATAGAGAGGCTGGCAGTGATAATTTAAAGTTTATATGTTACAAGATTAGCGCCGGGGCGGGCCCCGGCCAGAGACAGACATAGGGGGGGCGGGCCCAGGCTGGAGACAGACATGGGGGGGGCGGGCCAGAGACAGACATGGGGGGGGGCGGGCCCAGGCTGGAGACAGACATTGGGGGGCGGGCCCGGGCTGGAGACAGACATGGGGGGGCGGGCCCGGGCTGGAGACAGACACAGAAGGAGATGACAGGCAGGAAGGAGGGGGCGAGGGGGGAGAGAGGAGAGCAGAGGGGACAGATATGTATGACGGAGGGACGTACTTTGACCACGGTGATCAGGGCGGAGCAGCCCTGATTTTCGTGGTCTGTTTGGTGAGGGCATACAGGAAGTGCCAGGTTCAGGGTTTATTTTGTCCAGTTTAGAGGGGGAAAAGAGAAAAATGCAGCACTATAAAAGTGAAGTGAATATATAACGGTGTATCCAGTCCATGAGTATTAACCCTGGTTGTAAATCATATAATATATAAATCATAAATTCTTATATACAAGAAAATGAAAAAAAGGTTCACTTGTGTCAACACACAAAGCAAAACACTTCCGAAGTGGATGATGAAGGTCCTAGGAGGACTGGCAGAGATGGTGTGAGTCCGTAGATGGAAAGCAACATCAGTGGTATTTAACATCAATGAGTAGAAAAGGATGGGTACTCTTACCGGATGAGGTGGACTCCCCTGTCCATGACATGGAGTCAGTAAAGCAGTAAGCCCAACCCGGGCTATAGAGAGGTGTCCGGAAAGCTGGAACTCGCAGGATGCACTTCAACAAATGAAACTCCAACGATCATCAGGATGGATCATCAAGGCAGGAATTCCAAGACCGTGTACCACAGATGGCCAAAATTAGGCAATCTCTCTCATCGAGGTGATACCCTGTTTCCCCGAAAATAAGACCTAGCGTGATTGTCGGTGATGGCTGCAATATAAGCCTTACCCCCCAAATTAGCTCTAGTTAAAGTCCTTGTAGGTCTTATTTTCAGGGTAGGGCTTTTTTGGGGGGAAACAGGGTAGGGCTTAATGGGGGGGGTAGGGATTATATTGCAGCCATCACCGACAATCACGCTAGGCCTTATTTTCGGGGAAACAGGGTATGAAAGAGAAAAAAAATCAAAGCTTTCGCATAGTGCAGGTAAAAACAGGGATTTTTATTGCTAAAAAAGCCCCTGTTGAAGACCCCTTGGTTGAAACGCGTCGGGCGGTTACCCCCTCTCCATGCTGCCTTAATTTGTTTTTTTTTCAAGTGATCACTATTTTATACATTTGTATGGCTTTTTTAGCAATAAAAATCCCTGTTTTTACCTGCACTATGCGGAAGTTTTGATTTTTTCTCTTTCATATCACCTCGATGAGAGAGATTGCCTATTTTTGGCCATCTGTGGTACACGGTCTTGGAATTCCTGCCTTGATGATCCACCCAGACGATCGTTGGAGTTTCGTTTGTTGAAGTGCATCTTGTGAGTTCCAGCTTTCCGGACACCTCTCTATAGCTCGGGTTGGGCTTACTGCTTTACTGCCTCCATGTCATGGACAGGGGAGTCCACCTCATCCGGTAAGAGTACCCATCCTTTTCTACTCATTGATGTTAAATACCACTGATGTTGCTTTCCATCTACGGACTCACACTTTCTCTGCCAGTCCTCCTAGGACCTTCATCATCCACTTCGGAAGTGTTTTGCTTTGTGTGTTGACACAAGTGGACCTTTTTTTCATTTTTTTGTATATAAAAATTTATGATTTATTTATTTTATGATTTACAACCAGGGTTAATACTCATGGACTGGATACACCGTTATATATTCACTTCACTTTTATAGCGCTGCGTTTTTCTCTTTTTCATTTTCATTGTTTGTCATAACGTATGCGGCTGCTGTCATACATTTTTTGTTTCACATTATAGAGCGCAGTGTTTTGTACACCTCCAGTTTAGAGGGGGGCAGATTACACAGCACAAGCACTGTTCTGTGTAATCTGCTTTAAAGTATATAAAAGGATCATTTATTATTTTTTAAAAAATGACAAACATGTCATACTTACCTCCACTGTGCAGCTCGTTTTGCACAGAGTGGCTCTGAACATCCATTTCTGGGGTCCCTCGGCGGCTCTTGCAGCTCCTCCCCACATTAGATAACCCCCTAGGAGAAGCGCTCTCCCGGGGGGGGGGGAGGGGGCTACCTTGCGGTCGCGCTCCTGAGTCCAGCATTCGGTGCCCATAGAGGCCGAATGCAGGACTCGGCCCCTCCCCCGGCGCCCATGTTGTTGGATTTGATTGACATAAGCGGGAGCCAATGGCTGTGCTGCTATCAATCTATCCAATCAAGAGCCGGGAACCCGTGGAGAGAGGGGAGGCGGGGATGCGCCAACGGAAATTCTGGGCTCAGGTAAGTAAAACAGGGGGGCTGGGGGGGTCGGTGACTGCAAGGTGTTTTTTCACCTTAAAAAAATATGAGCCTTTACAACCACTTTAAGGGACCAGGATCTACATATCTTTTTTGGGGGTTAACAAACACTTTAATAATAATAATAATAAAAAAAACACCAGATACTTTTGTAACTTTCCAGGCAACTGCTACTTTAGGAAGGGATATGTTACATTGTATCAGGACTTTCATAGAGATTCTGCAATCAGCCAAAACATTTATTTCTAGAATTCTAAAACAAACAATAAGAAACATCCTCTGCTACAAAATACTGGGATAAATTCCCTTTAATTTCACATATAATAGGGAAAACTCCAGTCCTGCAGATTTATGGAGCAACTCATCCTCAAAATTCACAAGAGTTGTACTGGAGTTGCTCAAGTGGGATCTCAGCACTCTGCTCTCCCCCTACATCTTCTTCAAGTTTACATTGGATATAAGAAGGATGCTAAGTTCCTGCTAGGACAGGGAACAAGACAACTGAGCTGCTGAGTCACTGCTGAGAAGGGGAGCTGGGGTGCTAAGTCACTGCTGAGAAGGGGAGCTGGGGTGCTAAGTCACTGCTGGGGGGGGGGGGACCAGGATGAGCCCTAGCTCCTGAGTCACTTCTGGGAAAGAGAAGCGAGGGGAACTACTAAAAGAAGATAACTATAGTGTTTTTACTTTAAAATGTAAGGGTGAATTGTTCCAGAGTGCCTGCAGGGCTGAGCCACTGAGTTATTGTTGAGAGAGGGGAGCAGGGAAAGCTAAGCTGCCGTGTCACTGCTGGGAGGGGGAAGCTGGATGAGCTGAGCTGCTGTCACTGCAAGGAGAGGAGGGCATTGAACGCTATACTACTGCATCACTGTTGGAGTGGGGAGCAGGGTGAGCTGAGGTGCACTGATAGGAGAGGGAGCATAAAAAGCTATTGCTGGATCACTGCTGGGAGTAGGGTTACCACCTCATCCCTTTAAACCCCAACACATATGAATTACACAGGTTCTGAGGCTAATTTAATGTAGATAAGGCACCAAGTGAGTTTGATTACCAACTTAATCAGCCACAGAACCTGTGTAATTAATATGTGTTCGGTTCTAAAGGAATGAGGTGGCAACCCTAGCTGGGAGGGAGAACAGATGAACTGAGATGCAGAGTCACTGCTAAGAGGGGAAAGTATGGAAAACTAAGTGCTGGAGGGGGAGGGGGGTCGTTGGCAGGGTGTGCTTTTGCAGAGCCACTGCTAAGAAAGGAGAGTAGAGAGAGCTAAGCTCACCTTGTCTCTCCTGGAAATGGGAGACAGGGTGAGGTGAGCTGAGCTGCTGAGTCACTGCTGGAAAAGGGGAGGGAAGGTGGGAGGAGCTGCTATGTCACTGCTGGAGGGGGGAGGCAGGATGAGCTGAACTGCTGAGTCACTGCTGGAAATGGGAGGCAGGGTGAGCTGAGCTGCTATGTCACTGCAGGAGGGGGGAGGCAGGATGAGCTGAGTTGCTGAGTCACTGCTGGAAACAGGAGGCAGGTGAGCTGAACTGCTGAGTCACTGCTGGAGAGGGGAGGCAGGGTGAGCTGAGCTGCTATGTCACTGCAGGAGGGGGGAGGCAGGATGAGCTGAGTTGCTGAGTCACTGCTGGAAACAGAAGGCAGGGTGAGCTGAACTGCTGAGTCACTGCTGGAGAGGGAGGCAGGGTGAGCTGAACTGCTGAGTCACTGCTGGAGAGGGGAGGCAGGGTGAGCTGAACTGCTGAGTCACTGCTGGAGAGGGGAGGCAGGGTGGGAGGAGCTGCTATGTCTCTGCTGGAAAGGGGAGCAGGGTGGAGGAGCTGCTATATCACTGCTGGAGAGGGGAGGCAGGATGAGCTGAGCTCCTGAGTCACTGCTGGAAAGGGGAGGCAGGGTGGGAGGAGCTGCTATATCACTGCTGGAGAGGGGAGGCAGGGTGAGGTGAGCTCCTGACTCACTGCTGAAGAGAGGAGGCAGGGTGAGCTGAGCTCCTGAGTCACTGCTGGGAGAGGAGAGCAAGGGTTCCTAAACTGTTGAGTCAATACTAGGAGTGGGAAGCAAGGGGGACTACTGTTTTTGCATTAAAGTGGTTGTAAACCCTCACATAAAAGTGACTGGCCTCAGATGATACACAGAGATGAAACGCATCCCCCTACATAGGTTGTACCTGTTTGTCTATAGCTGTCTTTTCACTATATCTGTACAAAGTATAGAAATGACACAGGATCTCTCATGCCGCTACACAAGACCGGACTTTCCGGCAGAAAAGGTCCGACGGAATCATTCTGTCGGACATTCCGATCGTGTGTGGGCTTCATCGGACTTCTAAAATTCTGACAGACCTAGAAATAGAACATGTTTCAAATCTTTCCGACAGACTCAATTCCTATTGAGAAAACCGTTTGTCTGTATGCTAGTCCGACGGACCAAAAACAACGCAAGGGCAGCTATTGGCTACTGGCGTTCTAAACGAACGGACTTTGGTATGATCGTGTGTAGGCAAGTCCATTTCAGCGGAACTCCGTCGGAAAGACCGTCAGAGTCTGCTCTGATGGAAAGTCCGGTTGTGTGTACGCGGCATGAGATATTTGCTTACCTTCAACCTGGGGTCAAACCATTGCGAATTGGATGCGAGCTCCCTGCTTCCAATTCGCAATAGCAGGAGATTTTGACCGGCTCTCTATGGAGCCAGTTCACATATCTCTGATGCGGCTCCGGTGCGAATTTGCACAGGAGCCCTGTGCGTGTTTTGGTCCATTTCAGGTCCAAATTCAGGCAAAAAGTCGGACTAAAATCGGACCTGAAACGGTGAACCAGGACGTGCGAACTTCTGCTGGGAGCCGCATGCGGCGATGGTGTGAATCCAGCTTGAATAAGGGAAACTTTTGAGTTATCTGAATATCTGATGCAGACCCTTCCTTTCTATGGAGAATTGCATAGACTGGGAATCTGGGCATTCGCTGATTGGCCCGGTTTGAAAAGTGATTTGCTCATTGTGACGGATTCTGGACACCCCGTTGGGTATTTCCGCCAAGAAGCTGCTTCCCAAGTCCTGGAACACGAGTCCAATGGACCTGGCTATAGAAACCCCAAGAACCAGGCAACACCCATTCTGGAGTACATCAGAAATAGAACTGTTTATTAGAACAAGAATACAGTCTTATATACACTTGAGGAGGAGGTTCCCCCCTTCTGATCATATTACCCTAACAATACAAACTGTAACCAGAAACATAAATTAACATGAGCTAATTAACTAGTTTATTTAACCATTCGTGTACCCTATCTATAAAGTGTGAACTTATTTTCTATACAACATAGATCTATATAAAATCATCACATTAGACCAATAACCTATAACAAACTATATAAAATATATAAACTATAAAAAATCCAATGATATATATATCACATATGTAACAAAGTCCCCAAATATATGCTTTCAAATCTTCTGTCAATTGCCGTGATTGGCGTGCTCTTGTGTTAATTCAGTATAAAGTGACTTAGTGCTCCACCACCACCTGTGAGATTGGCCACTCACCAGATATTTCTTTAAAATTGCACCTTTGGTTCATTCATAGGGATAACCACTCCACTTAGAGGGAACTTCTTCAATGGTTAAAATTGGACCTTAGTATTCCTCATATAAAATATGGATGAAACGATCATCGCACAATAACGTTTAAAACTTTTTATTGTGTAAAACTTTTTATTGTTTATCACGGCAATTGACAGAAGATTTGAAAGCATATATTTGGGGACTTTGTCACATATGTGATATATATCATTGGATTTTTTATAGTTTATATATTTTATATAGTTTGTTATAGGTTATTGGTCTAATGTGATGATTTTATATAGATCTATGTTGTATAGAAAATAAGTTCACACTTTATAGATAGGGTACACGAATATTTAAATGGGGGCAGCGCATCCACACATACGGCACTTCTAAATCCTTTTCTATGAAAAGTCTTTCTGGATGCGGCAGCCAAGTAAACCACTATTAAAGTAATAGGAAATATTGGTTTTGCGCCGGTGACACACACATACCAGTTTATTTAACCAGCCTAGGTGACTCAGAGGTTTGACCTTTCAGGTCAGCCTTGCCGTCTTCTAGCTCAGAAGACACAATACACATTATAATAAGTATAAACACAAGACACCTTCACACAATAGCAGGAGCCCCCAGTAGCAGACTATCCGTCTCCCCCAGTGTATAGAGGCCAATGTGATCGGCCCTTTCAATTAACATGTATAGTTCAGAATCAAATAAACCAGGAATAGTCTTTGTATATTTCCTGGGAGATAATGTGGATAAATATTACTGTTCCATTTGCTTGGTCACCCTGTGCGCCTAATAGACACAGGGTGCCTTAGACATAACAGGGCATGGAGAGCTGAAACAAAGGTTAACAAACCAGGGCCCATAGTCAGTTGGCAAGAGGCTAGCATTCAGTCCCCTACAAAAGCCTCTGACCCAGGTGAGTCTATCACACTCATCATTCATTGGCAGTATATTATATTATGTCTTGTCTCGGGTCCTGGGATCGATAACCTTTTATAGAGAGCAGCTGTGCTCCGTCGTATTGGGTGTCTGGGGATGTGACCTGATATTGGGATTTCCCATCTGTTCCGCGATCTGATGTCACTTCTTTTCAGACAGATAAATTCATTTAAAATGTATTGCAAAAGTATGGGGACGGAGGATGGCTTCCCACCCATTTCTAACTTCCAGTTCCACTGCTGTGTTGTAACAAGAACATGCAGGAAATATTAGGTTTTCACTATTGTGGTATGGGAATCACCGCATTCCAATCGTACTGCCCTTGCGATCTGCAGTGCAACCCTTTTGACACCCCAAACGCAGGTCGCAAACACAGTGTGTTTGCTGGCCCTGGATCGCGTTGTACAAAAGTAGCATGTGATCCGATTGCAGTGCGGTTCTAAAATCGGTGCATGCACAATTTGGGTATGATGCGGTGTGATTCGAAAAAAGATGGATGGGTTCAATGCACTAAATCACATGTGAATTGAACAGGAATGCAGTGCGATTTGCATGCAGTTCATAGTGTGCCCCTTCCCACTGGTGGGCTTTTGTCACCCCAGAAAGGATCTTTGTAGTGTGACAAAAACGCATCAGAATTATTCCCCTTTAAATCTGTGACTTTTACACATCACTCCGCTGCGTTTACGCTGCAGTTTGCAAAAGTCCTGCATGCTTTATCTTTGGTGCGCTTTTCAATAGACATGTGCAATTCCTTTTGTTTCGACATTTTAACTAACTTTGACAAATTTGGAAACATCCTGAATTAACGAAAACCCGTTTAACGAATTTTTCCGAATATTCGGAAATTCAAATTTTTTAGACCCCTTTAGAGGCCTTTGGAGTCTATTTTTCTTTATATTTTCACCCAACTTACACACAGATTTTGCACATTTTCCAGATGAAGTCAAATTAGAAAAAAGTGTGTGAATCCTGGGTGAATGTTATGTGAATTTTCATAAAAAGACCCCCAAATATTCCACCCCTTGTATAAGCGTGGGGCTGACTGGTTCTCTTTATTGGTTTGCCCTGGTTTGGGGGAGGGGGGGTCGGCGCTGCTATAAGCCGGTCTCCGCCATGAAGCGGCGCATTCATCCTGGTACACAGCCGCTCTTCGCGCAGGAAGATTTACACCCCATCCTTCATAAAGACCCCCCAAAGGCTGTTTTATACTGATTGAATTGCAATGTATGGGATGTAAAAGCATCAAGGAAATTTATATGGCGGCCCCACGGCCGTAGCGCTAATCTCTTCCTAACAAGCTGGAAATGCTTTCAGCGTGCGATGCGTGCAAGAGATTCCCCGCACAGACAGGATGCGTCCAGCAGGGGGAGACAGACAACCTGCGCACAGTTCACTGCCCTGGATGGTTTCCTATGTACACCAAACATGGGAAGATCCAATCTTTGGAGCAGTTTTATCTCTATTCAATACAAGCAAATGTTGTCAGCATGTGGGCAGCCTATTGAATTAGGGTGTTCGCCTCAAAGCTCAAAAACAGCAACAGAGACAGTGGCTTGAGAGCAAGGCAATATTATTTAGAATTTTGTTTTTTGTTTTCTCCCCTTTTTTATTTTATTTTATTATTTATTTATTTTTTACATTTTTCAGTGCACTGTTGGGGGGGGGGGGGGGGCTTTTGTGAAATATCAGGAGTCTAAACAGAACAGACCTCCAACGTCCCCTATCCATGCGTCCAGGCCTTTCAGGACATCGGCGCATGGATTTCAATGCGGGGGGGGGGCTGTTTTTTTTTTAAGCACCTGATTAGAGTCAGAGGCTCTAATAGGCTTCAATATTAGGGTG
The DNA here is from genome assembly GCA_037952835.1 of Lithobates septentrionalis. Taxonomy (NCBI): domain Eukaryota; kingdom Metazoa; phylum Chordata; class Amphibia; order Anura; family Ranidae; genus Lithobates; species Lithobates septentrionalis. The sequence continues at coordinate 206,611 of JBBDGP010002191.1, forward strand.
TGCTCTGGCCGCAGAGAGTGCACTCTCTGCCCACCCAGGTGTGATACAACAGCGAATGAATATTCTCTGTTGTAACACTGATCCTCCTCCTGGCCAATCAGGAAGCGGATTTTGACACCGGTCACCCAATGGGCTGAAAGGACAGGCGATCCCATTGGGTGCCTAAGGGGTGGAGGGGAGGAGCTGGAAGCCGCCATGGAGGAGAGGACTCAGTGCCGAGCTGCTGCACCACGCTGCCTGCCACCCGCCACGATGGGGTAAGTGGCAGACCGACCAGCAAACAGCGGGAGGGTGAGTGGGTGCCGCTCGGTGGTGGTTGTTTGTCGACCCCCCATTGTTGGTATCAGTGGAAGGAATAGTGCCCCAATGTTTGTGTCAGTGGAAGGAATAGTGCCTCATTGTTGGTGTCAGTGGGAGGAATAGTGCCCCATTGTTGGTGTCAGTGGAAGGAATAGTGCCCCATTGTTGGTGTCAGTGGAAGGAATAGTGCCCCATTGTTGGTGTCAGTGGAAGGAATAGTGCCCCACTGTTGGTGTCAATGGGAGGAAAAGGACCTCATTGTTGGTGTCAGTGGGAGAAATAGTGTCGCATTGTTGGTGTCAGTGGGAGGAATAGTGCCCCATTGTTGGTGTCAGTGGGAGGAATAGTGCCCCATTGTTGGTATCAGTGGAGGGAATTGTGCCCCTCTAAAGTTTGAAGGACAGTAAACTGGCCCTTTGTTTGGAAAGTTTGGAGTCCCCTGGTCTAGCCCATTCCTTATTCTATAGATGGAGATGTGCGCTCGGTACAGAAGTTCTTTGTACACAATGTACAGATCTTCCTCTCAGTTGTGGGCGGGGCTATAATTATATTATAAACTGAAGTTTGTTAGAGCAGAATAATACATATAGGAGTGTCTGCATGTCAAAGCATTTCCGTCACCATGGAGACCCTGCGCTGTAGGCTGCGCCTCCTATTGTGAGATGACTACAATGCACGGTACATTCTGCATGCCGATAAGAGACCGTGTTGCATTTCACAGTTTGAGGGTCTTTTCATTCCGCAAAAAATCCCCCTCCCCACCCCGATCATCATATCAGTCTTTGACCAATGAGCTAAATTCACTGCTGAGATACCCAGACAGGAAATCGCGTATATTTCGCATTCACACCAGTGTAATGCGCAAACATTCTCAAAATTGCACGATTTTGCACATGTTCACAAAACACGGCAAAAAAATGGGGGTGATGCTTGGAGTGCCATTAAAGATCCCCCGAATGTGCCAAGCGAGAGTGGCAGTTTTGTGCACATAAGAACCTGTGGCAAAACGCACAGTTAAAAAATGCACAAAGCTCAAAAAGATACATGGGCTTCTTTGCCTTTTTTTTTTATTTATAGGGTCACCCATGGAAATATATTACCAATGATGGGGCACTATTCCTCCCACTGACAGCAATGAAGGGGCACTATTCTTCCCACTGACACCAACAATGGGGCTCTGTTCCTCCCATTGATACCAACAAAGAGGCACTATTCCTCCCACTGACAGCAATGAAGGGGCACCATTCCTCCAAACCAAAATTGTATGAGTTTCCACATGTTGTATGCCAAAAAATGTGAGTGATGCTTGGAGTGCCATTAAAGACACCCCAAACACGCTGAGCAAGACACTCTCTCCTGTGTGCTCCGCCAGCAGTCAAGTGTGAAGCTAACAAGCTCACATTTCCTGCAGAGCACACAGGAGAGAGGAGGGGGGGGGGGGTAAGGGGGAGCAGATCAGCTGTGTCCTCTTTCATCCCATGTGAGAGAGGACGGACGGAGAATGAAATATCACTGTCAATGCCGGTGTCCCTGTGCTGCTGTTCCATGAGAGACACGCTCTCCGCTCAGAGCCGTCCTGTCCTGAAAAGGCAGACAGCACTGATGGGCACTGATAGGATTCACTGATGAGCACTGATGGGCACTGATAGACGGCACTAATGGGCACTAATAGATGGCACTAATGGGCACTGATAGAAGGCACTGATGGGCACTGATAGGGGGCATTTATGAGCACTGATAGAAGGCACTGATGGGCACTAATAGAATGCACTGATAGAAGGCACTGATAAGAGGCATTTATGGGCACTGATAGGAGGCACTGGTGAGCACTGATAGAAGGCACTGATGGGCACTGATAGAAGGCACTGATAGGAGGCATTTAAGGGCACTGATAGGCACTGATAGGAGACCACCAGTGCACAAAACAAGGTCCATAAAGACATGGATGAGCGAGTTTGGGGTGGAGGAACTTGACTGGCCTGCACAGAGTCCTGACCCCAACCCGATAGAACACCTTTTGGCTGAATTAGAGCAGAGAATGCGAGCCAGGCCTTCTCGTCCAACATCGGTTCCTGGCCTCACAAATGCACTTCTGGAAGAATTGTCAAACATTCCCATAGACACAACCTAAACCTTGTGGACAGCCTTGCCAGAAGCTGTTCTAGCTGCAAAGAGTGGGCCAACTCAATATTGAACCCTATGGAGTAAGACTGGGCTGCCATTAAAGTTCATGTGTGTGTAAAGGCAGGCGTCCCAATACTTTTGGCTAGATAGTGTATCTGACAAGATTTACAATGGTGATGGAACACTCCTACACATAAATACTACATTTAGACATGTTTTTAGGACCTGGGAGATGAGACAACTTATCTACACGAAGCGGCGTGTTCGGGATTCGAATCCAGACGCTCAGGGATGCTAAGCAGAAATTTTATACCTCTAAGCCTTGGAGCTGCCACATGTGAAAACCTCATACACATAAATACTGCATTTCGTTGGACATTCAGGTGATGGAATTACATTACCCAAGAGTTATTCTTCTTGATTTATTCTGTGATATTTGCTGGTTCTTTGTGGGTGAGTGTAGAATAGTGATGTTACCCTCAAAATTTGGGGAATTACATTTTGATTTCTGATGTTGGTACACATATCACATTTTTTGGGCTCAAATTAAGATTATTTCGTAATAGTAAAAAGTACAATAAATTGTTACTCATTTTAAATTTGCATCAGCAATGGTATTGTTTGTGGATTGTAAAGACACCTGTGTGAGTTTGATTAAGGATTGTTGTGAGATGGAGAGCAACAAGTGAAAGTGACAGAGAAAACAATATTTTAGGAAAACATTCCACATTCTAGTATTCTTAAAAACAAAATAGTTGAAGTCGAAGCAACAATGTTGCAATGGAAAATTTATTTCAGAGAAAGATACATTTCATCTAAACATTAAAAGGATTTATTTGGGAAGTTACAAAAGTACCATTAGAATCAATGGCTAAAACTTGCATTGGACTATAATAGTGCCGATTTTCACTCCCAAAAAAATGGGGGCAAATCCTTCTGGGGATGAAGTGGTTAAAGCAAATATAAAAGACACAAAGGGGTGTATTTATAAAATAAATAAATAAATAAATCACATAGCTGTTCTCTGGTACTCCTGTACTCTTGTATACAAAATTAAGGAAATTGAACACATTTAACCCATTTAACTAAACTAAATTAGTTAATGCATGAAAACTAAACAAAACTATTTTTTTAATTCTTTCTGTCGTCCACCTCTCCTCCCAGCTAACAGAATCCCCAATGATCCTGCCATTAAGATCCCTGTTCAGGCACTTCCTGTTATAGGGTGACAACGCTCTGTCCCTGTCTCCCAATTTTGCTCCTGTATTGTCACCAGGTCACACGGGCGATAAAGACTACAAATAACACATTACACCCGAATGGTCTACTGCTGTCACCATCAGGAACTCCACCCTGAGAAATGCCATGCAGCCATCTCCGAAGTGCATAAAGTCATGAAGTGGTTGCAAACAGGCCACAGGAGATCAGCAGCAATGAAAAGAGGTGATCTAGTGAGAAAATACAAGGCATTTAATTAAATTTAGATAAAATAAATTGACCTTGTGACTTTTTGACAGTTGCGCTGTTTGCTGGACAGCATTGGCTGGCTATTATTGCCATCGCTGCGTCAATCGTCTTCTTCGCTCAGCACAGCAGAGTGGAATAACAGCTCAAGTGAACCAAAGTTCACCTTCCTCCATTTCAGTGTTATTTGTCGCCCGAAGCACCTCGCCGGAGGACAAAGACAAAGGCCTGCAATCAATCCAGCTCCCCTCACTGCCATTGTCCCGAGTCAGCACATTTCTTTCCTGTCCTCCTGTCACCGGTAAGAGAGGAAGCAGAACTGGCTGAGGATCAGGAGATCAGAGAACACAGGTGACAGAGGGGGTAATTTACTATAGCACCGCGGCGCTAATTAACGCTAAAACGGTATTCACTTTAGCGCTGGTAAAAAAAATACTCCCGAAATCAAATTTACTATAGTTCCCTGAAACCAAATAGCGTCCAAACCCTTACTCTGCTAAAACCTGAAGTGGTGCACATGGAAATAATGTTTAGAGCACCATATAATTGCCTAAATGTTACTGAAATATGCGGCATATTATTTAACCACTTCAGCCCCAGAAAGATTTACCCCCTTCCTGACCAGAGCACTTTTTGCGATACGGCACTGCGTCGCCTTAACTGACAATTGCGCGGTTGTGCGACGCTGCACCCAAACAAAATTGACGTCTTTTTTTTCCCCACAAATAGAGCTTTCTTTTGGTGGTATTTGATCACTTCTGCGGTTTTTATTTTTTTGCTCTATAAACAAAAAAAGAGCGACAATTTTGAAAAAAAAAAAAGCAATATTTTGTATATTTTACTACAATAGATATCCACAAAAAATATAAAAAAAAATAATTTTTTTCTCAGTTTAGACCGATATGTATTCTTCTACATATTTTTGGTAAAAAAATCGCAATAAGCGTATATTGATTAGTTTGTGCAAAAGTTATAGCGTCTACAAAATAGGGGACAGATTTATAGCATTTTTTTTTTATTAGTAATGGCGGCGATCTGCGATTTTTATCGTGACTGTAACATTATGGCGAGCACATCGGACACTTTTGACACCATTTTGGGAACGTTGTCATTTATGCAGCAATCAGTGCTATAAAAATGCACTGATTACTGTGTAAAGGACAATGGCAGGGAAAGGGTTAAACACTAGAGGGCGATCAAGGGGTTAAGTGTGTCCTAGGGAGTAATTCTAACTGTGGGGGGGGATGGGCTTCCACTGACATGACAGAGATCATTGCTCCCGATGACAGGGAGCAGTAGCTCCCTGTCATGTCACTAGGCAGAATGGGGTAATGCCTTGTTTACACAGGCATCTCCCCATCTTACCTCTCCACACCGCAATCGCGGGCCGCCGGCGAACATCGACTTCCCGGGACCCGCGGACATGCTCCCGTGGCGTGCGGCAGGCGCGTGCGCCAGATAGGCAGCAAATTTAAAGGGACGCACAGGTACGCCCATTTGCCTGCCTGTGGCATTCTGTCGACGTACATCTGTGTGCGGCGGTCAGCAAGCGGTTAATGACCAGGCCATTTTTTGAGATACGGCACTGCGTCGCTTTAACTGACAATTGCGCGGTCGTGCCAAACAAAATTGATGTCCTTTTTTTCCCACAAATAGAGCTTTCTTTTGGTGGTATTTGATCACCTCTGCAGTTTTTATTTTTTGCGCTATAAACAAAAAAAGGCTGAAATTTTGAAAAAAAAAAAAAAAAAACTAACCTTTTTAAAATTTCTGCTATAATACATATCCAAAAAAGAAAAAAAAAGTATTCATCAATTTAGGCCGATATGTATTCTTCTACATAATTTTGGTAAAAAAAAAAATCGCAATAGGTGTATATTGATTGGTTTGCGCAAAAGTTATCGCGCCTACAAACTACGGGATAGATTTAGGGACTTTTAAAATTGTTTTTACTAGTAATGGCGGCAGTCTGCGATTTTTAGCGGGACTGCAACAAATAGGATACAGACCCTGTCACTTTCCTCAGAGCCCTGCAGGTGCAGCAGCTGATTGTAAATGGGAGTGATTTTATAATTATCACTCTCTCTACACATGGACAAACAGCTATTTCTTCAGAATAACAAAAGGTAGGAATCTGCAGCGAAGTTTGTTACAAACCCAGCAATGTACAGAGATCACCCCGAGGGGAAGGTTTTTTTCTCAACAAAAGTGGAGTTACTCTTTAAGATATCTGTAAACATTATATAATATGTCCTTTAATGAAAGCATTTGTTTCATTTCTTAGTGTCTCCGCAGAGCTCCCCCCTGCAGTATATGGGCTCTTGGGTCCCTCCTCTGGTCACTAATTGCTGTCCATGGTCCTGAGCTCTTCATCATCTGTATGATCCATCAGATCTCCGCTGACAAGCTTCTGTTTCCCATCAATAATTAAAACTGAACTCCGGGCAAAACACTATATTTAGGAATAAATAATCTATAAGAAGAGCTTCTTCACATGACTTCATGTTGTTATAGCATATTTGGTTTTATTAAATGTTATGATGAATGTCAATTATTTATTTTAAGTGACACCAAACACCGCATGAAGACCCTGGCCCTTTCTGGAACTTTTTGGATACAAGTTTAAATCAGTATTTTTAGCTAGAAAATTACTTAAAACCCCCAAACATTATATATATTTGGGGGTTAAAAGTAATTTTCCAGCTAAAAATGTTGATTTAAACTATATAAAAATACTGATATATATATATATATATATATATATATATATATATATATATATATATATATATATATATATATATATATATATATATATATATGTGTGTGTGTATATATATATATGTATATATACAGTGGGGACGGAAAGTATTCAGACCCCCTTAAACTTTTCACTCTTTGTTATATTGCAGCCATTTGCTAAAATCATTTAAGTTCATTTTTTTTCCTCATTAATATACACACAGCACCCCATATTGACAGAAAAACACAGAATTGTTGACATTTTTGCAGATTTATTAAAAAAGAAAAACTGAAATATCACATGGTCCTAAGTATTCAGACCCTTTGCTCAGTATTTAGCAGGAGCCCCCCTTTGATCTAATACAGCCATGAGTCTTTTTGGGAAAGATGCAACAAGTTTTTCACACCTGGATTTGGGGATCCTCTGCCATTCCTCCTTGCAGATCCTCTCCAGTTCTGTCAGGTTGGATGGTAAACGTTGGTGGACGGCCGTTTTTAGGTCTCTCCAGAGATGACCAATTGGGTTTAGGGCTCTAGGAAGGGTTCTGGTCGTCCCAAACGTCTTCCATTTAAGGATTATGGAGGCCACTGTGCTCTTAGGAACCTTAAGTGCAGCAGAAATTTTTTTGTAACCTTGGCCAGATCTGTGCCTTGCCACAATTCTGTCTCTGAGCTCTTCAGGCAGTTCCTTTGACCTCATGATTCTCATTTGCTCTGACATGCACTGTGAGCTGTAAGGTCTTATATAGACAGGCGTGTGGCTTTCCTAATCAAGTCCAATCAGTATAATCAAACACAGCTGGACTCAAATGAAGGTGTACAACCATCTCAAGGATGATCAGAAGAAATGGACAGCACCTGAGTTAAATATATGAGTGTCACAGCAAAGGGTCTGAATACTTAGGACCATGTGATATTTCAGTTTTTCTTTTTTAATAAATCTGCAAAAATGTCAACAATTCTGTGTTTTTCTGTCAATATGGGGTGCTGTGTGTACATTAATGAGGAAAAAAAAAGAACTTAAGTGATTTTAGAAAATGGCTGCAATATAACAAAGAGTGAAAAATACTTTCCGTCCCCACTGTATATATATATATATATATATTTAGCAGAGACACTAGGGAATAAAATGGCGATTGTTGCAGTATTTTACGTCACACGGTATATGCGCAGCGGTCTTTCAAGCGCTTTAAGTCAAAGGATTGAGCCGGCAACTCTGTAGTCCATATAGCCATTTTAAGGTTTGGTTACAAAAACTGACAAGCAAAACAGCTGACCCGTTTCGGCAACAGCCTCAGTCGCTCAGTAGCAAACGCTTTCCAAACATCATTCATACATTTCCTTGAACTTTAATGCAAAAAAAACCCCACCACATATAACCCCAAATTTTTTGTAAAATATAAAAGATGATGTTACGCCAAGTAAATAGATACCTAGCATGTCACGTTTTTAATATTGCGCACGCTCGTGGAATGGCGACAAACTACGGTACTTAAAAATCTCAATACACTTTAATTTTTTTACAGGTTTTACAGAGGAGATGTAGCGCTAGAATTATTGCTCTCGCTCTAACGATCACAGCGATACCTCACATGTGTGGTTTAACATATGCTTGCGCGACTTACATATACGTTCGCTTCTGCACGTGAGCACAGAGGGATGTGCTTGCGTGCAGCACATCCCTGTAAAGATGACTTTACATTTTTTTTTCTAATTTATTTTACTTTAAATTTTTTTGTTCTTACACTGTTCCATTTATTTTTTGATCACTTGTAGCCCTCGTTCACACTGAACGCGGCTTTGAAATCGTGCAACGTCATCTGAAATCGTACGATTTCAGATCCGCATTTCAGTGCGACTTCGGGTCCGACTTGAAAGGCATCTGTGCGGCTTCATGCACAGATGTCTATTGAAGTCGCACCCCGAAATCGGCAAAAAGTAGCGCAGGAACTACTTTTGCAAAGTCGGCGTTGCACCGATTGGAACGGTGCCTTTGCCGGCAATAGGCTGCGACCTGTCATGCGATTTGACCTGTCAAATCGCATGACAAATGGCTCCAGTGTGAATGAGGGCTTAGGCTGTATTCACACCTAGGCGTTTTAAATTGCGGGGCAGATTTGCCACGATTCTGCCCGCGATTTCAAAGTGCCGAGGTGTGAATGACAAATTGCAGAACACACATTTGAGATGCCATTCATGGCACCTAAAATTGCAGTGCAGTTCTGCCACGATTGTCGCGGCAACCTCCATTGCGTGAATCGCGTCGCCCCAAAAGTAGCTCCTGAACTTTTTTGGACGACAAGCTTCACGCAGTGCGGTGCTGCCGCGACTGCAGCGTGATTTATCGCGCGTCAATCACGGCAGAACCGCACCACAATTTTGGGTGGCATCTCAAATATTCGTTCTGTGATTTTTCTTTCACACCTCGGTGCTTTTAAATCTCGGTCAGAATTGCGGCAGATCTGCCTGTGATTGAAAACGCATGATGTGAATGCAGCCTTATTCCTATTACAAGGAATGTAAACATCCCTTGTAATAGAAAGAAGGATGACAGGTCCTCTTTATGGAGAGATCTGGGGTCAAAAAGACCTCAGATCTTTCATTTCCTGTTAAAGCAAAAAAAAAAAAAATTAACTTTCACTTAAAAAAAAAAAAAAAGTCTATGGCCCGGGAACTGCAAGTGATGTTATGGCGTCGCTCTGGTCCTCCAAGGTCATAGAGATGAGTGCGGACCATCTTGGCCTCACTCTTCTCCATACCTAGCTACCACCAGCATCTGATTGCTCCCGGGCTTCACCGATTGGTCAGGTAAGCCTGGGAACAACCAGGAAACGGCCGGGGGGGGTTCTCCCGCCGCTTCTAAAAGTGATCCTGCGGTGAATCCACCCGCTGGACCACCTTTATCGGGTTATTGTAGCTGGCTGCAGCCATAACCCCGGTATTTAAGGTCAAAAAATGATGTATTTATACTATAGGCTGGTCGGTAAGTGGTTAAAGAACACTCCTAAGTCTCCCATAAAATTCCATCGCTAAAAATAAAGCTCGTGTTTCCCATAAATGCTACCTTTTTTTAATCTGCGGTCACGTGACCACACAGGCTTTTCTTTTCAGCTTTTACTATGTGCAGGGGGCGTGGCAACATATCCAGGTATGTGCTCATTATTATATAAGCCTCATAATAAGAAGCCAATTATGTGATCAGTACATTATATCTCTGGGTGTGTTCTGTACACTATGGGGGTTTATTTACTAAAACCAGAGAGTGCAAAATCTGGTGCAGCTCTGCATACAAAACCAATCAGCTTCCAGTTTTTTTTTTTTGTCAAAGCTTAATTGAACAAGCTAAAGTTACTGTAGAAGCTGATTGGCCACCATGCACAGCTGCTCCACATTCTGCACACTCCAGGTTTAGTAAATCTCCTCCAATGCATGGACTGCATAGATGCCAGTGTCAGGGCTGGGCTCAGCACTTCCTTCTCTGAGCTGGCCGCTCAGCTGTCAGCTAACTGCCAGCTCCTATCTCTCTCCACAGTTACTCAGCTGTTGATGATATCCTGCTCGTCAGTCCTGTTTACTTTATTTCCAGCCCAGAGGATCTCTGCCTTCGCCTTGGTCAACATCACAGAGACATTCTCCTGCGTTCCTGTTTAAAGACTTGCTTTGCTGACATCCCTTCTGGCTGCAGATCCTGCTTGCTGTTCCACTACATTGATCCCTGACTTCTGGCTTGGCTGACTATCTGTTCCAGTTACTGAACTTTGGCTATGTTTTGACTACGTTTGTTCTTTTTACTTTTACTATTAATTAAACACGTGTGATTTACCTGTACTTCTGTCTCGGCCTGATTTCATGGTTTCTGACAGCCAGCTAGGAAGTCCCTGTTCTGTCCAATGCCCCTTTATGCATTTATTTAAAAAAGTGTGATACAGCGCTGCGCTACAGAAACTAAGAATTAAGGAAGCAGCCAACACACCCGTAGACTCAGGGAAAAATAACAGCTAAAGATTCACAGTGTGGCGCTATTGAGTGAATAAATTATGAATAAACTAGACATTAAATGACAGCAAATAATAAAAAAATCTCACGTGAGTACTTGTGATAGTAACTGGTGAAAAAATAATACATATACGTGCTTTAGATAAATATATCAGAGGACAAAATCAATGAGAAGTCCATAACACCAAGAAAAAAGAGTCTGTAATATAGTGTATAAAAAGTATGCGGGTGTTCTTCTTATACGTGCAGGAAGATCAAATAGACCCGGTAGCCTGGTAGATGGATGAACCCTAAACGACCAGAGGTGCACAGAAATTTGAAAGCGGTGCCAGGACCATCACCAGAGAATATGGAGGCTTACCGGAAATAATGGCCTGAAATAGCATATGCCAAAACAGGTCAAAAAGGCTTGATGACCAATTGGTCTAGATGTATTGTCTGGTCAGATGTCATCACCACATCAACGGAGGGAAGGGGGGAAGTAATCAGCACGACTTCCTCAATAGTAATCACACCACCATAAGCCAAGCGAAAGATTCATATAACATGTGAGGGATGAAAACACTCACATAGCGTAATAACGTTTTAACTTGGATTTATTAAAATAGCATTAAAAAACAAACTCACATTTTTGCAGATCAAACAAGCATGTAAATCGTGTAGCGGTAGTTGTGAGGGGTCCACCCGACATGTTTCAACTAAAAAAGTCGTCTTCTGGGGTGTGGAACCCTCTCACCCCACCGCTCTATTTATAGGCACAGAATGACCCCCACTGGAAGTGTCCGAAACCGGAAGTAATCGAAATGACCTCACTTCCGGTCCGGAGGCATATAGGAATTACTAGAAACCACACATCTATAGATTAGATATCACAATCTATGATCTGGTGCGAATTCCAAACTATAGGGTCACTGTGTACTAATGTATAAATTGGCTTTGGTCCGGATGTTTAAATCCGTGACCAAGCCTCACTTTCGATCTCCATATCCAATGGGTGAGAGCGCAACATCACAACTGCGCTCCACCCTCAGTGCTGAGCCTCGTTCTGGGCACGGAGGCGTGATGGCATCACATCCGTAGTTGACATCCGTGCGCTCCACAGATGTCAACCAAGCCTCGCTTTCGATCAGCGTCGAATGACGCAATGACGTCACACGCATAGTCGAGTGACAATGGCGGTGCGTTCCAGGCCTTTAGCCAGGCCTCATTCCCAGTACATCCAGCTCTAATCCCAGGATACAGGGAGTGAAACCCAGCCACCCGGGATACAGGAAGTAAAGCCCAGCCACCCGATAGAGGGGTGGAGGAGACAAAAAAATGTCAGCAAAGGTGGATGTAGTGATGAGGATATAAGAACTACTAAGCTTCTTAAATCTATTAAAAATACTAAAAATCAAACAGGTTGAACCAAGTTAATTTCAGTGTAGATCCTGAACAATAATACTTGGTCTAATAATCTAAATATTAAATATAGGTAAAAAACCTACCGGACACTGCCAATAGGGGGCATCAGACCAACCTTATGTACAACCAAAAATGGTAAATTATCAAGTACAATATATTGGTATGGATGCAATTGAAAAGAGTCTAAAAATCACATAATATTACACAAAAAACACCAAAAACATCTCATATCAGATTTGGCATACATTTATGATTAAAAAAGCAGATTAAAAGGAAGAAAAAACATAGAGAGATCCAATCTAATTTCACGCCTGATTAATGAAGGAATTGATGTCCCATTCTACATTGATACCCTGCGGAAAATGGGACCCCAATTCATAGATCCAATACGTCTCCAAACGGGAGACACCCCTAAGAGTCGACCCCCCCCGCCATGGAGCCGTATACCTATCTATGACAAGGAACTGGGTGCCAGCAGGGTTTCTACCATGACTCCTATATTTTAAATAAAAAAGAGAGATCATTTTTAGTTCCCCTTGCCCCACGTATCCCAGTTATGTATTATTTGCCCAAAGTCCACAAGGACCCCCTTCACCCCCCAGGTCGACCCATAATCAGTGGCATCGATTCAGTCACCTCCAGAATTGGGAAGTATATAGATTTTTTCCTCCAGCCTTCTGTACGCAAGATGCTATCCTATTTAAAGGACACGAAGGATGTGATCAGAATACTTACAGATGTTTCCCATTCTGGTGATCTAATCATGGCCACTGCGGACGTAGCGTCCCTATACACCTGCATTCCGCACCGTGAAGGTGTGGATGCAGTGAAATGCTTTTTAAATAGGGATATCTCCCTGGCCACACCCCAGATCAATTTTATTGTTGATTTAATCGAGTTTGCGACACAACGGAATTATTTCTGGTTTAATGAAAAATCAACCTGTTTGATTTTTAGTATTTTTAATAGATTTAAGAAGCTTAGTAGTTCTTATATCCTCATCACTACATCCACCTTTGCTGACATTTTTTTGTCTCCTCCACCCCTCTATCGGGTGGCTGGGCTTTACTTCCTGTATCCCGGGTGGCTGGGTTTCACTCCCTGTATCCTGGGATTAGAGCTGGATGTACTGGGAATGAGGCCTGGCTAAAGGCCTGGAACGCACCGCCATTGTCACTCGACTATGCGTGTGACGTCATTGCGTCATTCGACGCTGATCGAAAGCGAGGCTTGGTTGACATCTGTGGAGCGCACGGATGTCAACTACGGATGTGATGCCATCACGCCTCCGTGCCCAGAACGAGGCTCAGCACTGAGGGTGGAGCGCAGTTGTGATGTTGCGCTCTCACCCATTGGATATGGAGATCGAAAGTGAGGCTTGGTCACGGATTTAAACATCCGGACCAAAGCCAATTTATACATTAGTACACAGTGACCCTATAGTTTGGAATTCGCACCAGATCATAGATTGTGATATCTAATCTATAGATGTGTGGTTTCTAGTAATTCCTATATGCCTCCGGACCGGAAGTGAGGTCATTTCGATTACTTCCGGTTTCGGACACTTCCAGTGGGGGTCATTCTGTGCCTATAAATAGAGCGGTGGGGTGAGAGGGTTCCACACCCCAGAAGACGACTTTTTTAGTTGAAACATGTCGGGTGGACCCCTCACAACTACCGCTACACGATTTACATGCTTGTTTGATCTGCAAAAATGTGAGTTTGTTTTTTAATGCTATTTTAATAAATCCAAGTTAAAACGTTATTACGCTATGTGAGTGTTTTCATCCCTCACATGTTATATGAATCTTTCGCTTGGCTTATGGTGGTGTGATTACTATTGAGGAAGTCGTGCTGATTACTTCCCCCCTTCCCTCCGTTGATGTGGTGATGACATCTGACCAGACAATACATCTAGACCAATTGGTCATCAAGCCTTTTTGACCTGTTTTGGCATATGCTATTTCAGGCCATTATTTCCGGTAAGCCTCCATATTCTCTGGTGATGGTCCTGGCACCGCTTTCAAATTTCTGTGCACCTCTGGTCGTTTAGGGTTCATCCATCTACCAGGCTACCGGGTCTATTTGATCTTCCTGCACGTATAAGAAGAACACCCGCATACTTTTTATACACTATATTACAGACTCTTTTTTCTTGGTGTTATGGACTTCTCATTGATTTTGTCCTCTGATATATTTATCTAAAGCACGTATATGTATTATTTTTTCACCAGTTACTATCACAAGTACTCACGTGAGATTTTTTTATTATTTGCTGTCATTTAATGTCTAGTTTATTCATAATTTATTCACTCAATAGCGCCACACTGTGAATCTTTAGCCCCTTTATGCATTGACTTACCTCCTTAGACTCCTTAGGTAGTGTAGGGGGGGCGCTCTAATACAGGAGGTGTGTTATTGGCCAGATCACCAGGTTAAAACAGAGGGGGGAAAAAGCCTAAGAAAAACAAATGCAGCCACCACATCTGATGATTGGTAAACTGCAATATATTACATTTTTGATCTTGGGTTTAGGGCTTATTCACACCAGGAGGTACACATGAGTGCGCATGCTTGGTCCTGTGCGTTCCTGCACATCGCGTTTTAGGGCATCCAGGTAATTTCAATGGACGGCTTTCAAAGATGGCTACAGCGCTGTATTATATTTCTGGGAGGGTGTCCCCTGGGCCACGCATCGGGCGTGCTCTGTTACTGCTGTGCCCTTCAGACACAGCTGATTACAGTTTGCGGTAAAGGCCAATCACAGCGGCCCTTTGCTATGTGGTCAGCTGTGTCCAATCACCAATCAACCAGTTATCGGCAGTCCTTTCCTCTCATGCTGTGTGAGGAAAGGAGTGGTGATAACCCGCAAGGCTGTCAGCACGCTATTTACACTGGTAAATTCCGCTGGTTATCAGTGCAGCCCCACCAGTGCCAATCAGTGCAGCTTTACAGTGCTGCCTATCAGTCTCCATCAGTGCCGCCTCATCAGTGTCGCCTTATCAGTACACCCTCATCAGTGCCTATCAGTGCACATCAGTGCAGCCTCATTAGTTCACATCAGTGCAGACTCATCAGTACACATCAGTGCCCATTAGTGTCTACCTTGAGCATTTGCCCTTGCATGAACATAATGAATCATAATTTTTAATGAATATCTTGTAATCCATTTTAATGAATTTGTTGTAATTTCTTTTTATTTATCTACTTTGTCTATGAATAAATCATATCACTTTGATTCATGCGTTATATCACGCACCATCTTTTTTTCACTTTGCCCATTAGTGCCGCCTCATCAGTGCCCATCAATGCAGCCTTGTCAGTGCCCATCAGTGCCACCTCATCAATGCAGCCTCATGAGTACACATCAGTGCAGCCTCATCAGTGCCCATCAGTGCAGCCTCGTCAGTGCCCATCAGTGCCACCTCGTCAATGCAGCCTCATGAGTACACATCAGTGCAGCCTCATCAGTGCCCATCAGTGCAGCCTCGTCAGTGCCCATCAGTGCCACCTCATCAATGCAGCCTCATGAGTACACATCAGTGCAGCCTCATTAGGGCCCATCAGGGCAGCCTCAGCAGTGCCCATCAGTGCAGCTTCATTAGTGCCCATCAGTGCAGCCTATCAGTGCCCATCAGGGCAGCCTCAGCAGTGCACAACATACACAGTACCTGTGTATTGTCTTGAGTATTAGTGCCAGGAAGCTAGCTGTTAGGTAATTTGGACAGGGTAAAATCCCCAATCCTCACTAAATTTAATAGGTACGATGCCCGGCGGGTGTGGAGAGGCGACTCTTTGTACATCTTGTGGCATGGTATGCGTTCCTTGATCATTCGATCAAGGGCGAATACTGCTGTGCAAAATGTAAGCACATTGTTTCCCTGGAAGCCCAGGTTATGAATCTGGGGAAGCAACTGTCAGCACTGAGAAGTCCCTCCATACTAAAGGAGAGCCAGGAACGTACACGGCAGGTGCCGGCAGGGGCCAGCACAGAGGCGGGTGGAGACAAAGAGGTGCAGGCACTAGCAAAGAGTAGATGGGTGACAGTCAGGAGGGGTAGAGGGGGAAGTGCCAGGGAGGCCGATCCAGGACTGGAGCATCCCAATAAGTACGCTCCATTGAGTGACATTGGTGAAACCAGTCAGGGACCAGCACTGCTGGAGATGAGGGACTCTCCTAGCTGCCAGGGGAAGAACTCCTCCAGTGAGAGTGGGGGGGGGCAGCAAAGGGAAAGGAAAGACAGATTCTGGTGGTAGGGGACTCAATTCTTAGAAGGACAGAGAGGGCAATCTGTAACCAAGACCTGAAGCACTGAACAGTATGTTGTCTACCGGGCGCTCGGGTTCGGCACATCACGGATCTTGTGGACAGATTACTGGGAGGGGCTGGGGAAGACCCGGCTGTCATGGTGCACGTTGGCACCAATGACAAAGTCAGAGGCAGATGGAGTGTCCTAAAGAACTATTTTAGGGACTTAGGAGCTAAATTTAGGAAAAGGACCTCCAAGGTAGTATTCTCAGGAATACTACCGGTACATCGAGCCATACCAGAAAGGAAGAGGGAGATTAGGGAAGTAAACAAGTGGCTGAAGAGCTGGTGTAGTAAGGAGGGGTTTGGGTTCCTGGAGGACTGGGCCGACTTCTCAGTCGGTAACCGGTACTATAGAAGGGACGGACTGCACCTAAATGAGGAGGGTGCAGATCTGCTGGGAATGAAGATGGCCAAAAAGTTAGAGGGGTTTTTAAACTAGGCGATGGGGGGGAGGGTCCAGAGGCAGAGATAGCCAGCGTGGAAGATATTCCAGAGGGTAGTATTGGGGGCATTAGTGGTAGGTTAACCAAAGCACAAAAACACAAGGTGAGTATAGTAGCTAGTCCTAGTTGCAATCTCGAAACACCCAATACGAGGACAATATGCGACCGGTCTAAACTATGTGGCACGTTCACCAATGCCAGGAGCATGACGGACAAGATGGGTGAGCTAGAGATACTGTTGTACGAGGCGGATTTGGATTTTGTGGGAATTTCAGAGACCTGGTTCAACAGCTCTCATGATTGGCTGGCAAACATTCAAGGGTATACCCTATACCGCAAGGATAGAGAGGGTAAAAAAGGGGGAGGGGTATGCCTATATATCAAGAATAATGTACAAGTGAATGTGAGTGATGACATCACTGAGGGAGCTAGGGAGGAGGTGGAATCCTTATGGGTAGAGCTCCAAAGGGATGAAGCCAAGGGGAAAATAATACTGGGAGTATGCTATAGGCCCCCTAACCTGAGGGAGGAAGTGGGGACGGATCTCCTATCACAAATTGGATTAGCAGAAAGGATGGGAAGTGTTATCATAATGGGGGATTTTAATTATCCAGACATAGACTGGACGGAGGGAACCGCGCATTCATTTAAGGCTCATTTAATGTCTTGCAGGACAATTTTATGGGTCAGATGGTAGACGCACCAACTAGAAATAAAACATTACTGGATCTACTGATTACCAACAATACAGACCTGATCACGGATGTGGAAATACGGGGCAATTTAGGTAACAGCGATCACAGGTCAATTAGTTTCAGTATAAATCACACAAATAGGAAACATAAAGGGAATACAAAGACACTGAATTTCAAAAGAGCCAACTTCCCTAAACTACAAACCTTGCTAAAAGGCATAAATTGGGATAAAATATTAGGAACAAAGAATACAGAGGAGAGACGGGTTTGCTTTAAGAGCATATTAATTTAAAAGAGCGAACAAAAGTCCTGGATGGCTTAACTCCAATGTAAAAATGCATATAAAAGCAAAGGAGAAGGCCTTCAAAAAATACAAGGTTGAGGGATCATCCTCAGCATTCAGACTTTATAAAGAATGCAACAGGAAATGTAAGGGTGCAATTAGGACGGCTAAGATAGAACATGAAAGACACATAGCGGAGGAGAGCAAAAAAAATCCCAAGAAATTCTTTAAGTATGTAAACAGTAAAAAAGGGAGGACAGACCTTATTAGCCCCATAAAGAATGAGGAAGGATATCTGGTTACAAAGGATGGGGAGATGGCGAAGGTATTGAATTTATTCTTCTCCTCAGTCTTCACGTGTGAATCGGGGGGCTTCAGTAACCAAAACTGCAGTGTTTATCCTCATGACACAACACAGGAAGCACCTCCATGGTTAACAGAGGACGGAATTAAAATTAGACTAGAGAAACTTAACATTAAAAAATCACCGGGACCAGATGGCTTGCATCAGAGGGTACTTAGGCAACTCAGTCAAGTGATTGCCAGACCGTTGTTCCTAATTTTTACAGATAGTCTACTGACTGGAATGGTACCAGCTGATTGGAGAAAAGCCAATGTAGCACCAATATTTAAAAAGGGCCCAAAATACATCCCTGGGAATTACAGACCAGTTAGCCTAACATCAATAGTATGTAAACTCTTGGAGGGGATGATAAGGGACTATATACAAGATTTTAGTAATACGAACGGTATCATTAGCAGTAATCAGCATGGATTCATGAAGAATCGTTCTTGCCAAACCAATCTATTAACCTTCTATGAGGAGGTGAGTTGCCATCTAGATAAAGGAAGGCCCGTAGACGTGGTGTATCTGGATTTTGCAAAAGCATTTGACACAGTTCCCCATAAACGTTTACTGTACAAAATAAGGTCCGTTGGCATGGACCATAGGGTGAGTACCTGGATTGAAAACTGGCTACAAGGGCGAGTTCAGAGGGTGGTGATAAATGGGGAGTACTCAGAATGGTCAGGGGTGGGTAGTGGGGTCCCCAAGGGTTCTGTGCTGGGACCAATCCTATTTAATTTGTTCATAAATGATCTGGAGGATGGGATAAACAGTTCAATCTCTGTATTTGCGGGTGATACTAAGCTAAGCAGGGCAATAACTTCTCCGCAGGACGTGGAAACCTTGCAAAAAGACCTGAACAAAATAATGGGGGAGGGGCGACTACATGGCAAATGAGGTTCAATGTAGAAAAATGTAAAATAATGCATTTGGGTGGCAAAAATATGAATGCAATCTATACACTGGGGGGAGAACCTCTGGGGGAATCTAGGATGGAAAAGGACCTGGGGGTCCTAGTAGATGATAGGCTCAGCAATGGCAGGCAATGCCAAGCTGCTGCTAACAAAGCAAACAGAATATTGGCATACATTAAAAGGGGGATCAACTCCAGATATAAAACAATAATTCTCCCGCTCTACAAGACTCTGGTCCGGCCGCACCTAGAGTATGCGGTCCAGTTCTGGGCACCAGTCCTCAGGAAGGATGTACTGGAAATGGAGCGAGTACAAAGAAGGGCAACAAAGCTAATAAAGGGTCTGGAGGATATTAGTTATGAGGAAAGGTTGCGAGCGCTGAACTTATTCTCTCTGGAGAAGAGACGCTTGAGAGGGGATATGATTTCAATGTACAAATACCGGACTGGTGACCCCACAATAGGGATAAAACTTTTTCGCAGAAGAGAGTTTAACAAGACTCGTGGCTACTCATTAAAATTAGAAGAAAAGAGGTTTAACCTTAAACTACGTAGAGGGTTCTTTACTGTAAGAGCGGCAAGGATGTGGAATTCCCTTTCACAGGCGGTGGTCTCAGCGGGGAGCATTGATAGCTTCAAGAAACTATTAGATAAGCACCTGAACGACCACAACATACAGGGATATACAATGTAATACTGACATATAATCACACACATAGGTTGGACTTGATGGACTTGTGTCTTTTTTCAACCTCACCTACTATGTAACTATGTAACTATGTGAAGAAATAAAATTACTTACATGAAAAATTTTATAACAGAAACGAAGAAAAACTTATTTTTTTTTAATTTCTGTCTTTTTTTGTATGTTTAGCAAAAAATAAAAACCCAGAGATGATTAAATACCCCCACAAAGAAAGCGCTATCTGTCTAAAAAAAAAAAAAAAAAAGGCATATGGGTACAATGTTGCATGACCGCGCAATTGTCATTCAAAGTGTGAGAGCGCTGAAACCTGAAAAATTGGCCTGGGCAGGAAGGGGGTGAAAGTGTCCGGAATTGAAGTGGTTAAAATCATGCCACACCAAAGTGCTGCAGTACCCTGCATTTTGGTGGGCGCAAATGCGTGTGTTCGCCAAATGAATGGTAGTGCCAATAAAAGTACAAAAGACGGAGTGTTTGATTATAAATGCGCCCCCCCCCCCCCCCCCCCCACGGCACATGGTGTGAGCAAGCCCTTAAACTCCGTCTATGCCTCAACCTATGAATGGACCAACCCTTGAAGGGTGCTAATCATTTTTGGTGATGCCACACTGGAGGAATGAAGAGGAATCTTGATGACCGGTATATTCTATTACAGATACGCACATTATAAAATCTTCCCGTAAGCTTGTAATGTGATAATATATACAGTAATTCGACGAGATCAGCATTTTTTATGGTGTACACAGATGACTCACCGCCGTCAGGAGAATTCATCTTCTATTGAAGGTTCTCCCCATTTAAATGACTTGCATGACTTGTCATAAACCTGCAGAATGACTCACCGCAACGCGCCACCGCCTGAGCCCTGCCACCGGCACACAGATGGAATGGCCGTACTAAATCCTGATGTATGTTAACAAAAAAAAAAATGCATTCTATAGTACAAATACAAGACGTGGGGGACCTAATCTCTGTGTCGTATTGTACACAAGGATTTTTCCCAGCCTTCTAAAAGCCTTTTCTCCTACCCGGAGAAGATGAGCTGCGTTTTGCAAATACGTTTAGGAGCATCAAGCGTTTGAGCATTCATTCCTTCCATTGGCCAGAAATTAATATTCATTTATTCTGCCCATCGGAATGAATACTCAAGTGCTAAATGTGTTCAAGTGCATTTTAGGCACGTTGGGCGTTATTTGTGCCATAACACTCCTCTCCTGTGCAAATAATGGTTGTTTTTTGTTTCCTGCTTCTAAACGCCCCTGATGCTAAATGCCTTTAAACACCTACAGTATCTCACAAAAGTAAGTACACCCTCACATTTTTGTAAATATTTTATTCTATCTTTTCATGTGACAACACTAAAGAAATTACACTTTGCTACAATGTAAAGTAGTGAGTGTACAGCTTGTATAACAGTGTAAATTTGTTGTCCCCTCAAAATAACTCAACACACAGCCATTAATGTCTAAACCGCTGGCAACAAAAGTGAGTACACCCCTAAGTGAAAATATCCAAATTGGGCCCAATTAGCCATTTTCCCTCCCCGGTGTCATGTGACTCGTTAGTGTTACAAGGTCTCAGGTGTGAATGGGAGCAGGTGTGTTAAATTTGGTGTTATCGTTCTCACTCTCTCATACTGGTCACTGGAAGTTCAACATGGCACCTCATGGCAAAGAACTCTCTGACGATCTGAAAAAAAAGAATTTTTGCTCTACATAAAGATGGCCTAGGCTATAAGAAGATTGCCAAGACCCTGAAACTGATCTGCAGCATGGTGGCCAAGACCATACAGCGGTTTAACAGGACAGGTTCCACTCAGAACAGGCCTCGCCATGGTCCACCAAAGAAGTTGAGGTCACGTGCTCAGCGTCATATCCAGAGGTTGTCTTTGGGAAATAGACGTATGAGTGCTGCCAGCATTGCTGCAGAGGTTGAAGGGGTGGGGGGTCAGCCTGTCAGTGCTCAGACCATACGCTGCACACTGCATCAAATTGGTCTGCATGGCTGTCGTCCCAGAAGGAAGCCTCTTCTAAAGACGATGCACAAGAAAGACCGCAAACAGTTTGCTGAAGACAAGCAGACTAAGGACATGGATTACTGGAACCATGTCCTGTGGTCTGATGAGACCAAGATAAACTTATTTGGTTCAGATGGTGACAAGCGTGTGTGGCGGCAACCAGGTGAGGAGTACAAAGACAAGTGTGTCTTGCCTACAGTCAAGCATGGTGGTGGGAGTGTCATGGTCTGGGGCTGCATGAGAGCTGCCGGTACTGGGGAGCTACAGATCATTGAGGGAACCATGAATGCCAACATGTACTGTGACATACTGAAGCAGAGCATGATCCCCTCCCTTCAGAGACTGGGCCACAAGGCAGTATTCCAACATGATAACGACCCCAAACACACCTCCAAGATGACCACTGCCTTGCTAAAGAAGCTGAGGGTAAAGGTGATGGACTGGCCAAGCATGTCTCCAGACCTAAACCCTATTGAGCATCTGTGGGACATCCTCAAATGGAAGGTGGAGGAGCGCAAGGTCTCTAACATCCACCAGCTCTGTGATGTCATCATGGAGGAGGGGAAGAGGACTCCAGTGACAACCTGTGAAGCTCTGGTGAACTCCATGCCCGAGAGGGTTAAGGCAGTGCTGGAAAATAATGGCGGCCACACAAAATAATGACACTGTGGGCCCAATTTGGACATTTTCACTTAGGGGTGTACTCACTTTTGTTGCCAGCAGTTTAGACATTATTGGCTGTGTGTTGAGTTATTTTGAGGGGACAGCAAATTTACACTGTTATACAAGCTGTACTCTCACTACTTTACATTGTAGCAAAGTGTCATTTCTTCAGTGTTGTCACATGAAAAGATAGAAGAAAATATTTACAAAAATGTGAGGGGTGTACATACTTTTGTGAGATACTGTGTGTGTGTATATATATATATATATATATATATATATATATATATATATATATATATATATATATATATATATATATAGATAGATAAATAGTTGCACTAATGTAAAAACAACAGAATCCATATAAAAACCTATATCCAAAACAAAAAACTCCATCATAAATACACAAATAAATAAATAATGATAATTCATTCAAATCCATGATATATTGCACATTTATTTATATTTAGTCAGATGAATACAGGTGTAGGAACACATAAGCAAAAAAGGGATGCTGGATTGATAAATGGGTCAATCCATGCCACACCTCTACATGCCTGAAGTAGCTACGGGGGGGGGGGGGGGGGGGGGGGTTGGGCACTCAGAGGTGTCCAAAAACCACACACTAGGATCACCCAACCGGAAGCTTCAGAATTGCCAGAAACGGGAGGAAAACCCGTCCCCCTTTTTCCCCCCGTTAGCCATTAATGTCTAAACCGCTGGCGACAAAAGTGAGTACACCCCTAAGTGAAAATGTCCAAATTGGGCCCTGTTAGCCATTTTCCCTCCCCGGTGTCATGTGACTCATTAGTGTTACAAGGTCTCAGGTGTGAATGGGGAGCAGGTGTGTTAAATTTGGTGTTATCGCTCTCACTCTCTCATACTGGTCACTGGAAGTTCAACATGGCACCTCATGACAAAGAACTCTCTGAGGATCTGAAAAAAAAGAATAGTTGCTCTACATAAAGATTGTTCTGATCCGGGCTGTATGCGTCCACAGGGACACACAGTGACGGTAAGCCACTCCACCCAACTTTACCACTGAAAGTGTTTTCTATTATATCTGTTTGATAAGTTAAAAAGTTATGTTAAAAAAAAATACTTGTTGATCCTGTCAGAAATTGAGCGCTGTCCTGTATCACTTTGTAGTGTTAGATCAAGCAATCTTATCAGCTCTGCCTGGACTACAGAGCACCTCCCCCTCTGTGTTATAGAGGATAGGGTATTATATACGAAGTACCCTGCAAGGAACTACTAGGGACTTTATAGGCAACTGATGAACAAATTAAGTAGAAAAAATAAATATATTTTTTAAAGTAATAAATGTATATTTTTTCTACTTAATTTGTTCAGTTGCCTATAAAGTCCCTAGTAGTTCCTTGCGGGGTACTTCGTATATAATACCCTATCCTCTATAACACAGAAGGGGAGGTGCTCTGTAGTCCCTAGTATTCCCTTGGGGGGTACTTCGTATATAATATGTTTAAAACGGGATGTTGGTAACATATGGGCCTTCTCGGGTGGATAATTATAAATTACTATAGAAGGAAAGGGGTGTTCTGTAGCACTAACACACTTACCTTCCTAGGTTGATAACGATGCCTTTCCATTAACTCGGTATGGGACAGGAAGGGCCATCATTGCTGCCCCTCTGAAAAGTGATCTGCAGTGGCTCACTTTTCAAAGGCATTCGACAGGTGATATGTCGCAATCTCACCACCTGGGTTAGTCACCGAAAGCCCACCGGGCTGCAACCGCAACATGGTCGATGAGGTGTTCCGTGCATGCAGGTAGAACCCATCATGTCTATTGGGGCTCAGCAGCTGCACGGACAGCCACTGGACGAAATTTGTTTCCAATATTTTTATAGAAAATGATTATAATAATAATAATAATAATCCAAAAAATAGAGATATTGTCAACAACATCTCAGGTTATCACCAGCACAACAGAGGGGTATATCATAATGAGGACAATAATTATCCAGCGAAATACAAGTCATTCAGATAAGAAAATATACAATAAACAACAAACCTAGAAAGGCAGGTAACATACAGTGCATCCGGAAAGTATTCACAGCGCTTCACTTTTTCCACATTTTTGTTATGTTACAGCCTTATTTTAAAATGGAATATATTCATTATTTTCCTCAAATATCTACAAATAATACCCCATAATGACAACGTGAAAGATGTTTGTTTGAAATCTTTGCAAATTAATTAAAAATAAAAAAGGAAAACAATCCCATGTACATAAGTATTCACAGCCTTTGCTCAATACTTTGGTGAAGCTCCTTTGGCACCAATTACAGTCTTTTTGAGTATGATGCTACAAGCTCGGCACTCCTATTTTTGGGCAGTTTCTCCCATTCTTCTTTGCAGTACCTCTCAAGCTCCATCAGGTTGAATGGGGAGCGTTTGGTGCACAGCCATTTTCAGATCTCTCCAGAGATGTTCAGTCGGGATGAAGTCTGGGCTCTGGTTGGGCCACTCAAGGACATTTACAGAGTTGTCCCACAGCCACTCCTTTGTTATCTTGGCTGTGTGCTTAGTGTAGTTGTCCTGTTGGAAGCTTTGAACTTTCGCCCCAGTCTGAGGTCCAGAGCGCTCTGGGGCAGGTTTTCATCAAGAATGTCTCTGTACATTGCTGCATTCATCTTTCCCTCGATCCTGACTAGTCTCCCAGTTCCTGCTGCTAAAAAATATCCCCACAGCATAATGCTGCCACCACCATGCTATACTGTAGGGATGGTATTGGCCAGGTGATGAGTGGTGCCTGGTTTCCTCCAGACAGGCCAAAGAGTTCAATATTTGTTTCATCAGACCAGAGAATTTTGTTTCTCATGGTCTGAGGGTTCTTCAGGTGCCTTTTGGCAAACTCCAGGTGGGCTGTCATGTGCCTTCTACTGAGGAGTGGCTTCAGCCTGGCCACTTTACCACACAGGTCTGATTGGTGGAGTGCTGCAGAAATGGTTGTTCTTCTGGAAGGTTCTCCTCTCTCCACAGAGAAATGCTGGAGCTCTGTCAAAGTGACCATCAGGTTCTTGGTCACCTTCCTAATTAAGGCCCTTCTCCACCCGATCGCTAAGTTTGGCCGGGTGGCCCGCTCTAGGAAGAGTCCTGGTGGTTCCAAACTTCTTCCATTCGAAAATTCATAAATTCATGAATTTGAATTGAAAATACGAAAATTCGTAAATTCGAAAATTCGTAAATTCGAAAATTCGTAAATTCGTAAATTCGAAAATCTGAAAATTCACAAATCTAAAAATTCAAAAGAACGGAAATCCGAAAATTCTAAATAATAACTAACTAACTAATAATAACTAACTATTAAATTATAGGTTTTGGAATTACCTTTCAAATTTGGATGTTAGTGAACGTAACAAATACGAATTTATCTGAAGTTACTAATTATCCGAAATAACGAATGCCGGATCTAAAAAAATGGAACAGAATGAATTATTAATAAATATTAATAATAATAAAACATTATTATTATTATTATTATTAATAATAATATTGTTATTTATTATTAATTTGTTACGTTCCATTCGTTTAGACACGGCATTCGTTATTTCGGATAATTCGTAACTTCGGATAAATTCGTATTTTTTACGTTCACTAACAGCCAAATTTTTAAGGAAATTCCAATACCTATAATTTAATAGTTAGTAATAGTTAAGTTATTATTAGTTAGTTATTATTTCAGATTTTTGAATTTTCGGGTTTTCGGATTTTCGAATTTCTAATTTCCGAATTTTCAAATTTCCGAATTTCTGAATTTTCAAATTTACGAATTTTCAAATTTACGTATTTAGGTATTTACGAATTTAGAAATGTTTTGAATATTCAAATTTACGAATATTCAGAAAAATTTGTTAAAGGGGTTATCGTTAGTTCAGATATTTACGAAGTAACTAATTTGTCGAAATTCGTTAAAAAACTAATTTGGGATGAAACTAACTGCACGTGTCTACCTATCAGTGCCCATCAGTGCTGCATATTAGCGTCGCCTCATCAGTGCTCATCAGTGCCGCCTCATCAGTGCAAGGAGAAAAATTACTTAAAGCGGAGTTCCACCCATATAAAAGTCAGCATCTACAAAAAGTTTAATAATCAGACACTTACCTGTCCCACGGTCCAGCGATGCAGGCGTACGAAGCCTCGCTCCTCTCCCCCTCCTCTCCACGGCGCCGGCATTGTAACCGTGGGTGCCCCGGATGTGGCTTCACAGCTGGGCGTGCACTGTGCATGCGTGCTGTGAATGGCCGGGCTATCTTCTGGGACCTGTGACGTGTCCCAGAAGATTGCAGGGAGGGAGGGGGGAGAGGTGATCCTTCTTCCGGCGCAGGGGAGGAAGTGGGAGCCAGGTGCCTGTAAAAAGATTGTACCCCCCCCCCAAAAAAAAATGAGATGCCAAGTGTGGCATGTCAGGGGGTCACCAACACTTAAAGCGGAAGTTCCATTTTTAGGTGGAAGTCCGCTTTAAGAAAACCTTTTTTTTTTCAAAACTCTAGAAAGCTCTATCTATCTAAAAATATTGATAAAAATGATGTTTGGGTACACCGAACAATAGTCATTCAAAGTGTGACAGCGGTATTGAAGTGGTTAAAAAAAAAGTGGCGTCCCCCATACCGGAGATTATGATCTTAGTAGGGGGCCCCAAAGGACACTGGACCCAATTGGACAGCGGTGCCTGCGCATGTCCCTGAACACTAACTGGCTGTGTCCGGGGACACACTCCTAACCTACTAACAGTGGCTCTGTGCATTTCAATAGACAAGATGGGGACTGTCTGCATATAGATGCACAGAACACCTGTGTGTCCCATGTGGGCAAATACAGCCCTTCACACGTGTCTATGGATAGGTATGTCCATGTGAATGAGGCCCTAATGCTAACATTCCGTGGCACACAGGTTATTAACATTTCCAGTGATCTCAGTAACTACGAGTGGCGTGGGGGTCTTCCAACATCTAGTAATATTAAGTTTTGTATGTCTGTGAAGGTTCTCATGTATCCAGGTCATGGTACAGTATATCTAGTAGTAGTTGGTCACATTCAACTGAATGTTGAAGGAAGTTTCATGGATTTTCTAAGCCTCTTCTTCAGTTCTAAGTAGGAACCTGGAAGTTGGGTCTGGACCTGGAAGTTATCTGTCATTGCTGGGCAATTGCAATGAGCTGCAGGTAAGAGATTCCAGGGCAGCAGCTGCACATATAGAAAAGGGCATAGATCCTTATGACATCATAGACCTAATATGGCCATGTGTCCATGTAAGGTCAATGATGTCATGAGCATCACCAACTCTTTGTGTATTTCCCTCCACCCACAGCTCAGTGGCCCAGTAGTGTCAGCCTACTTCCAGGTTCAGAGAAACTTGTGTTTGGAACAAAGCCAAGCTCATCACTAGTTCTAATGAGTGTCTGGAAAACTATTTTTATATCCAAACAGGTTGTACCAACACCTTGTTCTAATCACCATGGAAGGGCAGATGTTGTTGTCCAAGAATAGGATGGGTGGTGTGAAAATTGTGGAACCGCCCTGTTCTAGTTACATAATTCCATCCTTGGTGGCAGGAAAGCTTCATAAATGTTAATCCTTTGATTTCTATGGATGAAGGTGGGAGTTGTGAAAACGCTGAGGTAGAGATCTTAAAATGGCATTAAATGTGGAAGGCTGTGTTAAAGGTCCCCCACTTTGTTTACTGATAGAGATGGGCCGAGCACCCCCCCCCCCCTGTTTGGTTTGCAGCAGAACTCCCGAACAGGGAAAATTTTTAACTAGAACGGCAAAACCCATTGAAGTCTATGGGAGCCAAACAAGAAAAATCAAAAGTGACCATTTTGAAGGCTTATATGCAAAAAAATTGGCCATACAAGGGGTATGGGGGTCCAGGTATTGCCTTGGGGGACATGTATCAATGCAAAAATGAAAAAAAAAAAAAAGTGATTGTAATGATGCTTTGAAACAATAAAATTTTTTAATTCCTTAACCACTTGCGGACTACCCGCCGTCGTTGTATGTCGGTACCTTGACGTAGAATACCGGGGTTATGGCAGCAGATAGCTGCCATAACCCTGGTATCGTCTTCAACGGTGGACGGTCCTCTTTCAGATAGAAGTGGTCTCTGTGGCGCATTCGCCGCAAGATCACTTTTAACGAGGGTGGGAGAGGGCCCCCCTCCCGCCATGCTCCGGGCGTCTCCGCCGTTTACCGGAGCCGTTGGATGCGGCGAAGACTATCGCGTCCTTTCCCCTGTGAGGCTGGATGCCGAGTGAGGGAAAGATGGCCCCCACTCAGCTCCATAACATTGGATGACGGAAGCGACGTTAAACGTCACTTCCACCCAATGGTCTTAAAGGGAAATTTTAGACATAAGACATTTATTTATTAAATTTTTTTTTTATTACATTTAAGTGTAAATGTGAGATCTGAGGTCTTTTTGACCCCAGATCTCACATTTAAGAGGTCCTGTCATGCTTTTTTTCTAGTACAATGGGTGACTTTTTATTCATGTTTTTTTCACTGAATTAAAAATATAATTTATATAATTACTGTGGCATATGTATCTGTAGTATTAAGCACCCTTAAAGTCCCATATATTGTCTTTTGCTTATTACAAGGGATGTTTAGATATAAAAGTGACCTTTTTTTTTTTTAAAGGACATTGCAAAACTAAAAAGTAAAATAAATAAGAAAAAAATAAAAATTTAAAGGGCCCCATCCCGCCGAGCTCGCACGCAGAAGCGAACTCATATGCAAGTCGCGTCCTAATATGAAAATGGTGTTCACCCATCCCTATAACATTGCAGAGCGAAAGCGATATCAAAACGTCACTTCCGCTCATAGCTTTTTAAGGGACTTGTTTTTTTTTCAAATGACATTTAAGGTTTTTTTTTTGCATTTTTGTGTAAATATGAGATCTGAGGTCTTTTTGACCCCATTTTTAAGAGGTCCTGG
Organism: Lithobates septentrionalis; assembly: GCA_037952835.1. Classification (NCBI taxonomy): domain Eukaryota; kingdom Metazoa; phylum Chordata; class Amphibia; order Anura; family Ranidae; genus Lithobates; species Lithobates septentrionalis. The sequence continues at coordinate 235,980 of JBBDGP010002191.1, forward strand.
TGTGACATAAAGTATTGCAATGACCGCCATTTTATTCTCTAGGGTGTCTGAAAAAATATATATAATGTTTGGGGGTTCTAAGTAATTTTATAGCAAAAAAAAAAATGATTTTACGTCTGAAAAAACACCACATCTGAAAAATAGGCTCGGTCCCTAACTAGTTAAAATATAGTGCCTGGGGGTTCCCTTAGTCAGCCTGTAAAGTGGTGCATCTGTAGCATGCATAGCCCATGCTGCAGAAAAAATTACATTTCTAAAGAAAAAAATCACATTTAAATTGACTTGCAGTTGCAATTGCCGACATCCGGCTATTGAAAAAAAAAAAACGAAAGAAAGAAAACAGTGTGGGGTCCCCCCCAGTCTATACTGCCCCCCTTGTGACGTCACAGACCAGTGCATGCTGGGTCGCTGACTTATATAAGAACTGTCAATTGGCTGAAGAGGCATTCAGCGGTCGGCCGTCAATGAAGGCAGAGCGTTTTTTTATGTGATCTTTTTCGGGTGCGGTGGGCGACGTGATTGATAATAGATTTATATCGGGGGGCATAGTTTTTTTTTTTTTAATAAAGGAATTGTCAAAAACTCTCTGTGTTTTTATTACTTTTTGACACTTTTTTGGTGAATGGGTAGGGGTATTATATACCCGATACTCATTCACATAAGGGGGGGGGCGGGATCTGGGGGCCCCCTTGTTAAAGGGGGCTTTCAAGCTCCGATAAGCCCCCCGCACGCAGACCTCCACAACCTCAGTCCAGGGTTGTTGGGAAGAAACCCTTGTCCTCATCAACATGGGGACAAGGTGCTTAGGGGTGGGGGGGCAGAGCCCCCTGTCCCAAAGCACCCTCCCCGCATGTTGAGGGCATGTGGCCTGGTATGGTTCAGGAACTGCCAGGCTGCATGCTCGGATAAGGGTCTGGTATGGATCTTAGGGGGGGGCCACGCCGTTTTCTTTTAAATTTAGGCATGGGGTTCCCCTTAAAATCCATACCATACCCCGAAGGTTCTGGTATGGACTGGGGTGAAGGGACCCCACGGTGTTTCTTTTTTTACCATTTTTTTACCGGAATTTTTTTTTCAACATGGGGATAAGGTGCTTAGGGTTGGGGGGGAAGGGGGACAAGGTGCTTAGGGGTGGGGGGGCAGAGCCCCCCATGCCCCAAAGTACCCACCCCGCATGTTGAGGGCATGTGGCCTGGTATGGTTCAGGAACTGTCAGGCTACATGCTCGGATAAGGGTCTGGTATGGATTTTGGGGGGGACCCCACGGTGCTTCTTTTTTTACCATTTTTTTTTTATTCAGCTGTCAGCGGGGAAGCCCATTGATAGCTAATGACTCATTGGTTATTAAGGACGCCGCAGCCGGCATCCCGGCCCCGCTTCTTGACAACCAGTTTTTACCCCACGCCGTTTTTTTTACATTTAGGCGTGGGGTTCCCCTTAAGATCCATACCTGACCCTGAAGGGTCTGGTATGGACTGGGGGGGACCACGGTGTTTCTTTTTTTACTGGCAATTTTTTTTCAACATGGGGACAAGGTGCTTAGGGGTGGGGGTGCAGGGCCCCCTGTCCCAAAGCACCCACCCCGCATGTTGAGGGCATGTGGCCTGGTATGGTTCAGGAACTGTCAGGCTGCATGCTCGGATAAGGGTCTGGTATGGATTTTGGGGGGGACCCCACGCCGTTTTTTTTACATTTAGGCGTGGGGTTCCCCTTAAAATCCATACCATACCCCGAAGACTCTGGTATGGACTGGGGTGGAGGGCTCCAACGGTGTTTCTTTTTTTACCAGAAATTTTTTTTCAACATGGGGACAAAGCACCCACCCCGCATGTTGAGGGCATGTGGCCTGGTATGGTTCAGGAACTGCAAGGCTGCATGCTCAGATAAGGGTCTGGTATGGATTTTGGGGGGGACCCCACGGTGCTTCTTTTTTTACCATTTTTTTTTTATTCAGCTGTCAGCGGGGAAGCCCATTGATAGCTAATGACTCATTGGTTATTAAGGACGCCGCAGCCGGCATCCCGGCCCCGCTTCTTGACAACCAGTTTTTACTGCGCAGAATGCACTGTGCAGCGCATTGCAGGGTGTTTGGCGGGGCATGTGCTGTGAAGCAGCCCTTGTGTATTAATAATACATCAGATCTGTATTTGGATGATACATTGTACAGAATTTCTATTCTGTTATATAAATTGATCTCTTTCTGAAATATATGGGCAAAAAAGTAAAAAAGTTAACCGTGAGGGGAAACTCCACACTGAAAGGATAAGATGGAAAGAGGACAAAGGGGCAATAACACAGGAGCAGTGGAGGAGAATCCTGGAAATAGGACCGATGGTATCGGTCTCTCCCCCACAGAAGATATCTCACCTAATGTTGCTAAATAGAGCTTATTATACCCCCAAGTGGTTATTTAAATTTGGGAAAAGACCTGATGATAAATGCCCCAGATGTCGGGGGACTGGCGATCTCATACATATGTTATGGAGATGCCCCAAGCTGTTCCGATATTGGGAAGGAGTGATCAATACCATGACCAATAACCACATTAGAGAAGGAGCCTATAGTATGTATACTGGGGTATAGGAGGGAACGGGGAGAGAGGAAGAGTACTACTATAGCAATTTTGAGATGCTTGTTTCAAGCTAGGAAAATGATATCGAAGGCTCCCCCTACAGTTAGAGAATGGATCAGGACCCTATGTAGAGAAAGAGGAGTGTATACAAAGTGAGGCAATCTCAAGGAATTTGACAGGATGTGCAGGCCCTGGCTGGAAAAAAATAGGTCCCCCTGTATAAAGTGTAAAAAGTATAAAAACAACCAGAACAGATAAAATAATAGGAAAGAGAAATGTTAGATAATGTGGAAGTAAAGAGATAACTAATTTTAATAATTTCAATCACGCGAAAGGCAATAAAAGATTGATAAACCCGATATAGGAATTTAAACACACGCTTATTCAAAGGGGAGGTTTGGGAAATAGGGGTGGAATTAAAGTGAAATTAAGGTGTAATATTAATTTTATAATATTGGAAATAGGTGATGTTGGGGGGGGGGGGGGGAGGTGAGGCTGTTCCCTTGCCCAGGTGGTTTTTACTTGTCTATTTGTCTCATTTTAGTATAATGTATTCCCACCCTTGCTTATTTATTTATCTTATTATGTAGATAAGATTATGTCTACTTGTATCCTTTCTTCTCTCTTGTTACTTTTACTGAAATGTTAAAGTTTTGAAAATTGAAGAGTTAAAACAAAAAAAATAAATAAATAAATTGATCTAATGACCAATAGAACTCCATTGCTCGGTGTAGGAGATCCTTTTTTGGGTATTGATACATTTTATCATTGTATTGTAAAGCTTATGGGGACCTTTAGAATGTGTTAGTGTTTATATCTTTGTATCCATTCTGTTGATAATGCAGGGATATTTTATAGACAATGGTATAAAATCCGTCCCATAAACCTCCAATAGGATGGAATATATTCCAATGACACAACAGCAGGCACGCCGCCGTGACCAATTTGTATTTCAAGGTCCCTCTGGGACAAAGAAAATCAAATTATTCCGGCCCCCCCGGCCCTCCCATTTACCATCACTGGAGGCATTTTGATTTATTTTTTTCCATCTCTGGAATCCGGGCAGGTCAGAGGTCGCAGCTCCAGTGCATGGCTTTCATTGCAGCGTTTGCTGATCTCATTCCACTCTCCGTGTATGGGGCATGACGGCACGGCTGCTGCGAGGAGAGTGAGACTGCTCTGTTCATGAACCGATTCCCTCAATAGCTGCTCATCGTTATTTTTACACTGAGCGTCGCTGCATCACTTCTCTCCTTGTAATAAAGAGGACCTGTGCGACATTTAAAGCAGAACTCCTCCCTCACCTCCAGTCTTGCACAGTTGCACCAGCTCCTCTCCTGGACTGAAATGGCTTACTGTGATTTCACTGCACGCTGTGAGCTTCTCACAATGTGCATTAGAAGCTGCAGCAAGTCACATAATGCCTGTCTCATTTCTTGGCTGGAGGACTTCCAGCATTATCTAGCTCTTTCCTCCTTAGCCTGACTGTCCCTGGCCCCGCCCCTTTCATTCATTGGATTAGAAAGCAGATGAAGGCTTTGCCAGGGGGAGTACTACGATCTCTCTTAGAGGTAATAAATACCTGGAAGTGTTATGCCCTGTACACATGATCGCACATTCCGACAACAAAATCCATGTTTTTTTTCCCGACGGATGTCGGCTCAAACTTGTCTTGCATACACACGGTCACACAAAGTTGGTCGGAGATTGCGAACGTCAAGAACGCGGTGACGTACAACACGTACGACGAGCCGAGAAAAATGAAGTTCAATAGCCAATGCGGCTCTTCTGCTTGATTCCGAGCATGCGTGGAACTTTGTGCGTCGGAATTGTGTACACACGATCGGAATTTCCGACAACGGATTTTGTTGTGGGAAAATTTGAGATCCAGATCTCAAATTTTGTGCGACGGAAATTCCGATGGAAAATGTCCGATGGAGCCCACACACGGTCGGAATTTCCGTCAAAAAGCTCCCATCGAACATTTTTCGTCAGAAAATCTGACCGTGTGTATGAGGCATTACACTACATTGCTGAGCATTGCCACCCTTAAGGCTACTTTAATACTGAAGGCGGTTTTCAGGTGTTTTAGCGCATGCAAACCGCTTCCTGTGCCACCCTAGTGTGAAAGCCTGAGTGCTTTCACACTGGGGCGGTGTGCTTGCGGGATGGGAAAAAAAGTTCTGCAAGCAGCATCTTTAGGGCAATTTGGGAACGCTGTATGTAGCGCTCCTAAACCGCCCTTGCCTATTGGAATGCATGGGCAGCGCTTCTGAAGCGCCTGAAAAGAGCTTTAGAAGCGCCGCAACATGGGCGGTTTTAACCCTTTATTTGGCTGCTAGCAGGGGTTAAAAGCACCCCACTAGCGGGCGAAAAAAGCACCACTAAACTGATGGTAAATCGCCGCTAAAACGAACGGCACTTTACCGCTAATGCGGCATGGCCCCAAACCAAAATAAGTGAGTACACCCCTAACTGAAATGTCCAAAATGGGCCCACATTGTATTTTGTGTGGCCACCATTATTTTCCAACACTGCCTTAACCCTCTTGGGCATGGAGATCACCAGAGCTTCACAGGCTGCCACTGGAGTCCTCTTCCCCTCCTCCATGACGACATCACAGAGCTGGTGGATGTTAGAGACTTTGCGCTCCTCCACCTTCCATTTGAAGATGTCCCACAGATGCTCAATAGGGTTTAGGTCTGGAGACATGCTTGGCCAGTCCATCACCTTTACCCTCAGCTTCTTTAGCAAGGCAGTGGTCGTCTTGGAGGTGTGTTTGGGGTCGTTATCATGTTGGAAAACTGCCCTGCGGCCCAGTCTCTGAAGGGAGGGGATCATGCTCTGCTTCAGTATGTCACAGTACATGTTGGCATTCATGGTTCCCTCAATGATCTGTAGCTCCCCAGTGCCGGCAGCACTCATGCAGCTCCAGACCATGACACTCCCACCACCATGCTTGACTGTAAACAAGACACACTTGTCTTTGTACTCCTCACCTGGTTGCCCCCACACACGCTTGTCACCATCTGAACCAAATAAGTTTATCTTGGTCTCATCAGACCACAGGACATGGTTCCAGTAATCAATGTCCTTAGTCTGCTTGTCTTCAGCAAACTGTTTGTGGGCTTTCTTGTGCATCATCTTTAGAAGAGGCTTCCTTCTGGGATGACAGCCATGCAGACTAATTTGATGCAGTGTGCGGCGTATGGTCTGAGCACTGACAGGCTGACCCCCCACCCCTTCAACCTCTGCAGCAATGCTGGCAGCACTCATACGTCTATTTCCCAAAGACAACCTTCTGGATATGACGCTGAGCATGTGACCTCAACTTCTTTGGTGGACCATGGCGAGGCCTGTTCTGAGTGGAACCTGTCCTGTTAAACCGCTGTATGGTCTTGGCCACCATGCTGAAGCTCAGTTTCAGGGTCTTGGCAATCTTCTTATAGCCTAGGCCATCTTTATGTAGAGCAACAATTCTTTTTTCAGATCCTCAGAGAGTTCTTTGCCATGAGGTGCCATGTTGAACTTCCAGTGACCAGTATGAGAGAGTGAGAGCAATAACACCAAATTTAACACACCTGCTCCCCATTCACACCTGAGACCTTGTAACACTAACGAGTCACTGGGGAGGGAAAATTACTAAATGGGCCCGATTTGTTTGCCAGTGGTTTAGAGATACAAAAAACACAGTCACTTCCAGCGCTAATAGGTCTTCCAAGGTGTGGAGTAACAGATGGCAGATAAAATGGTGGTGTCCCAAAACTAGGTGAATGCTGCTTCCTCAGATGGGGTAATCCAAAAGGAACTACAAGAAAAACAGAAATGGAAGGCGCGCACGCCTAGTGCATTACCAGAGATAATTTATTAATACATTTTTGTATAAAAGTGGGTACTCACAAAATGCAACTGACAAAAGGCGATAAACACAGTGCATGGACATGCGCAGAACACGGGGTACAGCTAACGCGTTTCGGGAGCGCACCCCCTTTCTCAGAGCTAGGCTAGTCTCGTACATCATGGGCAAGTGCTTTTATAGGGAATGGTGGAATTGAAAATTGTGTGTGAAAAAGAGCCACGCCCTCAAATATCCATATCAAAAACATATATCCAAAACAAAAAACTCCATCATACACAATACACAAATAAATAAATAATGATAAAGAAGGACCTCCAAGGTGAATTTCTCTGAAATACTCCCTGTACCTCGAGCCACACCAGAGAGGCAGCAGGAGATTAGGGAGCTGAACAAGTGGCCGAGGAACTGGTGTAAGAAAGAGGGGTTTGGGTTCCTGGGGAACTGGGCTGACTTCTTAGTCGGTTTCCGGCTCTTTAGCAAGGACGGGCTGCACCTTAATGGGGATGGTACAGCTCGATTGGGAAGTAAGATGGGCACAAAGTTGGAGTCGCTTTTAAACTAGGTGTTGGGGGGGAGGGTATATAGGTAGAGGTAACTGGCAGTGAGCATAGGACAGTGGGGAATAGTGGAGACACTAGTGATATTATATACATCACATCTAATACCGGGGTTAAAGAGTTACCAAATCAAAAACGAAGCTTGAAAAAGAATATGGAAAAAAAAAATATGCACCAATACAAAACTCAGCAGATTGTTCAGAAATGCCAGGAGCCTAGTCAATAAAATGAAAGAACTGGAGCTGCTATTACACAAGGAGGATGTGGACTTCATGGGAATAACAGAAACGTGGTTGACAGCTCACATGACTGGCTGGCAAACATCCAGGGGCATTCCTTGTATCGGAGGGACAGGGAGGGTAGGAGTGGGGGAGGGGTATGTCTATATATCAGGAAAGATTTACGGGTGGAAGAGCGGAATGACATCAGTGATGGGGCAGGGGGGGAGGTGGAGTCTGTATGGGTGGAACTCCAAAGGGTGGAAGTAAGTGGGAAATTACTATTGGGGGTATGTTACAGGCCCCCTTACCTGAGGGATGAGGTGGAGTTGAATCTCCCTTCACAAGTAGAAATGGCAGCAAGACAGGGTAATGTCATCATAATGGGGGACTTCAATTATCCCGACATCGACTGAGTGGAAAGGAACAGCCCACTCATTAAAGGCCCGCCATTTCTTAAATGTTCTTATATGTTCTACAGGACAACTTCATGTACCAATTGGTGGATTCCCCGACTAGGAGTAAGGCATTGCTAGATCTTTTAATTAAAAATAATACAGATCTGATTGCAGATGTGGAAATATGGGACAACTTGGGAACCACAAAATTATTACATTCCTCATAAATCATAGGAAAAGGAGGCACAAGAGGTGTACAAGAACACTAAATTTCAAAAACAGCCAACTTTTCTAAACTGCGCTCAATGATGCAGGATATTAGGTGGGACCAAATCCTTGAAGCATTGAACAGAGAGGAAAAAATGGGAATGCTTTAGGAATATATTAAACAATTGTGTCACAGAGTGCATTCCAAGGGGTAATCAATATAGAAGAACAAAGGTTAAAACTGGGTGGCTAAACCAAAACGTAAAATGTTATATGAAGGACAAAAAAATGTACTTTAAAAAGTACAAAGTAAAGGGGTCATTGTCAGCATTCCAATACTACAAGCTATGCAATGCGAGGTGTAAGAACACAATCAGAGACACATAGCGTAGGAGAGTAAAAATAATCCCAATACGTTTTTTAACCCCTTGCCGCCGAGCGTACGCAGATATGCGGCCTCAGCTTTTGGGGGTTATACTGGGATGATGCCCGCAGCTGCAGGCATCATCCTGGTACCGTTTTTTAAAGCGGGCGATCGGCTATCCAGGGATAACAACCAATGCGGCTTTTAGCCGCTCAGTTGTTATCCCGGAGGAGCGGGATGGGACATCCCCCCTCCCTCCGCCTTCTGCCGCTCTTACCGGGCCTCCCATCCCACCAGGAGACCCAATGCTCAATCCGCCACTTCCGGCGGCTAGAGACAGACTGGCATGTAGCTAGAAATGGCTTTGTTACAGTCTTTTCTCTGTAAACACGGAAGTGACGTCACAACGTCACTGCCTGTTTACTCAGCCGCCAATGGCGCCGTTTTAAAAAAAATATACAGTATTCAGAATTGTCGTTTTCGGCGATCTGAATACTTTGAAGTGCAAAGGAGGGATTTGAGGTCTTTTAGACCCCCCGATCCCTCCATAAAGAGTACCTGTCACCACATATTACTGTCACAAGGGATGTTTACAAAAAGTGATTAAAAAATATATAAAAGTGATTAAAAAATTATTTAAAAAAAAAACACAATTTAAAAAAATAAAAATAAATGAAATTAAAAAAAATAATAATTTAAAGCGCCCCCGTCCCCGCGAGCTCGCGCAGCAAAGAAAATGCATAAGGAAGTCACGCCCGCATATGTAAACGGTGTTCAAATCACACATGTGAGGTATCGCAGCGATCGTCAGAGCGAGAGCAATAATTCTAGCACTAGACCTCCTCTGTAACTCTAACCTGGTAACTGTTATTTTTTTTTAAATGTTGCCTATGGAGATTTTTAGGTACAGTAGTTTGTTGCCATTCCACAAGTGTGCGCAATTTTGAAGCATGAAAAAAATCCCACATCTCCAGAGAAAATAACAGGTACACAGTCACCACATCCCTAATTAGAAAGCAACAAGAGAAACCCCCTAGAAATAGCATGACATATTTGGTATCTATTTACTCGGCATAACATCATCTTTCACATTATACAAAAAAATTGGGCTAACTTTACTGTTTCGTTTTTTTAAAATTCATGAAAGTGTCTTTTTCCCCAAAAAGTTGCGTTTAAAAGACTGCTGCACAAATACCGTGTGACATAAAATATTGCAACCATCGCCATTTTATTCTCTAGATTCTCTGCTAAAAAAAATATACATAATGTTTGGGGGTTCTAAGTAATTTTCTAGCAAATAATACAGATTTTAACTTGTAAACACCAAATGTCAGAAATAGGCTTAGTCATGAAAGGGTTTTTAAATATATTAACAGTAAAAAGGCGAGGACGGAACACACATAAAAGACGAGGAAGGGGAGGTGGTTACAGAGGACAAGGAGAAGGCAGCTGTACTAAATGCTTTCTTCTCCTCAGTCTTCACACAGGTAAAGGAGGGGACAAGACAGAATTGATAGAAACACGCCACAGGATCTACCCTTGTGGCTAACAGAGGCCTGAGTCCGGAAAGGATTAGAGAAGCTTAACATAAATAAATCACCAGGACCAGATGACTTACACCCGAGAGTCCTTAAAGAACTCAGTCAGGTTTTAGCTAGACCGTTATTCCTAATCTTCATGGACAGCATACTGACAGGATTGGAACCAGCTGATTGGCAAAACGCCCATGTGGTTACCAATATTCAAAAAAGGACAGAGATCCATTCCAGGGCACTTTGGGCCTGTCAGTCTAACGTCGGTAGTTTGAAAACTGCAAGCGCTAAATTGGTTCTCCCTGGAGAAGAGACGCTTGAGAGGATATATGATAGCGATATACAATAATCTCAATGGTGATCCCAGTGTAAGTATGAAACTTTCCAGTATCAGGAAGTGTAAAGCCGCGTACACACGAGCGGAATGTCCGACAGAAAAAGCTTTTCATCGCCTATTTCAATTGTGTGTGTGCCTCATTGAACTTCCTTTTTTGAAAATTCTGACGGACCTAGAAATAGAACATGCTCTAAATATTTCCGACGGAACCAATTCCTATCGGGAAAACCGCTTGTCTGTATGCTGTTCCGGCGGACCAAAAACGACGCATGCTCTGAAGCAAGTACGAGACGGAAGCTATTGGCTACTGGCTATTGAACTTCCTTTTTCTAGTCCCGTCGTACGTGTTGTACGTCACCGCGTTCTGGATGGTCGGACTTTGGATAAACCGCTTGAATGGAATTCAGTCGGAGTTCCGTCGGAGAAACCATTGGTGTTTATTCCGACGGCTAAACCGGTCGTGTGTACGCGGCATTAGAGGAATAAATAAGAATTTAGAATGAATGGCACTGCATTGAAGTAACGCATAGAACGTGCTTTGCCACGAGTTTCGGTAACGCGCTTGACCAGAATGCAGTCGTGGTTAAACAGGTCCTATGTGAACCTTTTTTGCTCCTTTGGGCCAGATTCACATTTCCATGTTGCGTCACCACGCATGTTGCGCCAACACATATAGCATGCGTTGCTGAGTTGTTCGTTTTGAACGGCACCCCAACACACTAAAGCAACACACCTGATTTTCAGCAAGACACAACGCATTATAAAAAAAGGGGTCGTGTGCATTTTTCAGCCTATTAGGGTGCCTTGGAAGCTCATTTATTTTATTGCATGTTCAGGCACGTGCAATAACGGATTACAGTAAACAGCCCCCCATAGTAAATCTCTCCTTCATCTATTGGCTAAAATTCTGTCTAATTTTGTAACACTCCGCCATCATACGACGTCACCTTAATTTTGTGTTTGGCGTCACAGTCATGCACCTAGCAACCTTTCCATGTTTCCTGTGTTAATAATTACGGCCTTCAATTAACTCCACCCAGTCTATATAATTGTTACGATAAGCAGCGCCGCTGATATTCAACCGATCGTCTCTGTATATTTGCCCAGCTGAAGTGCGTTCGCTTTCCTGAAGGCTGCGCGGCGTGCAGATAAGCGTAATTATTATTGGAATAAAAGGCTGTATCTCTGGCGTGGCAGAGCGGCGGCCTGCAGACCTGATAAGTGACATAGTACGCTTGTCACGGTGTAATAAAACTCCTCGACGACCGTTAATAATACGTTTTTTTTTCCTCTTCTACAGGAGTAATTGAGTGGCTAATTAAAACAAACACATAAATCTGGCCTGCCAAAATAAACCTCTTTATTGCACTGTGCTGCGAGGAGGGCGAGAGCCGCAGGGGGCAACAGCAAGGTGAAACCTGGGAAAATCCCATCCCCCGCCCCCCCTATTCCCTCTTAGAGGCTACTTGGCATTCAGCTGGGAGATTCCGTTCCCAGAATCCTCCGCTGGTAGCCACACTGGTGTCTAAAGGTACCGCAATCAGCGTTCACAGCGAGTTAATCTCAACATCATAAATGGTCTGTAGGGTTCAATATTGAGTTGGCCCACCCTTTGCAGCTATAACAGCTTCAACTCTTCTGGGAAGGCCATCCATAAGGTTTAGGAGTGTGTCTATGGGAATGTTTGACCATTTGTGAGGTCAGGCACTGATGTTGGATGAGAAGGCCTGGCTCGCAGTCTCTGCTCTAATTCATCCCAAAGGTATTCTATGGGGTTGTGTGCAGGCCAGTCAAGTTCCTCCACCCCGAACTCGCTCACCCATGTCTTTATGGAACTTGCGTTGTGCACTGGTCCAAATCATTTGGTGGAGGGGGGATTATGTTGTGGGGGTTGTTTTTCGGGGGTTGGGCTTGGCCCCTTAGTTCCAGTGAAGGGAACTCTTAAGGAGTCAGCATACCAAGACATTTTGGACAACTTCATGCTCCCAACTTGGTGGAAACAGTTTGGGGCTGGCCCCTTCCTGTTCCAACATGACTGAGCACCAGTGCACAAAGCAAGGTCCATAAAGACATGGATGAGCGAGTTTGGGGTGGAGGAACTTGACTGACCTGCACAGAGTCCTGACCTCAACCTGATAGAACACCTTTGGGATGAATTAGAGTGGAGACTGTGAGCCAGGCCTTCTCATCCAACATCAGTGCCTGACCTCACAAATGTGCTTCTGGAAGAATGGTCAAACATTCCCATAGACACACTCCTAAACCTTGTGGACAGCCTTCCCAGAAGAGTTGAAGCTGTTATGGTTGCAAAGGGTGGGCCAACTCAATATTGAACCCTACGGACTAAGACTGGGATGCCATTAAAGTTCATGTGCGTGAAAAAGCCAGCCATCCCAATACTTTTGGTAATATAGCGTATGTTGTACAGAACAAATAGAGAAAAATCTCAGCTACCGCACACCATACAAGCCAAGCGTATAATAGGTGATAGCCTATTAACCTAACTCCATTCAGGCCATGCCCACTGACATGTTTCGCCCCGTCCACAGCACTTAGTTATGGAATCTCCGTGACTAAAGCCGTGGGTGGGCGACACATGTCAGGAGTTGCATTGTAGCGGTACTTTGCCAAAAATGGTTTATGTCCGTTTTTTACGATGTTTTGGTCTCTTTTGTTTTTGGTTTGGGATTTATTAACATAAAAACAGGAAAATAAATAAATATATAAAACATTATATACTTTTTTTTTAGCAGAGACCGTACAGAATAAAATACCGATTGTTGCAATTTTTGATGCCACACGGTATTTGCAAAGCCATTTTTTTAATATTTTTTGGAAAAATGTACTTTAATGAATTTAAAAAACACACAATATATTCCCTAATTTTTTTGTAAAAAAAATATAGCAAAAAAAAAATAAATACTGATTTAAACAGAAGGTGCCAGAAAAGGCCTGGTCTTCAAGTTAAAGCCGGTGAAGCTTTAATGAAAAAAATTACTTCAGTAATAGTGGCAAATTTACATCCTGCACTCTCATGCCTCAGATCAGCCCCAATTTCTGCACCTCCAGTCTTCAGATCAGCCCCAATTCCTGCACCTCCAGTCTTCAGGTCAGCCCCAATTCCTGCACCTCCAGTCTTCACAGTCTTCAGATCAGCCCCAATTTCTGCACCTCCAGTCCATAGATCAGCCCCAATTTCTGCACCTCCATTCCTCAGATCCGCCCCAATTCCTGCATCTCCAGTCCTCAGATCAGCCCCAATTCCTGCACCTCCAGTCCTCAGATCATCCCCAATTCCTGCACCTCCAGTCTTCAGATCAGCCCCAATTTCTGCACCTCCAGTCTTCACAGTCTTCAGATCAACCCCAATTCCTGCACCTCCAGTCCTCAGATCAGCCCCAATTCCTGCACCTCCAGTCTTCACAGTCTTCAGATCAACCCCAATTCCTGCACCTCCAGTCCTCAGATCAGCCCCAATTCCTGCACCTCCAGTCTTCAGATCAGCCCCAATTCCTGCACCTCCAGTCCATAGATCAGCCCCAATTCCTGCACCTCCAGTCTTCACAGTCTTCAGATCAACCCCAATTCCTGCACCTCCAGTCCTCAGATCAGCCCCAATTCCTGCACCTCCAGTCTTCAGATCAGCCCCAATTCCTGCACCTCCAGTCCATAGATCAGCCCCAATTCCTGCACCTCCAGTCCATAGATCAGCCCCAATTTCTGCATCTCCAGTCCTCAGATCAGCCCCAATTTCTGCATCTCCAGTCCTCAGATCAGCCCCAATTCCTGCACCTCCAGTCCATAGATCAGCCCCAATTCCTGCACCTCCAGTCCATAGATCAGCCCCAATTTCTGCACCTCCATTCCTCAGATCCGCCCCAATTCCTGCATCTCCAGTCCTCAGATCAGCCCCAATTCCTGCACCTCCAGTCCTCAGATCATCCCCAATTCCTGCACCTCCAGTCTTCAGATCAGCCCCAATTTCTGCACCTCCAGTCTTCACAGTCTTCAGATCAACCCCAATTCCTGCACCTCCAGTCCTCAGATCAGCCCCAATTCCTGCACCTCCAGTCTTCACAGTCTTCAGATCAACCCCAATTCCTGCACCTCCAGTCCTCAGATCAGCCCCAATTCCTGCACCTCCAGTCTTCAGATCAGCCCCAATTCCTGCACCTCCAGTCCATAGATCAGCCCCAATTCCTGCACCTCCAGTCTTCACAGTCTTCAGATCAACCCCAATTCCTGCCCCTCCAGTCCTCAGATCAGCCCCAATTCCTGCACCTCCAGTCTTCAGATCAGCCCCAATTCCTGCACCTCCAGTCCATAGATCAGCCCCAATTCCTGCACCTCCAGTCCATAGATCAGCCCCAATTTCTGCATCTCCAGTCCTCAGATCAGCCCCAATTTCTGCATCTCCAGTCCTCAGATCAGCCCCAATTCCTGCACCTCCAGTCCATAGATCAGCCCCAATTCCTGCACCTCCAGTCCTCAGATCAGCCCCAATTTCTGCATCTCCAGTCCTCAGATCAGCCCCAATTCCTGCATCTCCATTCCTCAGATCAGCCCCAATTCCTACACCTCCAGTCCTCAGATCAGCCCCAATTTCTGCACCTCCAGTCCTCAGATCAGCCCCAATTCCTGCACCTCTAGTCCTCAGATCAGCCCCAATTCCTACACGTCCAGTCCTCAGATCAGCCCCAATTCCTACACGTCCAGTCCTCAGATCAGCCCCAATTACTGCACCTCCAGTCCTCAGATCAGCCCCAATTCCTGCACCTCTAGTCCTCAGACCAGCCCCAATTCCTGCACCTCTAGTCCTCAGATAAGCCCCAATTCCTGCACCTCCAGTCCTCAGATCAGCCCCAATTCCTGTACCTCAAGTACTCAGATCAGCCCCAATTCCTGCACCTCCAGTCCTCAGATCAGCCCCAATTCCTGCACCTCCAGTCCTCAGATCAGCCCCAATTCCTGTACCTCCAGTCCTCAGATCAGCCCCAATTCCTGCACCTCCAGTCCTCAGATCAGCCTCAATTCCTGTACCTCCAGTACTCAGATCAGCCCCAATTCCTGCACCTCCAGTCCTCAGATCAGCCCCATTTCCTGCACCTCCAGTCCTCAGATCAGCCCCAATTCCTGCACCTCCAGTCCTCAGATCAGCCCCAATTCCTGTACCTCCAATCCTCAGATCAGCCCCAATTCCTGTACCTCCAGTACTCAGATCAGCCCCAATTCCTGCACCTCCAGTCCTCAGATCGGCCCCAATTCCTGCACCTCCAGTCCTCAGATCAGCCCCAATTTCTGCACCTCCAGTCCTCAGATCAGCCCCAATTCCTGCACCTCCAGTCCTCAGATCAGCCCCAATTTCTGCACCTCCAGTCCTCAGATCAGCCCCAATTCCTGCACCTCCAGTCTTCAGATCAGCCCCAATTCTTGCACCTCCAGTCCTCAGATCAGCCCCAATTCCTGCATCTCCAGTCCTCAGATCAGCCCCAATTCCTGCACCTCCAGTCCTCAGATCAGCCCCAATTCCTGCACCTCCAGTCCTCAGATCAGCCCCAATTCCTGCACCTCCAGTCCTCAGATCAGCCCCAATTTCTGCACCTCCAGTCCTCAGATCAGCCCCAATTCCTACACGTCCAGTCTTCAGATCAGCCCCAATTCTTGCACCTCCAGTCCTCAGATCAGCCCCAATTCCTGCATCTCCAGTCCTCAGATCAGCCCCAATTCCTGCACCTCCAGTCCTCAGATCAGCCCCAATTCCTGCACCTCCAGTCCTCAGATCAGCCCCAATTCCTGCACCTCCAGTCCTCAGATCAGCCCCAATTTCTGCACCTCCAGTCCTCAGATCATCCCCAATTCCTACACGTCCAGTCCTCAGATCATCCCCAATTCCTACACGTCCAGTCCTCAGATCAGCCCCAATTCCTACACCTCCAGTCCTCAGATCAGCCCCAATTCCTGCACCTCCAGTCCTCAGATCAGCCCCAATTCCTACACCTCCAGTCCTCAGATCAGCCCCAATTCCTGCACCTCCAGTCCTCAGATCAGCCCCAATTCCTGCACCTCCAGTCTTCAGATCAGCCCCAATTTCTGCACCTCCAGTCCTCAGATCAGCCCCAATTCCTGCACCTCCAGTCCTCAGATCAGCCCCAATTCTTGCACCTTCTCACCTCAGATCACTGTACCCCCCTGCTCATCTGTCCCACCACTGTAACCCCCCCGCTGTGTCTCACTGACACTGCGCAGCTCTGCTGTTGGGGAGGGAGTCGCGTGCCGACAAAAGAGGCTTTGCGTGTCGCTTGTGGCACCTGTGCCAGGGGTTGCCTACCCCATGAATTACATATTACTTTAAACCTTCTTTACTATATCCAAAAACAAACAAACATTTTGGTTGAAATGGCTTTTCAAGCAAAACATCCTTTGTGTTGGCATTCCGTGCAGTGACGCTCCGAGTGCTTTTTGTTACATTGTTTCTATTGTTAAAATGTTTTTCAAAAATAATGAATTCACCATAACAGAACGCTGAACTGTATTGCGGCGGTTGAGTTCCATGGGGTTGATGCTTCATCCAAGCCATGTTTGGTTTTACAGTCAAGGACATTGGGAAATAATGTGCTGCACTGGCCTTGTGTTCACAATGCCGATCCCACTGACACCAATAATAGAAGAAAGTAAATGGTAGTGGATGACCACGGGCGAACTCTGTCTACACACAGGCAATGCAATGGAAACCCTACGGACAATACTGCTCTATACTACCCTGTGACACCCCATCTGAATTTCAAAGAAGACTTCTAACTAGTTCAGTAAAAGCTTTTTGTTTTGGTTCCTTAACACTCCCGGTGCTCAACCTGTGGCCCTTTGGGATTGTCTGTGCAGCCCTCTGGGCTCCTGCAAAGAGTAATCTGTGTTTCCTTATCGCTTTGTCATTTCAGTGATCTCCAGCAGTGTCATCAAATGTGTCTTCAGTCTATGGCTGTCTACTGAAGCATTTCCCCAGCCTCCAACAGCTATAGTATATTCACATCTCCTGTACTATGTCTGCAGTCTCTGACCATCTTCTGTATCATGTCTGCAGTCTCTGACCATCTCCTGTAGTATGTCTGCAGTCCCTGACCATCGCATGTAGTATGTCTGCAGTCTCTGACTATCTCCTGTAGTATGTCTGCAGTCTCTGACCATCTCCTGTACTATGTCTGCAGTCTCGGACCATCTCCTGTATTATTTCTGCAGTCTCTGACCATCTCCTGTACTATGTCTGCAGTCTCTGACCATCTCTTGTAGTATGTCTCCAGTCTCTAACCATCTCCTGTACTATGTCTGCAGTCTCTGATCACCTCCTGTAGTATGTCTCCAGTCTCTAACCATCTCCTGTACTATGTCTGCAGTCTCTGACCATCTCCTGTAGTATGTCTGCAGTCTCTGATCATCTCCTGTACTATGTCTGCAGTCTCTGACCATCTCCTGTAGTATGTCTCCAGTCTCTAACCATCTCCTGTACTATGTCTGCAGTCTCTGATCATCTCCTGTACTATGTCTGCAGTCTCTGACCATCTCCTGTACTATGTCTGCAGTCTCTGACCATCTCCTGTACTATGTCTGCAGTCCCTGATCATCTCCTGTACTATGTCTGCAGTCTCTGACCATCTCGTGTACTATGTCTGCAGTCTCTGACCATCTCCTGTAATATAGAAAACTTTTTGAAGCACCTGATTAGAGCCAGAGACTCTAATAGGCTTCAAAATAGGGTGGGCTCAGGGTGCAGAGAGTGCGCCCTGATCCCACCCAATTGTGTGACGATAGCGAATACATTTTCGCTATTTTCACACTAACCTTCCTCCCCGCCAATCAGGAGGCAGGGCGTCAGACTGATTGGCCAATGCATGAATCTATCTATTGGTGATAGTGGGGGTGGCTGGAGAGAGGGGGCAGTGCCCTTGCGCCCTTATGGATGCACCGCCACTGGTCTGCAGTCTATGACCATCTCCTGTATCATGTCTGCAGTCTCTGACCATCTCTTGTATCATGTCTGCAGTCTCTGACCATCTCCTGTAGTATGTCCGCAGTCTCTGACCATCTCTTGTATCATGTCTGCAGTCTCTGACCATCTCCTGTATCATGTCCGCAGTCTCTGACCATCTCTTGTATCATGTCTGCAGTCTCTGACCATCTCCTGTAGTATGTCCGCATTCTCTGACCATCTCTTGTATCAGGTCTGCAGTCTCTGACCATCTCCTGTAGTATGTCCGCATTCTCTGACCATCTCCTGTATCAGGTCCGCAGTCTCTGACCATCTCCTGTAGTATGTCCGCAGTCTCTGACCATCTAATGTATCATGTAAAGCTTACATGAGATCTGTTTAATTAAACGTAACGTCTGTTTAATTAAAAAACGATTTTCAAAATTGAAAACCCTGGAAATTTTCATCCCATTTCCAGCACATTGATAAAAATCCACCTCCTTCTGCACATTAAACTCATATCCGCCATTAATTTTACATGTATGTTGTGAAATATTTATTAAGGCGTTGCACATTAAAATGCAGACAAAAACTGTTACTATCAGTTACATGACATTCAAGAAAAGAGTGTCTGAATATGCAGCAGTTCACTAATTGAAGGGAAATGTGTTTTTTTTTGAAGGCTTAGATCCTGTATCCCTGTAAAATAGGGGCACCGATCCATGCCTTCCTCTAGTAAAAGCACCTCCCCTACCACACTGAAACATTAGCTAGGCACCATAGGCATATGCAAGGGGTGTGCCGGGTGTGCCTGGGCACACCCTAATCACCCTGTGCACCAGAGCCAATGATAAGGCAGTACAGCCTGCCCTCCTATACCAGGCCCATGTTCTATTAATTCAAAGGGTGGGGGCCCAGACACCTGGTGAGCAGGAGGACCTGCTGTATTGCCTTATTGCAGATACCGATCCTCTTGTATCTCCCCCTGCAGCGCTTCCAGCTTCTCCTCCTCTCTCTCCCTCCGGCTGCTCTAGTATCTGCTCCTCCATCCTGTCCTCAGTCTCTTTCTCAGTCTTACATGTTGATCATCAGGGGTCTGTGTAGAACCCTGATATTTCACCAAAGCCCCCCCCCCCCCCCAAAAAAAAGGGCAGTTAAAAATGTAAAAAATAAATAAATAAAAATGTAAAACAACAAATGTAAAAAAATAAATAAAATAAAATATATATATATATATAAAAAAAAAAAAAAAAGGACTCACATGTACTCTGCACTCTGTAATTTCTGCCATGGCTGTGAAGCATAGCACCGTGGCCGTGATGTGTATACTCCTAGCCACTGCCTCTGTTGCTCTGTGTTTTAGCTTTGGGGTGCACACCCTGATGCAATAGGCTGTGCACAACCATGCTAGGCACACAGTTAACCCTTTGATCGCCCCTGCTGTTAACCCCTTCCCTGCCAGTGTCATTAGTACAGTGACAGTGCATATTTTCAGCACTGATCACAGTATTGGTGTCACTGGTTCCCACAAAGTGTCAAAAGTGTCAGCTAGGTGTCTGATTTGTCCACCGCAATATCGCAGCCCCGCTATAAGTCACTGATTACTAGTAAAAAAAAAAATTAAAAAAGAAATAAATAAATCTATCCCAAAGTTTGTAGACGCTATAACTTTTGAACAAACCGATCAATATACGCTGATTGGGATTTTTTTTACCAAAAATATGTAGCAGGATACATATTGCTCTAAATTGATGAAGAAATTCGATTTTTTACATTTTTTTAAATATGTTTTATAGCAGAAAGTAAAAAATATTGTTTTATTTTTTGAAAATTGTTGGTCGTTCTTTGTTTATAGCGCAAAAAATAAAAACCGCAGAGGTGATCAAATACCACCAAAAGAAAGCTCTATTTGTGGGGAAAAAAAAGGACATCAATTTTATTTCAGTACAGCGTCGCACTACCGCGCAATTGTCAGTTAAAATAAGGTAGTGTTGTATCGCAAATCTAGGAGGGCAATCGTAAATCTTCCAGGAGGGCAAGTGCTGATTCCTGCCGCTACAATTCACACTGGCCGAAGTCAGCAGTGTGAACATAGCCTTATGCACATTGTGAGAAGCTCACAGTGTGCAGTGAAATCATCAGAGTAAGCCATTTCAGTCCAGAAGAGGAACCGGTACAACTCTGCAGGACTGAAGGGAAGCCTGGAGGTCAGATTTCACCATTTTCTACTCACAATAAAATGTAACCACTTGCTTACTGGGCACTTTCACCCCCCTTCCTGCCCAGGGCAATTTTCAGCTCTCAGCGCTGTCACACTTTGAATGACAATTGCGCGGTCATGCAACACTGTACCCAAATTAAATTTTTATCATTTTTTTTCACACATAGAGCTTTCTTTTGGTGGTATTTAATCACTGCTGGGTTTTTAATTTTTTGCTTAAAAAAACAAGAAAAGACCGAAAATTTTGAAAAAAAAACTGTTTCATAGTTTGTTATAAAATTTTGAAAACAGGTAATGTTTCTTCTTCATTGATGTGCGCTGATGAAGCATCACTGATGGGCACTGATAGGCTGCACAGATAGGCACTGATAAGGCAGCACTGATGGGCACTGATAGGTGGCACTGGTGGGCACTGAGAGGTGGCACTGATGGGTGGCACTGAAGGGCACTGATAGGTGGCACTGATGAGTGGCACTGATAGGTGGCACTGATGGGCACTGATGGGCACTGGTGGGCACTGGTAGACGACACTGATAGGCAGCACTGATAGGTGGAACTGACGATGAGGCACTAATGGGCACTGGTTGGCAGTACTGATGATGGGCACTGATAGGTGGCACTGGTGGGCATTGATAGGTGGCACTTGTGGGCACTGGTAGGTGGTCCTGGTAGGCCGCACTAATATGCACCTGTAGGTGGCACTGGTGGACACTGGCAGATGGCACTGGAGGGCACTGTAGAGCAGCAGTGCCTCTCCCTGTTTGGGACCGATGTCCCTCTGTCAGAATCCGGGGATCAGCTTTTTTTCCCCCCTTGCGCTGTCAGCGTGAGGGGAAAAAAAGCTGATTAGCGATGTTCTGTTTACATAACATGATCAGCTGTCATTGGCTGACAGCTAATCACGTGGTAAGGCGCCGTGATCGGCCCCTTACTCCGATCTGTGATCAGTCGAGTCTCATTGACTCGGTGATCACAGAGCGCACCGCGCTCTGTCAATAGACGTCCTCCCTGCAATTAAGGCCTGCGCTGTATCCAACGTAACACATATATGCGGCCGCACTGCACTGGGCTGTTTTTCCTTGGGGGCGCATATATGCGTATTTCCCATTGTGCTGGGAGAGTGCAACAGAGCGTGCTCCCAGCACAGAGACCGGGGTCTCAGCGAGAGCCCTGGGTCCCATACTAACGATCAGGACCCGGAACTCCTGATTCTGGGTCACCAGATTGCTGTGATATCCTCTGACTGGCTACCACAGTGATCAGTTACTGTGATGTGAAGCCCACCCCTGTGTTTTT
>JBBDGP010002191.1:262500-553833 GCA_037952835.1 Lithobates septentrionalis
GTCATGAAATTCCCAATAGAAGGAAGCAGGAAGCAGGTGAACTTTGATGCACAAGGTGGGTGCAGTGCTTGGCATGCTGTATGGATGCAGGGACTGGCTGTGGTGGCCAGTGGGGGGGGGGGGGGGGGGGTGTCTGGTCTGTGTTGGTTGGGTGGCTGCAGGTCTCATGTCTGGGTTATGCCAGCTGGTGTTGGGGGGATGGGGTGCAGTCCAGGGGGATTCCCTGCTTTTAGACAATTCTATTAACATTTCAATAGCTCTGCAGCACTGCTATCCACAGCATATTAAAATGCATGGAGGAGGCCATCTGCTGAGCAAAACTTCCCTCCACCTCTAACTTACTGCTACTTAGGATCATCTCCACACACCTTACAATCAGAGCATACATGGGGCAGACTGTACACAGATCTGCATGTCTGTGGTCATAAAATTGGATGATGTTTGATTAGATCCAATGAGAATGTCTCATTACATCTTAGCAGGTTGTAACATTGTATATACTGTGGTTGATTTACTAAAGGCAAATAGACTGTGCACTTTGCAAGAGCAGTTGCTCCAAAGCTTGGTAAACAAGGGAAAGTTCTGCTGTCTTCCATCATCCAATCATATGAAAGAAAAAAATGCTGTTTTTTATTTTTTTTTTTATTTTACTTGCCTATAATTAGGTATTGGTCAGATTGTAATGATGAACCTAACCCAATAGGGTTGATTTGCTAAAAAAAGTTAAGAGTCTTCACACAACAAATTGTAGCTGTGTTCACTAAGGGGTTGATTTGACTAAAGGCAAATAGACTGTGGATATTCAACTGCAAGGACATTTGCTCCAGAGCTTAGTAAATAGGTAGATGCTCTGCTGACCTCCATCATCCAATCATATGCAAGCAAAAATGCTGTTTTTTTAATTTTCCTTGCATGTGATTGGGTGTTCTTTGCAACCTAAATTTTTACTTCATTTACTAAGCTCTGGAGCAACTGCACTCGCAAAGTAAATCCACCCGATGTTTTCTTTTAAGGGTGGACAATAGGTTTGTTCAATTCGAATTTTGTGATCTGGACAATCCCACAATTATTTTTTTACTCAATTGCAGTTTGATTGGATGGGGGGTTTAAATAATAGTTACTAAAGAAATTTGGAACTTTTACTTAATAAAATGAATATTCACTTCAATGACCCAATCATGTTAGAAGAAAAATTCCTGTTTGTTTATTTCATCTGAGGGATTCATTTACTAAAGGCAAACAGACTGTACACTTTGCAAGTGCAGTTGCTGCAGAGCTTAGTAAACAAGGCGAAGCTTGACTTTGCAAAGAATACCCAATCACATGCAAGGAAGATAAAACAAAAAAACATCATTTTTTTGCTTGCAAGGAATTGGTTGATGGGAGGCAGCAGAGCCTCCACCTATTTACTAAGCTCTGGAGCAAATGCCCTTGCAGAGTGCAACTCAGTCTATTTGCACTTAGTCAAATCAACCCCAGAGTGAGCGCAGCCAGGGCCGGGACAAGGGGTGGGCAGGAGGGATGGCTGCCCTGGGCACTGTGGTCTCATGTGCATTGGGGGGTGGGGGGGGGTGGGAGCATTGGGGGAGGAGGGGATTTGTGTTGGAAGGGGGAGTTTGGGGGGTGGTAGGGTTAAGTATTGTTGTAGGAGGGGGAATATGGGGGGGGGGCAAGTTAGTGATTTAGGGGGATTTGTGTTGGGGGGAAGATTTGTGCTAGGAGGGGGGATTGGGGGGGGGGATTTGTGCTGGGAGGGGGAGTTTGGGTAGTGGTAGGGCTAAGTATTGTTGTAGGAGGGGGAATTTGGGGGGCAAGTTAGTGACTTAGGGGGATTTGTGTTGGGGGGGGGGGATTTGCACTAGGAGGGGGGTATTGGAGTGGAGTGGGAAGAAGAAGATATGTACTCAGAGGGTAATTTTTAGGAGTAGAGGATTTGTGTTAGAAGAGGTGATTTGTTTTGGAGGGGGGATATGGGGGATTGGGGGGGGGGTGTAGATGTGTACAGGGCAGAGGGGGCATTTATGCATAGGGGTAAGCACTAAGCATACAGATTAGTGCTCAGTTTTTTTTGGAGGGGGAGCTTTGCTGACACATAATACTCCTACATCTTTAAGGGGGGGGGGGGTGCATTAAGCACAGCTACAATTTGTCAGTGTTTGTTGTGTGAAGATTCTAAACTTTTTTAGTAAATCATCCCTAATAGATTAGGCTCACCAAACAAATTACAATGGGGGAGATGATTGGTTTCTATGCAGAGCTGCACCAGATTTTGCACGCTCCAGATTTAGTAAATCTCGCCCAATGTGATCATACAACCTCTGCACAAACAACTTTAGATCTACCAAGATTCTATAATTGGAGGACACACCTAAACTTTCACATTCATTTGCAACTAGTCAGGCAGGCCCTTGCACTATTATAATTGTTGGCAGATAAAAAGAAGATTTAGGGGGAGATCTGCAAAATATGGTGCGGCTCTGCATAGTAACCAATGAACTTCCAGGTTTTATTGGCAAAGCTTAACTGAACAAACTAATGTTAGAAGCTGATTGGCTGCCGCGCACAGATGCACTACATTCTGGGTGTTCCAGTTTTAGTAAATCTCCACTATCGTTTTTTTTTTTTTTTTTTTTTTGCTGTTCTTTGGGCGTGTAGAGGATTCTGTATATAGAGGTTTTCTATTTATTCATTTAGATGTTTTCTATTGGTTGTACTACAGTAGATGGACTTCTGTCTTTTTTCAACCCATGTAAGATTGTACAATCAGGTTGTAACATGTGTGTTGAGCTTTAGGGTGGTGACATTGAGTTGGACATATCAGAACATGACAACTCCGGATTGTAATGCTTATGTGTGGCTGAATCTGTCAGCCGTCCATTGCCACATTGTATCCATTCACTAGGGACCATGCATGCTCTTAGATTGTAAGCTCTTCATTCCGCTCCCTGCCTCTGTCCTCTGATAGTTTCATCACTTACCTTTCTGAATTAAGCTGTACTGGACTTTGTAATTTCGTTCTTTCTTAAATACTAATGTCTACATTTTATTTAATTTAGGTTATTATTAGTATTAATTATTTATAGTAATTAATTAATGAATTTATAAATATTTATTAACTATTTAGCTGAGAAATAGAAAAAAAAAAGTTGATATGAGAACTCTGGGTGAACTTACATAATATCAGGTCGTGTGCATTTGGGGAACCCCAGAAGTTCCTTCATTTTAAAGTGGACCTGTCATTGCGGTCTTTACAGGTATTACTTTGTATAAGGTTGTTTCTTGTTATAGATCAGGGATGGCTGGTACTTGGATCAAACACTTGTGTATCTTCATCTAATTCTGATACAAACAAGGTGGCTTCCTATAAATGCACAGACTATGTGATTTCAGAGAAAAAGATCAGTCAGTGTCAATATTTATATTATAGATCAACACAAGGATTCCTGAATATTTGTTTATTTACTAAGATCAATAAATCTGCTACATTGTATGAAGAGAAAAGGTCACAGGAGTGTAGAGCAAGTTCTGCCCATGCAAATAAACAATGACTTAGGTTTTTCTATTAGGTCATTGGAAGTAGCAGGGAGAAAAGCACCTATAGCAGGTGGCAAACAAACCACTCGACTCCCCCCTGTTCAGGCAGTCGATTGATCAAGCCCCCCCCCCGTCGCTAGGTCGATCGGCGAAGACCCCCCCAGCAACCATTGCTCGCCCGTCCTCCCACCAGCCCCGCACTTACTCCATCCAGGTTGCAGGCAGCTTCGGCAGCTTTCCTCTGCGTCTCCTCCTTGGCGGCTTCCCCCCGTGCTTCTGCCCCCGGCCAATATGGTCGCTTCTCCTCTCGGCCAATCGGGTCTTAAGCCCCGCTTCCTGATTGGCCAGGAGGAAAAGCAGGAAGACGTCAGCGAACAAAAATTTGCTAATGTCACACAACTGGGTGGGCTCTGGGCGCAGTGCCCTGCGCCCCTGAGCTCACTCTTTTTGAAGCCAGTTAGAGCCTCGGGGTCTAATCACATGCTTCAAATAAAAAAACAACAAAAAAAAAAAACCCATTGAAATCTATGCATACAGCGCCCTGCATGTAGATTAGGGGTCGGGCGCATGGATTAGGGGTGTGGTCACCACTGCTCTGACACCAACACTGGTGCATAATTCTCCCCATTTGCAACAACAAAGGGGCATAACTCCTCCCAATGACACCAACGATGGGGCACAGTTTCTCCCAGTGACACCAACGATGGGTCATGATTCTTCCCACCAAATGACACCAACGATGGGGGCACGATTCCTCTCTCTGACACCCAAGATGTCGGGACGTTTTCTACTTCCAAGGGCCACGGTCTGGCCCCCCTAAAGTCTGAAGGATAGTATACTGGCCCTTTGTTTAGAAAGTTTGGAGACCCCTGACCTGTAGCAACCATTCAGAATCTATGTATCGGTTAACATGTACTCGACTTATGATTGGTGCCGTCTTTGCTGCCTTATTGGATAGAAACATAAAGGAATGATAGCAGAAGAAGACCAATGGTCCATCAAGTCTCTTTTTAACATTTAGATTGTTCTTTTTTTATAATTTTTGTTTTTTAAGTTGTAGTTATATAACTATTTTCGATTTCTTCCTTGGGGGGGGGGCATTGTATAAAGGGCTATGGGGGTTTGGTAAAGTCTCAAAACCTTTTCACACAAGTGGCATGATCGGATCCACCTGTTTTCCAGGTGGACCTAATTGGAAGCTCCATGTATATCTATGGGCAAGGGGCTATAAATTAACTTTCAGTTTTGCAGAAACACACTACAGTCCATTTAACATGGTTTCCTATGGGTCACGTTCACATCTGTGCGATTAATGGAAAGGGCCAGGGACTTTCTTCTGTTTTTGGCTCCATAGACTTTAATGGATCAAAAACGAGTATTAAAAAACACAAGATGCACTTGGAATATGCAAACTGCAACCTGCTTAGGTGTGAACCAGGCCTTACATCCACTTAGCATGCAGGTGCAGAAAAAAAAATGGAAAAGCTTTGCATTCTTTTCAGCTTTTCCAAGACTAAATGAGACAGATCGGAGATAGCTAGATATATATGGACGCAAGTTCCTTCATCTAGCCACCCAAAGATCCAACACGGGTCTGATAAACTCCAGGAATTAAAATGCAGAAAAACTGTAAATGTCACCAAAGCAAAATCCGAACTGTTTTACATCGATTCAGCAGGGGACCTGTTCACTGATCCCCCCCACCTGACCGGACAGCGCCCATGGGAAAGGGGCCATTGATTGAACTGGATGGACCTGTCTTTTTTTTTAACCCTATCGATTATGTAACTATGTAATCTTTTTGTTAACGTTAATGTTACTGTAAATGAAATACATTTATTCCAATTGAAAAAAGTATTGATTATAATATACACACGCAAAATACAGTATCTCACAAAAGTGAGTACACCCCTCACATTTTTGTAAATTTTTTATTATATCTTTTCCTGTGTCAACACTGAAGAAATCCCCAGCGTATTGCTGGGGATTCGGATTTTACTGCCCCCTCCCCCATCCTGGCACCCAAGGATGGCTGAGGCCAGCCTTGCCAGCCAGCATGGTCTGGAGATGGGGTTCCCGTCCCTAGGGGTGATGTGGTCCCTGTCCCCTGTGGTGATGTGGTCCCTGTCGCCAGATGAGTAGGGGTCCTGTCCCCAAGTGAGAAGGGGTCCCTGCCTTCAGGGGTGATGGGGTCCCTAATAGGGTCCCCCTATAGCAGTGTCCTCTGTCCCCCTTCACATCACTCCCATAGTGTCCTCTGCCCCCCTTCCCCCATAGCAAGTTTCCTGTGCCCCCAATGCAGTGTCCTCTGTCCCCTGCACCCCCCCACTGTAGTTTCCTCTGTATCCCCATAGTGTCCTCTGTCCCCTTTACCCCCCCCACTGTAGTTTCCTCTGTACCCCCATAGTGTCCTCTGTACCCCTTGTAGTGTCCTCTGTACCCCCATAATGTACTCTGTCCCCTGCACCCCCCACTGTAGTGTCCTCTGTACCCCCATAGTGTACTCCGTCCCCTGCACCCCCCACTGTAGTGTTCTCTGTACCCCATAGTGTCCTCTGTCCCCTGCACCCCCCCCACTGTAGTGTCCTCTGTCTGTACCCCCATAGTGTCCTCTGTCCCCTGCACCCCCCCCCACTGTAGTGTCCTCTGTACCCTGCAACCCCCCTACAGTAGTGTCCCCTGCACCCCATAGTGTCCTCTGTCCCCTGCACCCCCCCCACTGTAGTGTCCTCTTTACCCCTATAATGTCCTCTGTCCCCTGCACCACCCCCTTCTGTAGTGTCCTCTGTACCCCCATAGTGTCCTCTGTCCCTTGCACCCTGACACTGAAGTGTCCTCTGTCTGTACCCCCATAGTGTCCTCTGTCCCCTGCACCCCAACACTGTAGTGTCCTCTGTACCCCTATAATGTCCTCTGTCCCCTGCACCCCCCCCCCACTATAGTGTCCTCTGTATCCCCATAGTGTCCCCTGTCCCTTGCACCCCGCCACTGTAGTGTCCTCTGTCTGTACCCCCATAGTGTCCTCTGTCCCCTGCACCCCAACACTGTAGTGTCTTCTGTACCCCCATAGTGTCCTCTGTCCCCTGCAGCCCCTCAATGTAGTGTCCTCTGTACTCCAATAGTGTCCTCTGTCCCCTGCACCCCCCCCACTGTAGTGTCCTCTGTACCCCCATAGTATCCTCTGTCCCCTGCACCCCCTCACTGTAGTGTCCTCTGTCTGTACCCCCCTAGTGTCCTCTGTCCCCATGCAACCCCCCATTGTAGTGTCTTCTGTACCCCCATAGTGTCCTCTGTCCCCTGCACCCCCCACTGTAGTATCCTCTGTACCCTCATAGTGTCCTCTGTCCCCTGCACCCCCCACTGTAGTGTCCTCTGTGCCCCCATAGTGTCCTCTATTTCCTGCACCCCCCCACTGTAGTGTCCTCTGTACCCCATAGTGTCCTCTGCCCCCTGCAACCCCCCACTGTAGTGTCCCCTGTATGTACCCCCCTAGTGTCCTCTGTCCCCTTCACCCCCCCCACTGTAGTGTCCCCTGTACCCCCATAGTATCCTCTGTGCCCTGCACCCTCTCCACTGTAGTGTCCCCTGCACCCCCATAGTGTCCTCTGTCCCCTGCACCCCCCCCACTGTAGTGTCCTCTGTCCCCTGCACCCCCCCCCACTGTAGTGCACTCTTTACCTCCATAATGTCCTCTGTCCCCCGCACCACCCCCCTCTGTAGTGTCCTCTGTACCCCCATAGTGTCCTCTGTCCCCTGCACCCCCCCATTGTAATGTCCTCTGTACCCCCATAGTGTCCTCTGTCCCCTGCACCCCCCCCCCCACTGTAGTGTCCTCTGTACCCCCATAGTGTCCTCTGTCCCCTGCACCCCCCCACTGTAGTGTCCTCTGTACCCCCATAGTGTCCTCTGCCCCCTGCACCCCCCCACTGTAGTGTCCCCTGTATGTACCCCCCTAGTGTCCTCTGTCCCCTTCACCCCCACTGTAGTGTCCCCTGTACCCCCATAGTGTCCTCTGTGCCCTGCACCCTCTCCACTGTAGTGTCCCCTGCACCCCATAGTGTCCTCTGACCCCTGCACCCCCCCCACTGTAGTGTCCTCTGTCCCCTGCACCCCCCCCCACTGTAGTGCCCTCTTTACCTCCATAATGTCCTCTGTCCCCCGCACCACCCCCTTCTGTAGTGTCCTCTGTACCCCCATAGTGTCCTCTATCCCCTGCACCCCAACACTGTAGTGTCCTCTGTACCCCCATAGTGTCCTCTGTCCCCTGCACCCCCCCCAATGTAGTGTCCTCTGTACTCCAATAGTGTCCTCTGTCCCCTGCACCCCCCCCCCGACTGTAGTGTCCTCTGTACCCCCATAGTGTCCTCTGTCCCCTGCACCCCCCCCCGACTGTAGTGTTCTCTGTACCCCCATAGTGTCCTCTGTCCCCTGCAGCCCCTCAATGTAGTGTCCTCTGTACTCCAATAGTGTCCTCTGTCCCCTGCACCCCCCCCACTGTAGTGTCCTCTGTACCCCCATAGTATCCTCTGTCCCCTGCACCCCCTCACTGTAGTGTCCTCTGTCTGTACCCCCCTAGTGTCCTCTGTCCCCATGCAACCCCCCATTGTAGTGTCTTCTGTACCCCCATAGTGTCCTCTGTCCCCTGCACCCCCCACTGTAGTATCCTCTGTACCCTCATAGTGTCCTCTGTCCCCTGCACCCCCCACTGTAGTGTCCTCTGTGCCCCCATAGTGTCCTCTATTTCCTGCACCCCCCCACTGTAGTGTCCTCTGTACCCCATAGTGTCCTCTGCCCCCTGCAACCCCCCACTGTAGTGTCCCCTGTATGTACCCCCCTAGTGTCCTCTGTCCCCTTCACCCCCCCCACTGTAGTGTCCCCTGTACCCCCATAGTATCCTCTGTGCCCTGCACCCTCTCCACTGTAGTGTCCCCTGCACCCCCATAGTGTCCTCTGTCCCCTGCACCCCCCCCACTGTAGTGTCCTCTGTCCCCTGCACCCCCCCCCACTGTAGTGCACTCTTTACCTCCATAATGTCCTCTGTCCCCCGCACCACCCCCTCTGTAGTGTCCTCTGTACCCCCATAGTGTCCTCTGTCCCCTGCACCCCCCCATTGTAATGTCCTCTGTACCCCCATAGTGTCCTCTGTCCCCTGCACCCCCCCCCCACTGTAGTGTCCTCTGTACCCCCATAGTGTCCTCTGTCCCCTACACCCCCCCACTGTAGTGTCCTCTGTACCCCCATAGTGTCCTCTGCCCCCTGCACCCCCCCACTGTAGTGTCCCCTGTATGTACCCCCCTAGTGTCCTCTGTCCCCTTCACCCCCACTGTAGTGTCCCCTGTACCCCCATAGTGTCCTCTGTGCCCTGCACCCTCTCCACTGTAGTGTCCCCCTGCACCCCATAGTGTCCTCTGACCCCTGCACCCCCCCCACTGTAGTGTCCTCTGTCCCCTGCACCCCCCCCCCACTGTAGTGCCCTCTTTACCTCCATAATGTCCTCTGTCCCCCGCACCACCCCCTTCTGTAGTGTCCTCTGTACCCCCATAGTGTCCTCTATCCCCTGCACCCCAACACTGTAGTGTCCTCTGTACCCCATAGTGTCCTCTGTCCCCTGCACCCCCCCCAATGTAGTGTCCTCTGTACTCCAATAGTGTCCTCTGTCCCCTGCACCCCCCCCCCGACTGTAGTGTCCTCTGTACCCCCATAGTGTCCTCTGTCCCCTGCACCCCCCCCCGACTGTAGTGTTCTCTGTACCCCCATAGTGTCCTCTGTCCCCTGCACCCCCCCACTGTAGTGTCCTCTGTACCCCCATAGTGTCCTCTGTCCCCTGCACCCTCCACTGTAGTGTCCTCTGTCCCCTGCACCCCCCACTGTAGTGTTCTCTGTCCGCTGCACCACCCTAACTGCAGTCTCCTCTGGGGGTGGGGGGTGGTATGGAATACAGGTGTGGTCCGTCCTCTATGTTAAGGGAATTGACTTCTGGGATTGGACCCGAGAAATAATGTATATCCATAAAGTAATGATAATTATCGTGATTGGGTTATAGTTTCCGCACAGTGACGGGTGAACGGTGACCATTACAGAACAAGTCCAGTTGAATATGACTAATTACTACTAGCTATACCATGACCTGGAGAGGTGAGACAGACAGGTAAAGGGCGTAGCGGCAGAACGCAGCCCCGACCTGTGCTGACCTGTCCCCGGCTCCCCTCCCCCTTC
Organism: Lithobates septentrionalis; assembly: GCA_037952835.1. Taxonomy (NCBI): domain Eukaryota; kingdom Metazoa; phylum Chordata; class Amphibia; order Anura; family Ranidae; genus Lithobates; species Lithobates septentrionalis. The sequence continues at coordinate 272,251 of JBBDGP010002191.1, forward strand.
TCTCCAAGTGATGTGTGCCGGTGGAGCCGGGACTCTTCCATATGGCTGAGTGTTTACGATGCTGGCTGGCCGCATATGAGATCATTGTTTTTCGCCTGTAGCGAGCAGCGGTGGGGGCGTGGCGCAGTAGTAGACGGATTCTGCAGCGCTGGGAGGGTGGGAAGTTTATTCTCACATACGTGAAGATTTTTCCGTGTTCTCTCCCCCCCCCCTCCAGTTTCTGTGCGCTGCCTGGGGGGGGGGGGGGGGGGGGGGGTGAACGGCACAGCTGAATCCTGCGGGGACTTGATTTGATTTTGACAGAGACGACGTGTTCTGCAGCACTTTACATAGACCCATCCATAGCACTCGATGTCCTTCCCAAAGTCATACAGACACACCTTGGGGTACGTTTATGAAGCAGAGAATGTAACTTTCACCAAACATTCACTGTGGGTGAATCAACCACTGTCATTTAAGCCCCTATTCACGCTTTAGCGTGAGTTTTTTTAACTACATGCCTACCGGGCACTTATCCCCTTCCTGCCCAAGCCAATGTTCAGCTTTCAGCGCTGTCACACTTTGAATGACAATTTCACACTTCGAATGACAATTGCGCGGTCATGTAACACTGTACTCATATGAGATTTTTATCATTGTTTTTTCCTAACAAATAGAACTTTCCTTTGGTGGTATTTAGTCATTGCTGGGTTTTTTGTTTTTTTTTGCTAAAAAAAGCAAAATACCGCAAAGTCGGAAAAAAAAAGTTTTTTCTTTTCTGCTTCTATCAGAAATTTTGTAAATAAGTAATTTTTCTCCCTCACTGATGGGCACTGATGAGGCAGCACTGATAGGCACTGATGAGGCTGCACAGATGGGCACTGATGAGGCTGCACTGATGGGCACTGATGAGGCTGTACTGATGGGCACTGATGAGGCTGCACTGATGGGCACTGATGAGGCTGCACTGATGGGCACTGATGAGGCTGCACTGATGGGCACTGATGAAGCAGCACTGATAGGCACTGATGAGGCCTGCACTGATGGGCACTGATGAGGCTGCACTGATAGGCACTGATGAGGCTGTACTGATGGGCACTGATGAGGCTGCACTGATGGGCACTGATGAGGCTGCACTGATGGGCACTGATGAGGTGGCACTGATATGCAGCACTGATGAACACTGCTGGTCACTGATGAGGCTGCACTGATGGGCACTGATGAGACAGCATTGATGGGCACTGATATGGCTGTACTGATGGGCACTGATAAGCGGCACTGATAGTTGGCATTTATGGGCAATGATAGGTGGCACAGATGGGCACTGATGAGGTGGGACTGACATGCAGCACTGATGCGCACTGATAGGCCGCACTGATGGCCACTGATAGGCGGCACTGATAGGTGGCACTTATGGGCAATGATAGGTGGCAAGGATAGGTAGCACAGATGGGCACTGATGGGCGGCACTGATGGCCACTGATAGGTGACACTTATGGGCAGTGATAGGTGGCACGGCTAGGTAGCTCAGATGGGCACTGATGGGCGTCACTGATAGGTAGCACGTATGGGCAATGATAGGTGGCACGAATAGGTGGCACTGATGAGCGGCACTGATGAGCACTGAAAGGCAGCACTGACTTTCATCACTGATGGGCACAAAATTGGCATCACTGATGGGCACAGATTGGTGTCATTGAAAGGCACAGACTGGCATCACTGCTGGGCACTGTTGGGGCTGCACTGATAATCAGTGCCCTGATTACCTGTGCAGGTCCCCCCTGTGGGGAGATGCCGCTGATCGGCTCTCCTCTCCTCTCCACACACTCTGTCAGTGTGAGGAGAGGAGAGTTGATAAATGGCACTTCCTTGTTTACATGTGATCAGCTGTGATTGGACACAGCTGATCACCAATGGCGACCCTAGGGGGGGGGCCAGAGGGGGCCCTGACCCCCCAACATTATGCTGGGCCCCACCATGTGCCCCCCCAAAAAAAAAAAATTATTTTTTTTTTAATTTTTTTTTTTTTTTTTACAAAAAGGCAATTTCTTTTTGTTTGTATTCATATTGGATGTGCCGCATCTTACTCGGGCCACCGCTGGGGTAACACAGTCTCTATTGAGAGGGAGAAGGTCCCCAGTGGGTGATTCCTCCCCCTCCCTCTGCTCACTGACACTGCATAATGCGAGCGCTCACACAACCACGGCCGCCCGATCTGCTCCTTCCCCTGCATCCTCATTGGCAGGGAGAAGAGCGAGTTGCAAGAAGGACTCCACCAGGACTCTCAGTTACTGAAAAAACAGACTGAGGGCAGGGGCAGGACAGCAAGAGGAGTCTGGGGAACCGCACAGTGGCAGAACACCAGGGCCCGGTGGCAAGACAACCATTGCAACCCTGATAGTTCTCCCACTGCTTTGGACCCTTATATTTTCTTGGTATGTTGGTGACATATATCTCTTGTTTTCTGTCACCCTGGGGGGGGGGGGGGGGGGGGGCGGGGGCCCAATACAGTAGGAAGGGAGCTCACTGCAGAACATGTGAAAGGGCCATTGTGGGATCGTAGTAAAGGGGTAAAGGGCCCCAGGATAGATATATCTATCTATCTATATATATTTTATATATATATATATATATATATATATATATATATATATATATATATATATATATATTTGCATTTTATATTGTCCCCCTATTTTTGTCCCGGTCCCCCCATGTGCCCCCCTAAATATGAAAGCTGGAGACGCCACTGCTGATCACATGGGTAAAGAGACGCGGGGGAGACCAGGGACACAGCGAGTCTGCGATCGCCGCGTTGCGCGCCCCACGGGCCCAGGATTGCGTCATATGATGTCGGCCCAGAACAAGAGAGGATCCGCCTTTTTTTTTTTTTATCCTTTTTTTTTTTCTCTTTTCTCAGCAGTTGTACGCACATTTTTGAGCATATTCAGAATTAAACGTTTTCTATGGAAATCTCACTACTAGAGGCAAGAAATTGTGCAAAAAGTGCGATGTGGTGCTCCTAATAAAGTCTATGGGGCCAGAAATGCCGACTGTGCCCCAAAGTTGATCATGTACTTTTTTTGTCGAGTGACAAGCTTAGGTGTGAATGAGCACCATAGAGTATAATGGGAATCTTGATGTTGAGAGTTGAAGTACTTCAGATCGTTCAGGTGTGCATGGGGTCCTAAACACATGCACCTGAAAGATTCACCTGCAGTGAATGCTTTGCAAATGTCAGGGTCGCTGCTTTAGGGCTCTTTCACACAGGCGGCTCAAGAGTATGGGGGGGCTGAAAACAGGCAGCTGAGCTGTGGTTTTACTGCCCCTGGCCCCCCATTGGAATGCTAACATTACAGCCTGACAGGGCAGGACAGCAATTTTATGGCACACCAATTGAGATCAATGGGGGCCACACTGCAAACGCAATCATTGGCTCGCAGTTGCAGCACAGTCCCGCAATGAAGAGTTCCTGTTTGACAATTTAAAAAAAAAAAAAAAACATGCGCCAGCAGGGGGCAGCAGCTACCCCTGAACACCTGCAGGCTGCTGCTATGCTCCTATTCCACTGCAGATTGCTTTTCAGAGGGTGGTAAGCATAGTTGCCAGTGTGAAAGATCCCTTATAAATATGACCCTTATGGTGATGGCACAGGGTGATGTGAAATATGAACAAAGCCTATCCCTCTATAGTGTGTACTTGTCTCAGTCCAGAGCACTAATGTCATTTCTGTCTGCTGCTTTGTTCCTCTGCTAGCAGCATTAGTCTTCTTCTTCTACTTCTGACAAGTTTTTCTGACACCAAGATAAAAAAGGTGACAGGGGAGGGACCTCCAGCTGATTGACAGCCTCAGCTCTGCTCCTGTGTGCTGTCTGGAGGGGGTGTGTGTCCCTTCCCTCCAATCAGCTCTCAGAGCTCTCTTCACTGAGCTCTGCAGAATGTAACTTCAGCTCTCTGCCCTAGGGTTGCCACCTCATCCATTTAAACCCAAATACATATGAATTACACAGGTTCTGAGGCTAATTTAATGCAGATAAAGCACCAAGTGAGTTTAATTACCACCATAATCAGCCACAGAACCTGTGTAATTCACATGTGTTCGGGTTTAAAGGGATGAGGTGGCAACTCTACTCTGCCCCTGTTTTCTGAATTCTCAGAAAAGCTTTATAATTCAGCATTTTGAAGGGATGCAGAGAGAGAAGAGAAGACTGCAGATAAACAGGTAAAATGTATGTAAAAGGATTTGTTTCATCTCTGTGTATCACTTGAGGTCAGTCACTACACTGGGTATATGGAGGAGACACACCCTGGTACCTGCGTCCCCCCCCTCCCCACCATGGTGCTCCACTTGCCCATTAGCGGGCCCGGCATCTCCATGGTTGGTGCTGGCAGGTGGAGGGGAAGGAGAAGAGCAGACACATGTCCGCTCTCCTCCCCTTCTTCTTGTGACCCGGAAAGCGACGTCTCTGATGTCACTTCCGGGTCAAGCTCTCCGTGTCCCCAATTCACTTTGCTGGGAAAGGATGTTTTGCATTCCATTCAGTGGAGTACAGGGGAGACATTGGGGGTCTTTTAAACCCGGCATATCTCAATGAAGAGAACCTGTCAGCTAAACCTCATCACATAGGGGACTGTTTGTCCCCTATGTGATGAAAAAAAAAAAAGTAACATAAAGTAACGTAAAAAAATAAAATAAATAAAGTTACACCCAAGCACATAAAATCCCCCCCCTCAAATTTTTTTGAGGCCCCCCCACCCCCACATATACACACGCATGAACGTAAACGCACGTGACGGGACGCCTACGTGTGAAAACGTTGATTGCGATACACATGTTACATATCGCCGCGCACGCCGGAATGAGAGCAATAATTCTAACACCAGACCTCCTCTGTAAGAATAATACCTATAGGGGGCTTTTGAAGCGTCGCCTATAGAAAACATAGGGTACTGATGTTTGTCGCCATTTCACAGGCGCACATAAATGTAAGGTTTGACATGTTGGGTATCTATTTACTCGGTGCAACCCCGTCCTTTATATTTTACCAAAAATGTTGGGAATTTATTGCGTTTGTTTGCCCTAAAATTCATGTTAGTGTGTTTTTTACCGAAATTTTGTGTTTCCTAGACCTTTGCGGTAATGTCGTGTGGCCTAAAAAATTGCAACTACTGCTATTTTATTCTCTCGAGTGTCTGCTTTTCAGAAAATATATAATATTTGTGGGTTTTGTGCATTCTTCAGGTTTTCTTTAAAACAATACTGTTGTCTATTGTGACGTGTCAGGAACATATCCATGCAGACTGACAGGTCCTCTTTAACCTCAGTAGAAGCTGCGGGGAGAGTTGCATACAGCACATCATACTTTGAGATCCCCTCAAGATCTGAAACATTTCTGTGGATGATTGTAACAAATTTCACATCTTTCTCCTTTATGTCAAACGCTTTCCCCGGATTTTGTTGCTTTTTGTTGCCACAGTGTGATGATTCCAGATGTCATTATCGGAACCTTTTCTGCTGCTGAGGCGTCATTATTTTTCTGGCCACTAGAGGGGAGATTACAAAAGGCTGCTGAGACCTATTAAAGGGGTTGTAAGCCCTCGTGTTTTTTTCACCTAAAGCAGAGTTCCACCCAAAGATGGAACTATTGCTTTTCGGAATCCTCCCCCCCCCCCCCTCTGCTGTCACATTTGGCACCTTTCAGGGGTGAGGGGAGAGCAGATACCTGTCTAATCCAGGTATTTGCTCCTACTTCCGGGCATAGATAGCCGCAGTATCCGCGGATATCTATGCCATATCCGGCATCTCCTTCGTCCGTCCCCCCCGCTGTCTTCTGGGAGACACACAGGTCCTAGAAGAAAGCAGGGACCAGTGGGATTGTGCAGCGCGACTCGCGCATGCGCAGTAGGGAACCAGGCTGTGAGGCCTGCAAGGCTACACTTCCCGATTCCCTTACCTTAGATAGAGGCGCCTCCACCCGAGAGCTGGGGGACAGATCGGCTTCGGGTGCCGACATCGCGGGCGCCCTGGACAGGCAAGTGTCCTTATTTTAAGTCAGCAGCTGCAGTATTTGTAGCTGCTGACTTTAAAAATAAAAGAAAATGGCGGACCTCCGCTTTAATGCATCCTATGCATTAAGTTGAAAAAACACCTGGCAGTGTAATAATATAATAACATCGTTGTATCTCAGCGTCTCACCATTGGTCTGTTATTATTACAGGAGTTTATATAACACTCGTTATGTGTATAAAAGACACCTGTCCACGGAATCTCTTTCTTCCATTCAAACCTCACCATCATGGACAAGACCAAAGAGCTGTCGAAGGACCTCAGGGACAAGAGTGTAGACCTGCACAAGGCTGGAATAAGCTACAAGACCATCAGCAAGAAGCTTGGTGAGAAGGAGACAACTGTTGGGTCGATTATTGGCAAATGGAAGAAATACAAAATATCCATCAATCTCCCTTGGTCTGGAGCTCCATGTAAGATTTTGCCTCATGGGGTAATGATGTTGATGAGAAAAGTGAGGGGTCAGCCCAGAACTACACAGGAGGAGCTTGTGAATCATCTCAAGGCAGTATGGACCACAGTCACCAAACTAACCATTGGTAACACAATACATCGCCATGGATTGAAATCCTGCAGCGCCCGCAAGCTCCCCCCTCCTTTAAGAAGACACAAGTACAGGCCTGTCTGAAGTTTGCCAATGAACATCTAAATGATTCAGAGAAGGACTGGGAGAAAGTGCTGTGGTCAGAGGAGACCAAAATTGAGCTCTTTGGTATTAACTTGAGTTGCCGTGTTTAGAGGAAGAAAAATGCTGACTATGACCCTAAGAACACCATCCCTACAGTCAAGCATGGAGGTGGAAACATTTTGCTTTGGGGCCGTTTCTCTGCTAATGGTGCTGGCTGACTTTACCACATTGAGGGTCCAATGGACGGGGCCATGTATTGTAAAATCTTGGATGAGAACCTTCTTCCCTCAGCTAGAACACTGAAGATGGGTCATGGATGGGTCTTCCAGCATGACAGTCACTCAAAACATACCGCCAAGGCAACAAAGGAGTGGCTCAAGAAGAAGCACATGAAGGCCATGGAGTGGCCTAGCCAGTCTCCAGACCTTAATCCTATAGAAAATTTATGGAGGGAGCTGAAACTTCGAGTTGCCAAATGACAGCCAAGAAACCTTCAGGATTTATAGAAGATCGGTAAAGAAGAGTGGACCAAAATCCCTCCTGAGATGTGTGCAAACCTGGTTACCGACTACAAGAAACGTCTGACCTCTGTGCTTGCCAACAAGAGTTCTTCACCAAGTACTAAGTCATGTTTTGCTTGGGGATCAAAATGTACTTATTTTACTCACCGAACTGCAACTCAATTTATAACATTTGTATCATGTGTTTTTTCTGGATTTCTGGTTGATATTCTGTCTCTATCATTTAAAATACTCCTATGATAAGAAATTATAGACCCTTCATTTCTTTGTAAGTGGGCAAACTTACAAAATCTGCAGGGGATCAAATATTTTTTTTCCCCCACTGTATATACTGATCAGCCATAACATTATGACCACCCATCTATTATTAAGTACACCAAAACAGTGCTGACCTACTAAGGTATTGGGACGCCTGCCTTTACACACGTGAACTTTAATGGCGTCTTAGTCCGTAGGGTTCAATATTGAGTTGGCCCACCCTTTGCAGCTATAACAGCTTCAACTCTTCTGGAAAAGGTCGTCCACAAGGTTTAGGAGTGTCTATGGGAATTTTTTCCAGAAGCACATTTGTGAGGTCAGGTACTGATGTTGGATGAGAAGGCCGGGCTCGCAGTCTCTGCTCTAATTCATCCCAAAGATGTTCTATCGGGTTGAGGTCAGGACTCTGTGCAGGCTAGTCAAGTTCCTCCACCCCAAACTCACTCATCCATGTCTTTGAGGACCTTGAAAACTTTTCCATCCTGCCCCGTTGAATGTTCTCATCATTGCAGTCGAAAATTGATGTCAATTTGACCCCCACTGACCACTAAAAAAATCCAACAAACATTCTTGAAAATAAACATTTTGAACTAAATTCCACTAGTGCATGACCAGCTTCAGACCGGAGCCAATAAACCTACCAGAATGTCATTGAGATAGTTTTAGAAAATAAACCCTATGGAAAGAAACCCACACAAGCACCCAGAGAACATGCAAACTCCATGCATCTAGCGTACTGGTCCGAATTTAAACCAAGGACCCCAAGGCAGAAGTGCTAACCACTAAGCCTCTGCGCCGGCCAAAAACAATTTTTTCTAAATAATCAGAAATTTCAATACAGCCCATCAACAGTATATAAACTTGGTGCTCTGATTTCATCTGGAAATAGCGTTTCTATCATATGTCCAGAAAAAAAAAAAGGCAAAATAAGAAGATCTTATCAAGACGGGGTGGAAGTTGTATAAATATCTGCTGTGTCTGCCAGCCAACATCCCAAGCTTAAATTATTCATAGGCTTCCGCTTAAGGGCGGGACTTTAAAGGCATGGACTAGGAGATACAAAATGTCATAAAAGCCACAATAACTTTATTACAAATTGTATCAAAAAGAATACACAAAGTATATAAAAATATAAAAAAGATTCTGTACAATAAAGTTCCAGAGTGCATCGCAGTACAGAGAAATCTCTGTAATGCGATGCATTCTGGAACTTTATTGTACAGAATCTTTTTTATATTCATATATACTTTGTGTATTCTTTTTGATAAAATTTGTAATAAAGTTATTGTGGCTTTTATGACATTTTGTATCTCCTAGTCCATGCCTTTAAAGTCCCGCCCTTAAGCGGAAACCTATGAATAAGAAGGTCTTGGAAGCGGTTGAGGTCAGTGCAGAGATTGTCAGTCAGTGCAGTAAACCACACTTGTCTATTTCCCTCACTGATAACTCTTCAGTCCAGTGCAGACAGCGGTGTCTCCGCCGAGGCTCCCCGGGGGCTTTCTTGGCAGGTAGATTTAAATGCAATAAAAATTAAAACTACCATTACAAGACTGTCTGCATGGGGATAAAAAATATAAATTCATTGTCACTGATGGATGAAGCCAAATAAGTAACATTATGTCAGGAGAGGAGTTTCTGCCTCATGGCTTATCAGCGGAGTCATTTGCTGTGCGCTGGCCCTTTAATAATGCAGCATGCACTGACACGCTCCACGCAAACAGGCCACACATTGCCGTACCTCGTTATGTATGAATCTAATCACTGATCTTTTTATTTTTTTTATACATGGCAACAAATTACCCATGTCAGACCTGAGATTTAAATGCAGAGTGTGCTAATGTGTTTGTAGTCTATGAGGCTCAGAACTGTGCTGTATATACAGAGTACTCAATAGAGGTCTACTGCAGTGTTTTCCAACCCGTTTAACATCGAGGAGTCCTTGAAATAACGATCAGGTCCCAGGGAACCGCTGATAATAATTACTTTTATCTACAACTCACAATACATTGATCAGTGAGAAGAATGCTCCTTACATTGGTGGTCAGTGAGAAGAATGCTCCTTACATTGGTGGTCAGTGAGAAGAATGCCCCTTACATTGGTGATCAGTGGGAAGAATGCTCCTTACATTGGGGGTCAGTGGGAAGAATGTTCCTTACATTGGTGGTCAGTGGGAAGAATGCTCCTTACATTGGGGGTCAGTGGGAAGAATGTCCCTTACATTGGTGGTCAGTGGGAAGAATGCTCCTTACATTGGTGATCAGTGGGAAGAATGCTCCTTACATTGGTGGTCAGTGGGAAGAATGTTCCTTACATTGGTGATCAGTGAGAAGAATGTTCCTTACATTGGTGGTCAGTGGGAAGAATGTTCCTTACATTGGTGGTCAGTGGGAAGAATGTTCCTTACATTGGTGATCAGTGAGAAGAATGTTCCTTACATTGGTGATCAGTGGGAAGAATGCTCCTTACATTGGTGGTCAGTGAGAAGAATGCTCCTTACATTGGTGATCAGTGGGAAGAATGCTCCTTACATTGGTGGTCAGTGAGAAGAATGTTCCTTACATTGGTGATCAGTGAGAAGAATGTTCCTTACATTGGTGATCAGTGAGAAGAATGCTCCTTACATTGGGGGTCAGTGGGAAGAATGCTCCTTACATTGGTGATCAGTGGGAAGAATGTTCCTTACATTGGTGATCAGTGGGAAGAATGCTCCTTACATTGGTGATCAGTGGGAAGAATGCTCCTTACATTGGTGATCAGTGGGAAGAATGCTCCTTACATTGGTGATCAGTGGGAAGAATGTTCCTTACATTGGTGATCAGTGGGAAGAATGATCCTTACATTGGTGATCAGTGAGAAGAATGCTCCTTACATTGGTGATCAGTGAGAAGAATGTTCCTTACATTGGTGGTCAGTGGGAAGAATGCTCCTTACATTGGGGGTCAGTGGGAAGAATGTTCCTTACATTGGTGATCAGTGAGAAGAATGTTTCTTACATTGGTGATCAGTGAGAAGAATGTTCCTTACATTGGTGATCAGTGGGAAGAATGTTCCTTACATTGGTGATCAGTGAGAAGAATGTTCCTTACATTGGTGATCAGTGAGAAGAATGTTCCTTACATTGGTGATCAGTGGGAAGAATGTTCCTTACATTGGTGATCAGTGAGAAGAATGTTCCTTACATTGGTGGTCAGTGAGAAGAATGTTCCTTACATTGATGATCAGTGGGAAGAATGTTCCTTACATTGGTGATCAGTGAGAAGAATGCTCCTTACATTGGTGATCAGTGAGAAGAATGTTCCTTACATTGGTGATCAGTGAGAAGAATGTTCCTTACATTTGTGATCAGTGAGAAGAATGTTCCTTACATTGGTGATCAGTGAGAAGAATGTTCCTTACATTGGTGATCAGTGGGAAGAATGCCCCTTACATTGGTGATCAGTGAGAAGAATGTTTCTTACATTGGTGATCAGTGAGAAGAATGTTCCTTACATTGGTGATCAGTGGGAAGAATGTTCCTTACATTGGTGATCAGTGAGAAGAATGTTCCTTACATTGGTGGTCAGTGAGAAGAATGTTCCTTACATTGGTGGTCAGTGAGAAGAATGTTCCTTACATTGGTGATCAGTGAGAAGAATGCATTAAATCTGTAAGAGCTCGTGATATTGCCTTATTTTTGCTCAGCGAGTTTGATGCCGAGATTTTATTTTTGCAAGAGACCTGGCTCATTACTTTGGCCAATGTCCATCTACTAAAAAGGGAGTGGAGATGCGGTCCATCCTTTTGGTCTCTTGCGGCTGAGCCCTGCAGCGGATTTGCGGTCCTTTTTAAAACCGATATGGTAATATGCCGGCGGGTAATTGAGGTAGAAATGGGGAGATGCATGGTCTTAGACGTCTCTGTTAGGGGGCAGAACCTGCGCCTGATCAATATCTATGGACCGCAGTCAAAATGGGGCAGGAAATGCCTCCTCACAGAGATCAAGCCCTTCCTTTTTACGTCCCAGCAGGTTGTCTTTGGAGGTGACTTTAACACCATAAATAGGCCTGAAGACAGGAGAGGCTCCATAGACAGGCTATGAAAATGTGAAAATTCATAAATTCCAAAATTCGAAATCTGAAATCCAGAATTACATAAATTTGAAAATTCATAAAATTCATAAATTCGAAAATTCAAAAATTCGGAAATCGAAAATCCGAAAAGGTCAGTGCAGATTGTCAATCAGTATAGCAAACCACACCCACCTGTTTTACTTACCGAGGACCCTCCAGTCTATTACAGACCCCTGGAGACTCGTGGGAGTTTGGCAGAAAGATTCCAATAAAGGTTTTGATCTGCTGTTTAGGTCATTTGCAGGCAAAAGGTCCCATCACTGGTGTCAGCACAAGGAATGGTGTCTCAATGTTGGTGTCAGTGGGAGAAATAGAGCCCCAAGGGCCAGATAAAGGCAAGCAAAGGGCTGAATTTGGCCCAGGGGCTGCCGTATGGGGTCCACTGTTCTACAAGATTGAGTCAAGAATGAAGTCATGCTGTAGGAGACAGTCAGAGACTGGGGATATGTTACATGAAGCTGCTAGAGATCACTGATATTAAAGGCACTCCTACTGACTGCTGGGGTCCTTGGGCCGCACTTCTAACACAAAAGGGCCTCGTGTGGCCCTCATTCTGCAGGCTGGGCCCAGGTGGGTTAGAGCCTTACACACCATCAATGCTCTGTGCAGTGCAGTATTAGGGCATAACAATGACACACATGGTGGGGGTCTAATTATACAAAATTTGCTTTGCAAATGTCTTAAGCATTTGCACAGCCATCAGGAACAATTACCCAATTGAAGGCAACAGTAACTCAAATAACCACTCGTTACACCCAAGGTATGCCATCTCTGAACGCACAGCAGATCAAACCTTGAAGTAGATGGGCTACAGCAGCAGAAGACCACACCAGGGGCCACTCCTGTCAGCTAAGAACAGGAAACTGAGGCTACAAATCGCACAGGGTCACCAAAATTGGACAATAGAAGATTGGAAAAACGTTGCCTGGTCTGATGAGTCTCAATTGCAGCTGCGACATTCAGATGGTGGGGCCATAATTTGGCGCATGGATCCATCCTGTCTTGTATCACCGGTTCAGGCTGGTGGTGGGGGTGTAATGGTGTGGGGGATGGGATATCACCGGTTCAGGCTGGTGGTGGGGGTGTAATGGTGTGGGGGATGGGATATCACCGGTTCAGGCTGGTGGTGGGGGTGTAATGGTGTGGGGGATATTTACTTGGCACACTTTGGGCCCCTTAGTACCAATTGAGCATCGTTTAAACCCCACGGCCTTCCTGAGTATTGTTGCTGACCATGTCCATCCCTTTATGACTACAGTGTCCCCATCTTCTGATGGCTCCTTCCAGCAGGATAATGCACCATGTCACAAAGCTCCAATCATCTCACCACTGGACAATGAGGTCCCTGTACTCCAATGTCCTCCACACTCACCACATCTCATACAATAGAGCACCTTTGGGATGCGGTGGAACGGGAGATCGGCATCATGGATGTGCAGCCGACAAATCTGCAGCAACTGCGTGATGCTATCATGTCACTATCGACCAAAATCTCTGAGGAACGTTTCCAACACCTTGTTCAATCTACAAAGAATGAAGGCTGTTCTGAGGGCAAAAAGGGGGTCCAAGCCGGTACAAGTACCTAATAAGGTGGCCGGTGATTGTATAATCAATATGGATAATGTGTTTATTTCCTATGACCGACAGCTCCATTTAGTGGCCATAACGCGGCAAAATCCCGATTGAGGTATTTTAGGAAAATACAATATTCTGGCCACTAGATGGAGCCGATGACTATAGGAAATAAACATATTATACACAATACGGTGAATATTGGTGACGGCTGTGCAGATGCTTAAGGCCTTCGCAATAGTGAATTTTTTTTTTTTATACATCGACCCCTATGTGTTGCGATAATTGTGTATTGGATGTATTTTTCACATGTCGGTAAAGAATCCCTTCCCAATGACTTGAATGGGACTACGCAGAGCAATGCAGCTTTTTTTTTCAACACATTGAAACAGCGTGGAAGTCACAATCCCTAAAGGAATCCATCGAATTTCATGTGTTTGTGGCACAATCCACGGAAGAGCGTCTGGTGAGAAGAGCGGAGGATCTCGGCGAATCGGTTCTTCTACAAGCACATGAACCCGTTCTAATTATTTCCATGGCGATTAAACACCGCGTATTTCCTCTCTCATAATTCCTGCACTGGGGAAGATAATCACCATTCACACGTTGGCCGTGACTCGAGGTGACCGTGACACTGATCTGTCCTGACTTACTTCATTATATGACATCCACAGCCCCGCTAATGTGCCGAATTACAGGGAAAGACTTCAGCAGCTCTGCAAATGAACTTACACATTAAATCACGTTCCGTCATTAAAGATGAACTCCAAAGAGACAAATTAATGCAGCGCTACAATTAGTGATACATCGTTAGTTGTATCTTTTTAAGTGTAAGTACCTGGATTTGACCTGGTATCAGCTCCTTACAGTCCTTGGGCGGCAGGGATGGAGTGTGAGAAGAAGAAGCAGTACAATGGAGCCAATCAGTTCTTAGGAGCAGAGAGATGAGGTCATCGCTGTGCTACTTATCCTTTCACTGTCCAGTCACAGGCCAGTTCCAAAGGGATACATCCAAGAGGTGCTGGAACGTCAATACTTATTTATACAGAGAAGAGAAGGGAAAACAATTATTCAGGGCTCAATGGCTCTGCTTAGTCATCTTGCACTTAGGGGCACCCAGAAAGTCACTCCAGTTGGTTCCCCAAACTCGCTGGATATTTTTCGTTTAACCGTTAAAGCTGTTTGGACCCTTTCACGATTATGGTCCATAATTGTTAGTTTATACTTTCAGTAACAGCTTGGGGGCTTATCCGGGATGACCCGGGCTCAGAGGATGTAGGTTAAATTATTCTTTCTATCAGAATAAGGACTTCTAGTGGCAGAAACAATTACTTGTAGGAGGGATAGATGTAACAATTAAAAAGGAAATCCAATCTCAAAGGGTCTCCCAAAGGGATACATCTTAAAGATGCTGGAACTTCAAAACTTATTTACACAGAGAAGAGAAGAGAGAACAACAATTCAGAGTTCAATGTCTCTGATTAGTCATCTTGTACTCAGGGCTACCTTCCAATCGGCACCTAGAAAGTCACCCCAGTTGGTTTTCCAAACTCGTTGCATATTTTTCGGTCAACCATTAAAGCTATTTGGACCCTTTCACAATTATTTGGACCCCTTCACAATTATGGTCTGGCTCTCCCGCTGTTAGTTTATGCATTCAGTAACAGCTTGGGGGCTTATCCGGGATGACCCGGGCTCAGAGGATGCAGGTTAAATGATTCTTTCTATCAGATTAAGGACATCTAGTGGAAGAAACAATTACAGGTAGGATGGATAAATGTAACAATTAAAAGGGAAATCCAATCTCAAAGGGTCTTCCAGGAGGCAAGGGATACATCCAAGAGATGCTGGAAATTCAATACTTATTTATACAGAGAATAAAAGGGAAAACAATCATTCAGAGCTCAATGGCTCTGCTTAATCATCTTGCACTTAGGACTACCTTCCAGTTGGCACCCAGAAAGTCACCCCAGTTGGTTTTCCAAACTCGTTGGATATTATCCAGGGGTTTATCCGGGATGACCCGGGCTCTGAGGATGTAGGTTAAATGATTCTTTCTATCAGAGGATATCTAAGGACATCTAGTGGCAGAAACAATTACTGGTAGGATGGATAGATGTAACAATTAAAAGGGAACTCCAATCTCAAAGGGTCTTCCAAAGAGATCATCCAAGAATTGCTGGAAATTCAATACTTATTTATACAGATAAGTGAAGGGCAAATAATCATTCAGAGCTCAATGGCTCCAGTTAGTCATCTTGCATGCGCACAGGGCTTCCCTCCAAAGGGCACACAGAAAGTCACTTCAAATGGCTCAAAAAAAAAAAAAACATGGATGATTTTTGTTGAACCATCAAAGCTATTTGGGCCTTTTTACACTATACCCCTTGGCACCGGCGCCTCCCGTCCCTTTAAGGGGTTTCAGGTGCTGGGCGGTGGGGCATGTCAGAAACCATGAAATCAGACCGAGACAGAAGTACAGTTAAATCACACTTGTTTAATAATAAAAAGAACAAACGTAATCAAAACATAGCCAAGTTCAGTAACCGGAACGGATAGTCAGCCAAGCCAGAAGTCAGGGATCAATGTAGTGGAACAGCAAGCAGGATCCGGAGCTAGAAGGGATGTCAGCAAAGCCAGTCTTTAAACAGGAATGCAGGAGATTTCTTGTGATGTTGACCAAGGCGAAGGCAGAGATCCTCTGGATTGGACAGCTTAAGTAGGCAGCACTGACGAGCAGGATATCATCAACAGCTGAGTAACTGTGGAAAGATGGGAGCTGGCAATTAGCAGACAGCTGAGCAGCCAGCTCAGAGAAGGAAGGGCTGAGCCCAGCCCTCACAAGGCAGGGTTTCTGATCATGTGACCACCGTGATTGGCTGTTACAGTGGTCACATGATCATAAAGCTCCAGATTGCAAGTAGAGATCATCAGCTTTCCGCTAGCCGCCGGTAAGCGTGCCAGGAGCGTGCAGGGCGCATGCTCTCGGCACAGCTTTGTTCATCTTTAGGTACGCATATATGCAGCCTCTCAGCGTTAAGATCCACGCGCCGTGAGGCTGCATATTTGCGTGCGACCAGCGGGAAGGAGTTAAGACTGGCTCTCCTTCCAATAGTTTATGGTTTCGGTAACGGGTTGGATGACCTAGGCTCGGAGGAAGTGGGTTAAATGACGCTGGCCATCTAGTGGGTGAAAAAAAGTACTGCGGGGAAAATCTCTGGATTGAAGGTGAATATTGCAGCAAGAGACAGCTTTGTCATTTTTTCTATTAATCAGCTATTTCTTTTTATTTTGTTATATATTTTTTTTTCACTTTTAAGGCCATGATTATTTGGGAATTATGAAGCCTAATTATGAGAGAGGAAAATATAATTTAGCGGTCTTGTCTATTTAGAACTTGCTGAGGCTTTGTCTGATTTTCCTTTTCATTTTTACAATATATAAATGTCAGTGAGTATAATTCTGCTACGTTCTTTTTTGTATATTCATTTCGCTTTTTTTTTTTTTTTTTTTTATAATTTCCACTTTTTCAGGTTTTTCTCTGAATGGACTTCCTCCTGAGCCCGCTGTAATCCTTTATTTCCCATAGAGGAAAAAGAAAGGGCTCTATGATTAGGCCTCAGTAGGGCGCTAAATGCGTTAGAGGACGATCCTGGGCGGTTTGTCTGTGCTTGTGTTGAGGATCGCAGAGGTCTAAGGATCAGCTTCATCTTTTGTGAGGATAAAGGAAAGTCGGATAATGAAATTTCCTGAACGGGTTTCTTATATTTTTTGTTGCATTTCTCAATTTTTTTACCGCCAATTTGTCTATTTTTCAAAATGTTTACACTGCTAAAGGCCAAAACATCATTGCAGTTGAAGAAGAAGTACCCAAGGTGGGACAAGGGGCAGCCACCGTGGGCGTAGCAACCTTACCCAACTGCATGCATGCTCTGGATTGGTGGTGGGTTTAAACATGTCCGCTTTCTGCCCCCCCCTCCAACTGCCTACAGCCGCAATGAGAAAAAGACCATGCATTGGAAACCACTTACCCACTCTCAGCCGCTGGAAATCAAGTGCAAGACTACACATGCACAGTAAATCTTACATGCCAACTATGGGCAGCTGGAGCATGGGGAGGGGCAGAGAATGGATGTGCTAGAACAGGCAGGCCAATACACCCATCTACAACATAGATTAGCAGAGGGGGGCGCAATTCCAAATTTTAGCCCTGGGCTCAGTACTACCCTGTTCTGGCATTGCCTAGGGGGGGGGGGCGTCAATGGCTAAAGTCAATGGTCAAGGGAGGTCAGAACAAGTGAAGTCAGAACAAGGGAGGTCAGAACAAGGGAGGTCAGAACAAGGGAGGTCAGAACAAGGGAGGTCAGAACAAGTGAGGTCGGAACAAGTGAGGTCGGAATAAGGGAGGTCAGAACAAGTGAGGTCGGAACAAGTGAGGTCGGAACAAGGGAGGTCGGAACAAGGGAGGTCGGAACAAGGGAGGTCAGAACAAGGGAGGTCAGAACAAGGGAGGTCAGAACAAGGGAGGTCAGAACAAGGGAGGTCAGAACAAGGGAGGTCAGAACAAGGGAGGTCAGAACAAGGGAGGTCAGAACAAGGGAGGTCAGAACAAGGGAGGTCAGAACAAGGGAGGTCAGAACAAGTGAGGTCGGAATAAGGGAGGTCAGAACAAGTGAGGTCGGAACAAGTGAGGTCGGAACAAGGGAGGTCAGAACAAGTGAAGTCGGAACAAGGGAGGTCGGAACAAGTGAGGTCGGAACAAGTGAGGTCGGAACAAGTGAGGTCGGAACAAGTGAGGTCGGAACAAGTGAGGTCGGAACAAGGGAGGTCGGAACAAGTGAGGTCGGAACAAGTGAAGTCAGAACAAGTGAGATCAGAACAAGGGAGGTCAGAACAAGTGAAGTCAGAACAAGTGAGATCAGAACAAGGGAGGTCAGAACAAGTGAAGTCAGAACAAGTGAAGTCAGAACAAGTGAAGTCAGAACAAGTGAGGTCAGAACAAGTGAGGTCAGAACAAGTGAGGTCAGAACAAGGGAGGTCAGAACAAGGGAGGTCAGAACAAGTGAAGTCAGAACAAGTGAAGTCAGAACAAGTGAAGTCAGAACAAGTGAGGTCAGAACAAGTGAAGTCACAACAAGTGAGGTCAGAACAAGTGAGGTCAGACTCAGAACAAGTGAAGTCACAACAAGGGAGGTCAGAACAAGTGAGGTCAGAACAAGTGAGGTCAGAACAAGGGAGGTCAGAACAAGGGAGGTCAGAACAAGTGAGGTCAGAACAAGTGAGATCAGAACAAGGGAGGTCAGAACAAGTGAAGTCAGAACAAGTGAAGTCAGAACAAGTGAAGTCAGAACAAGTGAAGTCAGAACAAGTGAAGTCAGAACAAGTGAGGTCAGAACAAGTGAGATCAGAACAAGGGAGGTCAGAACAAGTGAAGTCAGAACAAGTGAAGTCAGAACAAGTGAAGTCAGAACAAGTGAAGTCAGAACAAGTGAAGTCAGAACAAGTGAAGTCAGAACAAGTGAGGTCAGAACAAGTGAGGTCAGAACAAGTGAGGTCAGAACAAGTGAGGTCAGACTCAGAACAAGTGAAGTCACAACAAGGGAGGTCAGAACAAGTGAGGTCAGAACAAGTGAGATCAGAACAAGGGAGGTCAGAACAAGTGAAGTCAGAACAAGTGAAGTCAGAACAAGTGAAGTCAGAACAAGTGAAGTCAGAACAAGTGAAGTCAGAACAAGTGAAGTCAGAACAAGTGAAGTCAGAACAAGTGAAGTCAGAACAAGTGAGGTCAGAACAAGTGAAGTCACAACAAGTGAGGTCAGAACAAGTGAGGTCAGACTCAGAACAAGTGAAGTCACAACAAGGGAGGTCAGAACAAGTGAGGTCAGAACAAGTGAGGTCAGAACAAGGGAGGTCAGAACAAGTGAGGTCAGAACAAGTGAGATCAGAACAAGGGAGGTCAGAACAAGTGAAGTCAGAACAAGTGAAGTCAGAACAAGTGAAGTCAGAACAAGTGAAGTCAGAACAAGTGAGGTCAGAACAAGTGAGATCAGAACAAGGGAGGTCAGAACAAGTGAAGTCAGAACAAGTGAAGTCAGAACAAGTGAAGTCAGAACAAGTGAAGTCAGAACAAGTGAAGTCAGAACAAGTGAGGTCAGAACAAGTGAGGTCAGAACAAGTGAGGTCAGACTCAGAACAAGTGAAGTCACAACAAGGGAGGTCAGAACAAGTGAGGTCAGAACAAGTGAGATCAGAACAAGGGAGGTCAGAACAAGGGAGGTCAGAACAAGTGAAGTCAGAACAAGTGAAGTCAGAACAAGTGAAGTCAGAACAAGTGAAGTCAGAACAAGTGAAGTCAGAACAAGTGAAGTCAGAACAAGTGAGGTCAGAACAAGTGAGGTCAGAACAAGTGAGGTCAGACTCAGAACAAGTGAAGTCACAACAAGGGAGGTCAGAACAAGTGAGGTCAGAACAAGTGAGGTCAGAACAAGGGAGGTCAGAACAAGGGAGGTCAGAACAAGTGAAGTCAGAACAAGTGAAGTCAGAACAAGTGAAGTCACAACAAGTGAAGTCAGAACAAGTGAAGTCACAACAAGTGAGGTCAGAACAAGTGAGGTCAGACTCAGAACAAGTGAAGTCACAACAAGGGAGGTCAGAACAAGTGAGGTCAGAACAAGGGAGGTCAGAACAAGGGAGTTCAGAACAAGGGAGGTCAGAACAAGGGAGGTCGGCTACAAATACCCCTCAAGCTAACAAACTCTGCAATAATCAATTTTGGAATGGAGCAAGTATCATTTTAAAAAATATGATATCCAGTGATTTAGAGCAGTGGTCTCCAAACTGCAGCCCCCAGACCAGATGTGGCCCTTTGCATGCTTTCATCTGGCCCTTGGGACACTGTTCTTCTTTTTGATACGGGGCACTATTCCTTCCACTGACACCAAGAATGAGGACCTATTCTCCCCACTGACACCAACGCTGGGGAACTATTCCTGACACTGAGGATAGGACACTATTCCTTTTATTGACATCAATGTTGGGGAACTATTCCTTCCACTGACACCGACGAGGACGTCAATTTTATTTGGGTACAACGTCGCAGGACCGGGCAATTGTCAGTAAAAGTAAAGCAGTGCCGTATCGTAAAAAATGGCCTGGTCAGGAAGGGGGTACAGCCTTCCGGAGCTGAAGTGGTTAAGGTGGTAATTAACCACTTGATGCCCAAGGTACATACATGGACGTCCTTGGGTTTCAGTGGTTATACCGGGATGGTGGGTGCACTTACAGGCATCATCCCGGTATCGATCTTTTCAGCCGGCGATTCTCTTTTTTTGCAGAAGTGATCTGAGTGGCTAATTAGCCACTCAGATCACTTCTGCGGGTGGCGGACCTCCCACTGCCGCCGCTTCTCCTGGGCTCTCTGGTCCCATCGCGGTGCTCACGTCCCCCCTCCTCTGTAACCCTGGAAACCGGGAGCGACGAGTAGTTCGCCACTTCCCTGTTGCACCCTTTTGTTTACCTGGCCACCAGCGGCCAGGAAAGTAGCCGATCAGAGTGATCTGTGTCTGATCGGCTGCTTGGGAAGCCAGAGGAGAGATTTGGGGGTATAGTAGACCTCAAATCTCTCCATAAAGAGGACTTGTCACGGCCCATGCTGTCACAGGGGATGTTGTTCACCCCTTGTCATAGCAATAAAGTTAGTACAAAAAAAAATTGTATAAAATAAATAATAAAAAAGAAAATTTAAAGCGCCCACCGTCCCACCGTGCTTAAGTACAAATGCGAACACATACGTTACTCCCGCATATGTAAACCGCGATCGCACCAAACACGTGTCGCGAACATCAGAGCGAGAGCAATAATTCTGGCACCAGACCTCCTGTGCCACACTAAACTGGTAACCTGCAAAGGCGTTTAAAGCGTCTCCTATGGAGAATTTTAAGCACCGTAGTTTGCTGCCATTCCACGGGCAAGCGCAATTTTAAAGCGTGACATGTTAGGTATCTTTTTACGCAGCGTAACATCATCATTCACATTATACAAATAAATTGGGCAAACTTTTTTTCTTTTTAATTCATGAAACTGCATTTAAAAACCTGCTGCGTAAAAATACCGCTTTACCTAAAAAATTGCAACAACCACCATTTTATTCTATAGGGTCTCTGCTAAAATATATATATACAGTGGCTTGCGAAAGTATTCGGCCCCTTGAACTTTTCAACCTTTTACCACATTTCAGGCTTCAAACATAAAGATATAAAATTTTTATTTTTTGTGAAGAATCACCAACAAGTGGGACACAATTGTGAAGTGGAACGAAATCTTTTGGATTTTTGAAACTTTTTTAACTAATAAAAAAATGGGGCGTGCAAAATTATTCGGCCCCCTTGCGTTAATACTTTGTAGAGCCACCTTTTGCTGCGATTACAGCTGCAAGTCGCTTGGGGTATGTCTCTATCAGTTTTGCACATCGAGAGACTGAAATTCTTGCCCATTCTTCCTTGCAAAACAGCTCGAGCTCAGTGAGGTTGGATGGAGAGCGTTTGTGAACAGCAGTTTTCAGCTCTTTCCACAGATTCTCGATTGGATTCAGGTCTGGACTTTGACTTGGCCATTCTAACACCTGGATACGTTTATTTGTGAACCATTCCTTTGTAGATTTTGCTGTATGTTTGGGATCATTGTCTTCTTGGAAGATAAATCTCCGTCCCAGTTTCAGGTCTTTTGCAGACTCCAACAGGTTTTCATCCAGAATGGTCCTGTATTTGGCTGCATCCATCTTCCCCTCAATTTTAACCATCTTCCCTGTCCCTGCTGAAGAAAAGCAGGCCCAAACCATGATGCTGCCACCACCATGTTTCACGGTGGGGATGGTGTGTTGAGTGTGATGAGCTGTGTTGCTTTTACGCCAAACATATCGTTTTGCATTGTGGCCAAAAAGTTGGATTTTGGTTTCATCGGACCAGAGCACCTTCTTCCACATGTTTGGTGTGTCTCCCAGGTGGCTTGTGGCAAACTTTAGACGAGACTTTTTATGGATATCTTTGAGAAATGGCTTTCTTCTTGCCACTCTTCCATAAAGGGCAGATTTGTGCAGTGTAGACTGATTGTTGTCCTATGGACAGACTCTCCCACCTCAGCTGTAGTTCTCTGCAGTTCATCCAGAGTGATCATGGGCCTCTTGGCTGCATCTCTGATCAGTCTTCTCCTTGTCTGAGCTGAAAGTTTAGAGGGACAGCCAGGTCTTGGTAGATTTGCAGTGGTCTGATACTCCTTCCATTTCAAAATGATCGCTTGCACAGTGCTCCTTGGGATGTTTAAAGCTTGGGAAATCTTTTTGTATCCAAATCCGGCTTTAAACTTCTCCACAACAGTATTACGGACCTGCCTGGTGTGTTCCTTGGTCTTCATGATGCTCTCTGCGCTTTCAACAGAACCCTGAGACTATCACAGAGCAGGTGCATTTATACAGAGACTTGATTACACACAGGTGGATTCTATTTATCACCATCAGTCATTTAGGACAACATTGGATCATTCAGAGATCGTCGCTGAACTTCTGGACTGAGTTTTCTGCACTGAAAGTAAAGGGGCCGAATAATTTTGCACGCACCACTTTTCAGTTTTTTAATTGCTAAAAAAGTTTAAAATATCCAATAGATTTCGTTCCACTTCACAATTGTGTCCCACTTGTTGGTGATTCTTCACAAAAAATTAAAATTTTATATCTTTATGTTTGAAGCCTGAAATGTGACAAAAGGTTGAAAAGTTCAAGGGGGCCGAATACTTTCGCAAGCCACTATATATATAATGCCTTGCAGACAAAGATAAAGTCACCCAAAGTAAATCTCCCCTGATGAAGGAAAATATGTACCAATAAAAATGCATGCTATAAATCTCAATGGACTGACCTCAGCTTGATTATTAGCCTTGGGTTTGATATATATGTATATCTATGTATTATGCATTCTATTGGTGTACTTTGCAAAAACAAATTTTAAATGATTGTTGTCTGTTGGCAAAACCCACCGTTTTGTATCTAAATAAAAGTGGCACATAGTTGCTTTTTATATGCTTCTATACTTTTTATTTCTGTCTAAAAAGTCCAAGGGGGCGGCTCCTAGTGCACCAGTTGCATGTTCTTTATGTTCTTTATGTATATATATATATATATATATATATATATATATATATATATATATATACACACACATAATGTTTGGGGGTTCTAAGTAACTTTCTAGCAAAAGAAAGTAGATTTTTACATATAGGAGCAAAGTGTCAGAAATGGCCCAGATGGCAAATGCTTAAACTCACTTAGTGCGCTATCTGCATTAAATTATCCTCAGAACCTGTGTAACTAATATGTGTTCGGGTTTAGAGGAATGAGGTGGCAACCCTAGGTAGAGCTTAGATAAGCTTAAAGCGGTATTAAACCCAAAACCAAAAAATGTAATACATTGCTGCTTACCAATCATTAGATGTGGTGACTGCATTAGTTTTCTTTTTATTTTAGCCTCCCCCCCCCTCTGTTTTCACCTAGTGATCTGGCCAGTAACACAACTCCTTCTCAAGTTACCTGGATACATAGGGAGCTATCAGGCTGACCGGCAGAAGCTGAGCACACAGAGCAGACCTAACTAAACAATTACAGCCCACTCAGTACAGTGAGCCAAACTACATACCTTAACCAGAATTACAGCCACCCCAACTCTGACAACGACATTTATCAAAAACACACACTAAAGCCGCGTACACACGATCGGATTTTGCGACAGGAAATGTTCGATGACAGGCTGTCAAGGGAAATTCGACCGTGCGTACGCTCCATCGTACAATTGTTGTCGGATTTTCCGCAGACAAATGTTGGATGGCAGGTTTTAAAATTTTCCGCGGACAAATGTGTGTTGTCGGATTTTCCGATCGTATGTGCACAAGTCCGTCGGACAAAAGTCCAAAGTACAAACACGCATGCTCAGAAGCAAGGACGAGCCGGAAGCGGCCGGTCTTGTAAACTTGCGTTCGTAATGGAGAATTAACATTCGTGACGCGGCAAATTATGAAATCTGGAAATGCAGTGCACAATTCTCTTCTTCTTTAATGGGATAATAATGAAGCTGCTTTGCTGGTGATACTGATGGAGTTCTGCCAAATGTATTTTAAAAGGCTTTTATTTTGTAGTGATATCAAGAATAATATTATTATGCTTTTTTTTTTTTTTTTTTGGGCAAGTTACCACAACCCATTATCCTGTAGTTTTTAAGTTCAAAGATACAACTATGTTGGTGTCTCTTGTCAATGTTACATTGTATTTTTTTAAATGTAACTGCCGACTCCCAAACTGTCATTTGAAGTAAAACACGTAGCCAAGTATTATTCTACACAATTTTTTTATTGTGCATTAAAAAATGTAAAAAATTAAATTAGACATGCTATCTGCCAATAGAACTTAACCAAAAAGTGGTTGACGAACGGCTGTTCAGAAACTAACTGAAAAGCGCTAAATGAAAAGTGCAAAAAGCGCAAATCTTCACTCGCCAAACTTCTACTAACACGAAATTAGCAGAAGGAGCCCAAAGGGTGGCGCTAGAGAGCTGAAAAATCACGTAGTACGTCACTATGTTCATGATTGTTAGCCAACAATTGTTTTGCCTCGTGTATGCAAGACAAGTTTGGGCCAACGCCCTTCGGACAAAAGTGCACGGTTTTGTTGGCCAACAATCTGATCGTGTGTACGAGGCTTACAAAAATGTAAGAGAACCTCTAATGTGGGATTTTTAAGGCAACAGAAATATGAAAAAGTGTTATATTAAAAATTCATTTATTTTACAAAATATTTATAGACAAATTTCATAGAAAAAAGTTAATTAGAAATTCCAACACATTACATTTCCATGTTAAAAGCACTGTATATTTGAAAAAGTGATACTGTCCGCTAAAGAATTCAGGGACCTCCAGTACAACTGGTGGTAACGAAAAGAAGCGGTTCATCCAGTGTGTACGGGGCTTAAGTCCGTAGGGTTCAATATTGAGTTGGCCCACCCTTTGCAGCTCTAACAGCTTCAACTCTTCTGGGAAGGCTGTCCACAAGGTTTAGGAGTGTGTCTATGGCAGTGTTTCTCAACTCCAGTCCTTAAGACGCCCCAACAGGTCATGTTTTCAGGATTTCCCTCAGATGAAACAGCTGTGGTAATTACTAAGGCAGTGAAACTAATCAAATCACCTGTGCAAAATAATGGTAAGCCTGAAAACATGACCTGTTGGGGCGCCTTGAGGACTGGAGTTGAGAAACACTGGTCTATGGGAATGTTTGACCATTCTTCCAGAAGTGAGTGCATTTGTGAGGTCAGGCATTGATGTGGATGAGAAGGTCTGGCTTGCAGTCTCCGCTCGAATTCATCCCAAAGGTGTTCTATCAGGTTGAGGTCAGGAGTCTGTGCAGGCCAGTCAAGTTCCTCCACCCCAAACTCGCTCATCCATGCCTTTATGGACCTTGGGACCTCATTTGGTGGAGGGGGGTTTATGGTGTGGGGGGTCGTTTTTCAGGGGTTGGACTTGGCCCCTTAGTTCCATTGAAGGGAACTCTTAAGGCGTCAGCATACCAAGACATTTTGGACAATTTCATGGTCCCAAATTTGTGGCAACAGTTTGGGGATGGTGTTTCTGGAAGAATGGTCAAACATTCCCATAGACACACTCCTAAACCTTGTGGACGGCCTTCCCAGAAGAGTTGAAGCTGTTATAGCTGCAAAGGGTGGGCCAACTCAACATTGAACCCTAAAGACTAAGACTGGGATGCCATTAAAGTTCACGTGCGTGTAAAGGCAGGCGTCCCAATACTTTTGGTAATATAGTATATTTGCGAAAAGAGTAGCCCTGGGAACACTAGGTTGTTTTATTCTCTTCATTTTATTCAGCCAAGTATTAACCCGGAGCTGCCCTTTAATTGTAACAGTCTGTTCTCTTTTTACTTGAACTACAATTGTCAGTCCTCCTCGTTTTGATTTACTATTAGTCGCCGTCTGTACCAAGCACTAAAGGCTTCTCGGTATCCGGGCACCAAGTTGTATCTGCCAAGCCATTAATCTCATTAGCTGGCAAACACAGCTGACTGTCTCCCATTACTGAAAGGCCAGTACATGATAATTAACTTGTATTCAGCATCGAATTATTCGCTTCTGGCACAGGATTCTGGGATATGTAGTCTGGCTTGCAAGCAAGGAAGCTTTAAATCATGCATTGACCTTGAATCGTGCCAAGTCGTCAGGAAAAAAAAAAAAAAACATGAAACGCGTCAGTCATAATGAACATTCTGAAAACCTGGCTGCTATGGATCGTGAATCACTGCGGTGCTTCCTGCGTATTTCCGTTAATGCGGCGGATGACTTCTGCAAGCTTTGACTTTCCAGCAGACCTTCCCATCTCCCAGCGATTTTCTCTCTGCGGTCACCAAACCGCGTAAACTGGGGAACGGGATTGCGTCTGTCTCTCATATCATCGAATCAATTTAAAATTAATTTAGAAATGTTCAAACAAATGCAGCGAGCATGAAGGCGGTGCTCATCGCCGTCGAGGCTCAGCGCTTTGAGGGAAAAACACCAATCTGGTGAAATGCGTCAGCGGGTATTATATTAGTGGGTTCTTGTCGTCCGTTCTCCTGCTGGGAGAAAATTCTGGCGAGCCGGAGATTCCATACAAAGGGATCGGCTCCGGTGATCCGCCTCCATGGTTGAATCCGATTTTATCATTTTCAAAGAATGAAAGGAACCCTTATCAGATTTTCTCCCCCTCTTCACAATTTTATGATATGGGGGCCTCATTGTATATTTTACAAATATTTGGGGGTGAAAATAAAAAAGTTTTATAAATGAAAGAACCAAATTTGAAAGAATGAATATGATTTACTAGGATTTTCTTTGTAATCCCCATGATGTGATTTGAAACAGGGGTCTCCAAACTTTCTAAACAAAGGGCCAGTTTTGCTGTCTTTCAGATTTTAGGGGGCCGGACTGTGGCCATCAGGAGTGCAAAATGTCCCGGCATCAGTGGGAGTAAACAATCCCCCATCATTGGTGTCATTGGGAGGAATTGTGCCCCATTGTTGGTGTCATTGGGAGGAATTGTGCCCCATTATTGGTGTCATTGGGAGGAATTGTGCCCCATCGTTGGTGTCATTGGGAGGAATTGTGCCCTTCACTGGTGTCATTGGGAGGAATTGTGCCCTATTGTTGGTTTTATTGGGAGGAATTGTGCCCTTCATTGGTTTTATTGGGAGGAATTGTACCCTTCATTGGTTTTATTGGGAGGAATTGTGTTTCATTGTTGGTGTCATTGGGAGGAATCATGCCCTTCAGTGGTGTCATTGGAATGAATTGTGCCCTTCAGTGGTGTCATTGGAATGAATTGTGCCCCTTTACTGGTGTCATTGAGAGGAACTATGCCCCATAATTGGTGTCACTGGGAGGAATTGTGCCTTATCAGTGGCGTCACTGGGAGGAATTGTGCCCCATTGTTGGTGTCATTGGGAGGAATTGTGCCCTATTTTTGGTGTCATATGGGACAAATTGTGCCCTTCACAATTGAGAGGAATTGTGCCCCATCAATACAGGGTTCTCCAAACTTTCTAAACAAAGGGCCAGTTTTGCTGTCTTTTAGATTTTAGGGGGGCCGGACTGTGGCCATCAGGAGTGCAAAATGTCCCGGCATCAGTGGGAGTAAACGATCCCCCATCATTGGTGTCACTGGGAGGAATTGTGCCCCATTGTTGGTGTTATTGGGATGAATTGTGTCCTTCATTGGTGTCATTGGGAGGAATTGTGCCCCATTGTTGGTGTCATTGGGAGGAATTGTGTCCTTCATTGGTGTCATTGGGAGGAATTGTGCCCCATTGTTGGTGTCATTGGGAGGAATTGTGTCCTTCATTGGTGTCATTGGGAGGAATTGTGCCCCATTCATTGGTGTCATTGGGAGAAATTGTGCCCTTCATTGGTGTCATTGGGAGGAATTGTGCCCTTCATTGTGTCATTGGGAGGAATTGTGCCCCATTATTGGTGTCATTGGGAGGAATTGTGCCCTTCACTGGTGTCATTGGGAGGATTTGTGCCCTTTATTGGTGTCATTGGGAGGAATTTTGCGCCATTGTTAGTGTCATTGAGAGGAATTGTGCCCCATAATTGGTGTCATTGGGAGGAATTGTGCCTTATCAGTGGCGTCACTGGGAGGAATTGTGCCCCATTGTTGGTGTCATTGGGAGGAATTGTGCCCCGTTTTTTGGTGTCATTGGGACAAATTGTGCCCTTCACTGGTGTCATTGAGAGGAATTGTGCCCCATCATCTGTGTCATTGGGAGGAATTGTGCCCCATAATTGGTGTCATTGGGCCCCATTGTTGGTGTCATTGGGAGGAACTGTGCCCCATCGTTGATGGAATTGAGAGGAATTGGTATCAGTGAATGAAATAGATCCTTAAGGGCCCCCATCATTGGTGTCATTGAGAGGGATTGTGCCCCATCATTGGTGTCATTGGGGTCGCATTGTTGGTGTCATTTGGAGGAACTGTGCCCCATCATTGGTGGCATTGAGAGAAAGGGGTATCAGTGAATGAAATAGAGCCCTAAGGGCCAGATGAAAGCAAGCAAAGGGCTACATCTGGCCCCCGGTCTGCAGTTTGGAGACCACTGATTTCGAACAACAGAGATAAACTTCAGTAAAACAAAGCAAATAAATTCCAAATAAACTTGAGACCTTCAGAGTCCCCATTTACATATGAGTCTCCTTTTAGAACAAGAGTCCCCCTTATATCATAGTCCCCAGTTACATCAGAGCCCCCGTTACATTAGAGTACCCCTTATATCAGAGTCCCTCTTACATCAGACTCCTCCTTTGCATCAGGGTCCCCTCCAAAGTCCCCTCTTACACGAGAGTCCCCATCCGAGCCCCCCCTTACATTAAGGTCCCCATCAGAGTATCCTCTTACATCACAGGGCCAGATAACATCTTATAATGGGCCGGGTTTGGCCCAAGGGGTGTAGTTTGGAGTCCCCATCAGAGTCCCCACCTTACATCATGGTTCCCATCAGATTCCCCCTTACATCAGAGTCCCCCTTATATCGAATTGCCTTGTTACATCAGAGTCCCCTTCATATCAAAGTCCCCCGTTACATCAGGGTCCCATCAAAGTCCACCTTACATCAGAACCCCCCTTGCATCAGGGTCACATAGAAGTCCCCCTTACAACAGACCCCCCTTACATTAGGGTCACATAGAAGTCCCCCTTACATAAGATCCCCCGTATATCAAGGTCCGCATCAGAGTCCCTCTTTACATGATAGTCTCCATCAGAGCCTCCCCTCCATCAAGGTCCCCATCAGAGTTTACTCTTATATCACAGGGCCAGATAAAATCTTGCAACGGGCTGGGTTTGGCCCAAGGGCCGTAGTTTGGAGTGCCCATCAGAGTCCCCCCTTACATCATCGTTCCCATCAGAGTCCCCCTTTACATCAGAGTCCCTCTTTACATCAAGGTCCCCATCAGAGTATCCTTTTACATCACAGGGCCAGATAAAATCTTGCATCAGGCCAGGTTTGACCCAAGAGGTGTAGTTTGGAGTCTCCATCACAGTTCCCTCCTACATCATAGTTCACATCAGAGTCCCCCTTATATCAGCGCCCCCCCCCCAATACATCAATAGGAATACAAATCTGGAACATGTCTATGGGAGGCACTTATTAGTCCAATCCAGGAGATGACTGTTTAGTTTTGATTGATGAGTCCTCATTGGGATGGCTGTGTGGTCACTGGATACCAAGTATAGGGAACTCTTTGGAAGAGACACATGTGGCAATTAAAACCCACCAGATGGTTTACTCCTCCCCCACTCTATCCAAAAGTGCAAAGAGAAAACACTTTGGAGTTCTATCTTAATCTCTTCGAAACTCGTCCACAAAGCAGTTTATTCCATTCAGTAAAATTCAGCGGCTCATTTATAAAAGTGACACCGCATGAAATCCAAGTCCATCCCTGAACCATCCAGGCAATCATTGACTTGTCAACGCATGACCGTATCGTCCAGACGTTCAAGAACGAGTTAGAGTTTCACGGCGTCCCGATTGTATGTCCTCCCGATTGTATGGCTTTATTTAACAAGACAATTGAGTTGCCCGCGTCCCCTTGAAATGGAACCGCTCTACGTGGTTCAGCCAGGTCAGATGCTCCGTCTGTTGTCGTAATGTTGGCCTGTTTTGCTTTGCTTTTGTCTGTAGAGTCATTAAGAATTAATTGGCCGCTTTATTTAGACGCAGGCTTTGTGCGCAAATTCCTCACTCCGCTGCCCACCAGTACTTTTCACAACTTGGCCCGAAAGCACGGAGACCAATGATGGCGTGTCGCCTAACGTCACATGAACGCCGGTATCTAAACCCTTGTCTTATTTATATACCGGTGTGAACGTTTGAGTCCCTTGAAATCGCCTTTTTCTGAAACCATTTCCTTCATGTCAGAGCGTAATGTGAACTGCCTGGGAAAAGGCGGGATGTAGAATGGACATTATGTCTTTTGCTGGAGTTTACATTCTCCGGTGCCATGGTACTGCCTGTCCTGATAAAATATTAATTTCAGGGCTGGTCATTCTATTTTAGTACCCCGAATGCACTAATCAACCCATCGACAAATTTTGAATAGAGCCCAGCCGATCACGGCTCCGCAGCACATCGCAGCCGGCGTCCCCGGGCAGGTGGGCTTCCGATTTTCAGAAACCAGGAGCATTTTTAGAAGGCGCCAAGGGATAGGCGGATGTCAATCCAGTCGTTGGACTCTTTCTGGGGTGTATGTGTTGTATTGATTCTCTGCGATAGGATGCCACTCTTCAGATGCCACTGTAAGTAGAAATTGGTCATGTGGGATGGGTAATTGGTGGTGTGGTTTTCGGTTATACTGTATGTGCAAGGCAGGGCTTTGAACTTTTTTATTGTGATGGAACAAGAGACAGTGGTGGCCAATAACCCAGAGCAACCAACCAGAATTCAGGTTACAGAAGCTTGCCATGGGCTGAATAATGGAAAATTATTTCCAATGGGTTACTGTAAGTAGACATTGGTCACGTGGGATGGGTATGGCATTCTGAGAAGGTGTTTGGTGGTGTAGAGTTTGGTCTTTGGTTGTGAATGCTAGGCAGGGCTTTGAGATTATTTAATATGATGGCACCAAAGTCACAGATGTCCAATAACTCAGAGCAGGCAATCAGGATTGAGGTTATGAAAGCTTGCCATGGGCTGAATAATAGAAAATGATTTCCGTTTGGTTACTTTGACAATTTTGCCCTGATTATAGTGTTGCACTGACTTGGGATGTCACTGTACGAAGAAATTGGTCATGTGGAAGAAGCTCTGAAAAGGCATTTAGTGGTGTAGAGTTTGGTCTTTGGTTGTGAATGCTAGGCAGGGCTTTGGGCGTATTCAATATGATGACACCAAAGAAAAAGGGGTGGCCAATAATCCGGAGCAGCCAATCAGAATTCAGGTTACAGAAGCTTGCCATGGGCTGAATAATAGAAAATGATTTCCAATTGGTTACTGTAGGTAGACATTGGCCTTGTGGGATGGGTATGGCATTCTGAGAAGGTGTTTGGTGGTGTAGAGTTTGGTCTTTGGTTGTAAATGCTAGGGAAGACTTTGAGCTTATTTAATATGATGGCACCAAAGTCACAGATGTCCAATAACTCAGGGCAGGCAATCAGAATTGAGGTTATGAAAGCTTGCCATGGGCTGAATAATAGAAAATGATTTCCAGTTGGTTTCTTTGACAATTTTGCCCTGATTATAGCATTGTATTGACTTGGGATGTCACTGTACGATGAAATTGGTCATGTGGAAGGAGCTCTGAGAAGGCATTTATTGGTGTAGAGTTTGGTCTTTGGTTTTACGTACTATGCAGGGTTTTGGGCTTATTCAATATAATGGTACAAGAGACAGAGATGGCCAATAATCCAGAGCAACCAACCAGAATTTAGGTTACAGAAGCTTGCCATGGGCTGAATAATAGAAAATGATTTCCTATTGGTTACTGTAAGTAGACATTGGTCATGTGGGATGGGTATGGCATTCTGAGAAGGTGTTTGGTGGTGTAAAGTTTGGTCTTTGGTTGTGAATGCTAGGCAGTGCTTTGAGCTTACTTAACATGATGGCACCAAAGTCACAGATGTCCAATAACTCAGAGCAGGCAATCAGAATTGAGGTTTTGAAATCATGCCATGGGCTGAATAATAGAAAATGATTTCCAATTGGTTACTTTGACAATTTTGCCCTGATCACAGAGTTGTATTGACTGTGTGATAGGCTGACACCACCCAGATGTCACTGTAAGTAGGCATTGGTCATGTGGGACAGGTATGGCATTTTGGGAGGTGTTTGATGTTGTAGAGTTTGGTCTTTGGTTATAAATGCTAAGCAGGGCTTTGGGCTCATTTAATATGATGTCCAATAACCCAGAGCAGGCAATAAGAATTTAGGTTATGAAAGCTTGCCATTGGCTGAATAATATAAACTGATTTCCAGTTGGTTACTTTGACAATTTTGCCCTTACCCCAGTGTTGTATTGACTTGGGATGTCACTGTATGAATTATTGGTCATATGGAAAGAACTTTGAGACAGCATTTAGTGGTGTAGAGTTTGGTATTTGCTTATATATGGTAGGCAGGGCTTTGGGCTTATTTAATATGATGGCACCAAAAACAGGTAGCCAATAACCCAGGGCAGCCAATCAGAATTCAGGTTACAGAAGCTTGCCATGAGCTGAATAATAAAAAAAATGATTTCCAATTGCTTACTGTAAGTAGAAATTAGTCATGTGGGATGGGATGGGTATGGCATTGTGAGAAGGTGTTTGGTGGTGTAGAGTTTGGTCTTTGGTTGTGAATGATAGGCAGGGCTTTGGGCTTATTTATTATGATGGCACCAAAGACAGAGATGTCCAATAAGCGAGAGAAGGCAATCAGAATTAAGGTTATATAAGCTTGCCATGGGCTAAATAATAGAAAATGATTTCCAATTAGTTACTTTGACAATTTTACCCTGATCACAGTGTTGTATTGACTTGGGATGTCACTATACAAAGACATTGGTCATGTGGAAGGAGCTCTGAGGAAGCATTTAGTGTTGTAGAGTTTGGTCTTTGGTTTTATACTGTATGCTAGGTAAGGCTTTGAGGTTATTCTATGTGATGGCACCAAAGCCAGAGGTGGCCAAAAACCCGGAGCAGCTGAACAGAATTCAGATTACAGAAGCTTGCCATGGGCTAAATAATTATTTCCAGTTGGTTACTTTGACAATTTTTTCTCTAATCACATTGTTGTGTTAACTTGGGATGTCAATGTAAGAAGAAATTGTTCAGTTGGAATGGGCATTGAGAAGGCATTTAGTGGTATAGAGTTTGGCCTTTGGTTATATATGCTAGGCAGGGCTTTGGGCTTATTCAATATGATGGCACCAAAGACAGAGGTGGCCAATAACCCAGAGTAGCCAATCAGAATTAAGGTTCTAGAAGCTTGCAATGGGCTGAATATTGGAAGATTATTTCAAATCAGTTACTTTGATATTTGTGGTCAACCAAAAAACACCCAACGTGTTTTGAGAACCAACTGGGGTGGTTTTCTGGGTGCCCACTGGAGGGTCATGTGCTGAGAGAAGATAGATGAACTCTGTGCTGCTTCTCATTTCACTATCCAGTCACTGGCCAGTTCCAAAAAGATACAGTACATCCAAGAGGAACTTGATTTTCAGTACTTATTTATACAGAAAAGTGAAGGGAAAATAAGCATTCAGAAGTCATTGGCTCTGGTTAGCCATCTTGCACATACCATCCAATGGGCACACAGAATATCACTCCAGTTGGTTCCTAAAACACGTTGGGTGTTTTTTGGTTAACCATTAAAGCTATCTGGACTCTTTCACAATTTTAGTCTGGCACTCCTTCTGTTAGTTATACTTTCAGTAACAGACTAGGGGCATGTCCGGGATGACCTGGGTTCAGAGAAAGTGGGTTAAATGACGCTTGCTATTACAATAAGGACATCTAGTGTCAGAAAAAAGTAGTGGTAGGATAGATAGATGTAATATTTAAAAAGTGAACTCCAGTCTCAATAGCTAATATTCACTAATGTGATATTAGATGTTGTGTGATTACTGTATGGCCTTTAATTTTTTGGCAAGTGGAGAGAAACAATCAGAAATCATATTCCTGTAGCTGAGTGTACATTTCTCCTATTTGATAGGAAAGATTTCAATGCTGAATGGAATTGTATTGCGTGTAATGGCTACTTTCTTTCTGAAACACTGAGGAACAGAACATTTATGGAGGCAGGCTTTACACCATGCAATAGACCAAACATTTTAGGGATTGTTAATTTTTTCTTCCAGGTGATTTCTTTAAAAACAAAATCAGACACCGGCAAACAGGTTTTATATTGTGTGTTCTGCTAACTGAGCGTTCTTTTTTGTTCGATATTCTCCATGGCTTGTCCATGATGACATGCCATGTCCCGCTGATTGTAGACTCGTCATTCTGCTATGTCAATGTTATCTGAGTTCTTTATTGTGCCACATCAGTTCGATGGTCCTATTGGGTAGTAATGAGATGTTGTGCTGCAATAACAACCCATACATAGAAATATGAAACGTTCGGATCAGCATGGGGCAGTGATCAAGTACTGTAATATCTAGAAGGGTTTAGAAGAACATCTGATAGGAAATCAATAGAAGAAGTGATTGTCCACCACACTCTCACTGCAGGTGAACACGACTTCTAGAATGAGAAGAAGCTAACACTTTGTCATCACTCCCATCAATACAAAACTAGCGGCCTAAGAGAGAGGGATAAAAAGGGAGGGGAGGAATGAAACAGAAATAGTGGAAGAAGAAGAGATTTTCCAAACTCCCCTCTCATTCCCTAATGTTGTCCTAGGACCTAATACTTACACACCAGAGAGAGACAGAGAAAGAGGGAGAGAAAGAGGGGGGAGAGAGAGGGAAGGGGGAGGGAAATGGGGGAGGGGGGGAATGGGGAGAGAGGGAGAGATAAAGAGGGGGTTAGAGAGAAGGGGGGGAGAAGGAAATAGAAAAAGAGAAGGAGAAAGATAGGCAGAAAGAGAGAGAAATGAGAGAGTGGGACAGAGAGAGGGAGAGAGAGGGAGAAAAGGGAGGGAGGGACAGAGAGAGAGACAGAGAGAGAAATGGAGAAAGAGAAAGACAGAGAGAAATATAGTAATTAAGAGAATGAAACCAAAAAAAGAGAAGGAGAAAGATAGATAGTGAAGGAGAGAAGGGGAGAGAGAGCGAGAGAGCGAGAGAGCGAGAGAGAGAGAGAGAGAGAGAGAGAGAGAGAGAGAGAGAGAGAGAGAGAGAGAGAAGAAAACAGATAAAGAGAGGGAGAGAGAGAGAGAGAGAGAGAGAGAGAGAGAGAGAGAGAGAGAGAGAGGAAGGGAAAAAATAAAGATAGAGAAAGATAGGGGGGAGAGAGAAGCTATAGAAAGCAAGACAAGTAGAAAAATGGAAGGGAGGAAGAGACAGTGAGAGAGGGAGAAAAGGAGAGATAGAAATAGAAAACAAAAGGAAAAAGATAGATAGAGAAAGAGAGTGCGTTATAGAAATAGAGCAAGAGAGAAGAAGAAAGATAAAGAGCGAAAGAAAGAGAGACAAAGAGGGAGGGTAAAAAGAAAAAAGAGAGAATAAGATAGGGGGATAAATGGAGAGAGAGAGAGAAGGAAACAGAGAGAAAAAAGGTGAGAGACAGAAGGGGGGAGAGAGAGAGAGAGAGAGAGAGAGAGAGAGAGAGAGAGAGAGGAGGATGTGGCTATTTATTGTACCATGATAAGACAAAGAGGCCCTGTCATTGTTCTGTTGAGGGGAAGGAATGAAGGAAGAGAGAGAGGGAGAAGGAGAAATAGGAGTGTGGGAGAGAGAAGCAGAGAGGGAGAGTGAGAGAGTGAGGAGGGGAAGGAAGAGGGAGAAAAAGAGATAGAAAGATGGGTAGGAAGACTGAAGAAAAGAAAGTAAAATAAAAGAATGATGGGGGAAGGGGTGAAAAAAAGTAGAGAAGAGAGAGAGAGATGAAAACAGAGAGAAATGGAAAGAATAGGGAGAGAAAGGAAAAGGGAGTGTAAAACAAAACAGAAGGGTAATTACCAGATTTCAGCAAATTACCACGGGAAACCTCTTGAAAGGTTTTGTTTATCAGACATTCCCTCTTATCTCTCATTTTGCTGCCATGAGAGGTTATTAAAATCCGACCTGAAAACTTTGAGGTTTTGAAGCTTTTTTTACATGTTGATTAAATCAGTACACAAAGTGAGATGACAGAGAGTGGAGAACCATTGAGAAAAGTTTGTACTGGGGGAAATGTACAGCATGTTCCCTGCAATCTGAATATTCTGGCAGTCTGTTTTCTGGTGTGGGTGACCATGTGACTAGGGTAATTTTCAGACAAAATAATTATCTGTTACATTTCTAATTGTCAGTCAACATGAATTACAAGATCTGGTACATACGCAAGTTTTAGTGGTAACTATGGGTAAATATGTCTAATGTTTCAGGGGCATATCAGAATGGGTGCTTTAGGTGGCCATTGAGCTCCCATGGCTGCCTCACCGCCAAATACTATTCAAGTAAGTGCCCACAATAATGCCAAAGAGACCGGCTCATTGCTTGCCCTATACGAAGCCTACAAAACCTAACTGTAATTGGTTCTCAACTTCTGTTAGGGGTAAAACCGCCAGTAATCTTCCCCAGCAAAACAATGGTGTAGTTATATTGTATCATTGACCCTCATCTGCAGAACATTGTGGTGGTGACATGGTATTGGTGACCCTTCCCTGCAGAACATCGGTGTAGTGACATGGTATCAGAGACTCTCCCCTGCAGAACATTGGTGTAGTCAGAACATTGGTGTAGTGACATGGTATCAGTGACTTTCTCCCTGCAGAACATTGGTGTAGTAACATGATATTAGAGACCCTCCCCTGCAGAACATTGGTGTAGTGACATGGTATCAGAGACCCTCTCCTGCAGAACATTGGTGTAGTGACATGGTATCAGAGACCCTACCCTGCAGAACATTGGTGTAGTGACATGGTATCAGTGACTTTCCACTGCAGAATATTGGTGTAGTGACATGATATCAGAGATTCTCCCCTGCAGAACATTGGTGTAGTGACATGATATCAGAGACTCTCCCCTGCAGAACATTGGTGTAGTGACATGGTATCAGAGATTCTCCCCTGCAGAACATTGGTGTAGTTACATGGTATCAGAGATTCTCCCCTGCAGAACATTGGTGTAGTGACATGATATCAGAGACTCTCCCCTGCAGAACATCGGTGTAGTGACATGGTATCAGAGACTCTCCCCTGCAGAACATTGGTGTAGTCAGAACATTGGTGTAGTGACATGATATCAGAGACTCTCCCCTGCAGAACATTGGTGTAGTGACATGGTATCAGAGATTCTCCCCTGCAGAACATTGGTGTAGTTACATGGTATCAGTGACTTTCCCCTGCAGAATATTGGTGTAGTGACATGATATCAGAGATTCTCCCCTGCAGAACATTGGTGTAGTGACATGATATCAGAGACCGTCCCCTGCAGAACATTGGTGTAGTGACATGATATCAGAGACTCTCCCCTGCAGAACATTGGTGTAGTGACATGGTATCAGAGACTCTCCCCTGCAGAACATTGGTGTAGTGACATGGTATCAGAGACCCTCCCCTGCAGAATATTGGTGCAGTGACAAGGAATCAGAGACTCTCCCCTGCAGAACATTGGTGTAGTGACATGGTATCAAAGACTCTCCCCTGCAGAACATTGGTGTAGTGACATGGTATCAGTGACCCACCCATGCAGAACATTGGTGTAGTGACATGGTATCAGCGTCCCACCCATGCAGAACATTGGTGTAGTGACATGGTATCAGAGACCCTCCCCTGCAGAACATTGGTGTAGTGACATGGTATCAGAGACCCTCCCCTGCAGAACATTGGTGTAGTGACATGGTATCAGTGACCCACCCATGAAGAACATTGGTTTAGTGACATGGTATCAGTGACCCACCCATGCAGAACATTGGCGTAGTGACATTGTGTCAATAACCCATCCCTACAGACCACCCACATGTGATACTAAACCTCCATGATTTAAGAACTAAAACCCAATGAG
Source organism: Lithobates septentrionalis (assembly GCA_037952835.1). Taxonomy (NCBI): domain Eukaryota; kingdom Metazoa; phylum Chordata; class Amphibia; order Anura; family Ranidae; genus Lithobates; species Lithobates septentrionalis. The sequence continues at coordinate 310,585 of JBBDGP010002191.1, forward strand.
TGAAAGGGGCAGGCCAGGGGCAATCAGGCTGTGGATGAAATAATTTCAGCACAGGAGAGGAGTCGGTACAACCGTACAAGACTGAAGGGAAGGCTGGAGGTTAGATTTAGCAAAATCCATGTTCAGGTTATAACATACAAACAGGAAAAGAGTAAGTATATGGAGAGACACAAAATGGTACATAACATTACTTTTTTGCTTTCTGTTCCTTTAAAGGATGTAGCTACAAATTTTTCTTCCAGAAGGTTCTGGGGATTTTCTATGTGCAAGAAGCTTTTCCTGCACCGCTCATTACACAAAAATAAATTATAACAGATCAGCAAAGACTCTGTTAATTCTGTATGAAATCTAAGCTCCATTAGCTGGGAGAGCGGCGAGAAGACTGGGAGCAGGGAGACAGAAGGAGGCTATTAAATAAAGAAATGATGAACGTATCGATGGTGTCACTGAGGTCTCTGAGGAGGGAGCGTCACCTATACCCAGCACTGCGTGTACCTGAGGACAAACTAGGCAGATGTCCAGGGTGACACCATCACAGGGGAGTATGAGGGGGTGACACTATCATATGAGAGTACAAGGGGGTGACACCATCACAGGGGAGTATGAAGGGGCGACACTATCATATGAAAGTACAAGGGGGTGACACCATCACAGGGGAGTATGAGGGGGTGACACTATCATATGAGAGTACAAGGGGGTGACACCATCACAGGGGAGTACATAGGGTGTCACCATTACAGGGGAGTACGCGGGGTGTCACTATCACAGGGGAGTATGAGGGAGCGATGCCATCTCATTGGAGTAAAAGGGGAAGACACCATCTCAGGGGGGTACGAGGGGGTGACACCATCTCAGGGGAGTATGAGGGGGTAACATCATCACAGGGGGGGGTAATGAGGAGATGACACCATCACAGAGGAGTACAAGGGGTGACGCCATCACAAGGAGTATGAGGAAATGACACCATCACAGGGAAGTATGGGGTGGAGACACTATCTCAGGGGAATACAAGGGGGTGACACCATCTCGGTGGAGTACAAGGGGGTGACACCATCTCGGTGGAGTACAATGGGGTGCACCATCTCAGGGTAATACGAGGGAGTGACACCATCATGGTTGAATACACGGGGGTGACACCATCTCAGGGGAGAACGAGGGGGTGACACCTTCACAGGGGAGTACAAGGGGGTGACACCATCTCAGAGGAGAACAAGGGGGTGACACCATCCCAGGTGAGGGGGTGACACCATCACAGGGGGTATGAGGGGGTGACACCATCACTGGGGTGTACGAGGGGGATTCATCATCTTGTTACAATGTTTCAAGTTATTTACTCAGTCCAGGAAAAATGAGATAAGACATTTGCATATGGAGAGATAGTGATTTATAGATACTGAGAATTACACCCAGCATACAGGAGAAGAGAAGTGGTACTGTGCAGAGTCAATATATACAGAATAAGAAGAGATACTGAGAATCACACCCAGCATACAGCGGTATCACGCAATGTCCACATATATAAATTATGATGCTTTGTGGGAATTTGTGTCTCTGTCTAGTAAAACGTTGAGAACAGATTTCCGGTGGGATATAGAATCTTCTATGACCTGAATAGCAACGAGGACAGCGGAAAGGGGAGGTGTGGGGAGGGGGGGGGGGTTGTCTATGCCATGATGACAGAGAGATGATGGCTCTGCTGGGAGTTATCATACAGCTCTGTGACCTGAACTGTCTGGCGAGGTATTGGCAGCACACACTGCGCTCAATTGTGTTTTCGCCCCACCCAATTTACATTATTTGGGGAATGTATTTGGTAGAGAGAGTCATGTCAGAGTTAAAGTTCTTCTGACCGAAGAAAAGAAAAAAACATGAATAAAAAATGATACATCTGGAAAATTCAACATTGATAATATGTTGAATATTATAATAATAATGATATTAAGTTTCAGATGGTAAGTTTGCATGCTATCCTGCCTTCTCCAGCGGCCTCTTGTAATTATCTTAACATTGCAGAACTCCAGGTTTTGTCCGAGCGCCATGGACTGAGCAAAAATGTCAGCACCATGGAGAGGTCCAGAGACAGAGATTACTGTACTTGCATTTTTTTTACTTGATGATCATGAGATGCCTGACTGACACACACCTATATGTTTTAAAGTGATTGTAAAAACCCACCTGTTAAAACAACCCATTCAGTTTAAAATAAAAATAAAAAGCAACACATCTGTGTATAGATACAGAGTATATATACAGTATATATATATATATATATATATATATATATATATATATATATATATATATATATATATATATATATATATATCAAACATTACAAAGAGAACTGTCCTACTCATGCTGTGTCCCAGGCCATGTCTGAGTTACTTGCATCCACAGTAACTTAAAGTGTTACTAAACCCACAACAGTAAAATCATTCTTTATATGCAGTAAAGCATGCTTGTTATACTCACCGTGCAACCTTGGGAGCCTTGGGGGCACTCTGCACATGCTCAGTTTTGTATGTATTGCTTTTTTGTTCTTGGGAGGGTGCATGTGATCAGCACAGGGATAATCAGCACTGTCCAGACAGAGGGTCAGGGGTCCTGCAGCCTCATAGGACAGTCAGAGCAGAATGAAAACTCCTCCCACAAGCTTTAACCAGACAATGAATAATATGAAAAAAAAGGACTAAAAGAAACAGGATAAGGCACAATACAATCCACCACAGTGTGTAAATAATCAGTCCGTATCTCCGGTCCGCATAAATCTTCAAAGTATAGAAAAATGCATGCTTGCAAAAACGGTGATTCCAGGAGCCCACCACCACGGTAACAAATGGCCTCTCACCTGATGTAGTGGACCCTTTGATTATAGAGGGTCAGAAAACACCTTTTTCATAAACCAATAGGTATGCAGCATATTGGTTTATGAAAAAGGCGTTTTCTGACCCTCCTCCATTGGAAGAATTGAAATCCAATGAATAAAAGGGGAGGGGCCAGGGACAGTCAGGCTGGGGAGAAAATGGCTTTATGACGCTGGACATCCTCCGGCCAGAAAATGAGGTGGGCAATGTCTGGCTTGCTGCAGCCTCTGGTGCATACTGTGGGAAGTTTGCAGTATGCAGTGAAATCGGAGTACAGGAGAGTAGGGATGAGCCGAACACCCCCCGGTTCGGTTCGCACCAGAACCCGCGAACGGACCGAAAGTTCGCACGAACGTTAGAACCCCATTGATGTCTATGGGACTCGAACGTTCGAAATCAAAAGTGCTCATTTCAAAGGCTAATTTGCATGGTATTGTCCGAAAAAGGGTTTGGGGACCCGGGTCCTACCCCAGGGGACATGTATCAATGCAAAAAAAACTTTTAAAAACGGCCGTTTTTTCGGGAGCAGTGATTTTAATGATGCTTAAAGTAAAAAAAAAAAAAGTGAAATATTCCTTTAAATATCGTACCTGGGGGGTGTCTCTAGTATGCCTGTAAAGTGGCGCATGTTTCCCATGTTTAGAACAGTCCCTGCACCAAATGTCATTTTTAAAGGAAAAAATCTCATTTAAAACTGCTTGCGGGTTTAATGTCATGTCGGGTCATGGCAATATGGATGAAAATCAGTGAGACAAACGGCATGGGTACCCCCCCAGTCCATTACCAGGCCCTTTGGGTCCTGTATGGATATTAAGGGGAACCCCGCACCCAAATAAAAATAAGGAAAGGCCCTATATACTCTGAACAGCAGTATACAGGCGGTGCAAACAAGACAGGGACTGTAGGTTTGTTGTTAAGTAGAATCTCTTTGTAATTTTGAACGGGTACATTTTTAACGTGTTTAGCTCCAGCCAAAAAATCTTTTTTAAGCTTTTTGGAAAACATAGGGAAGGGTTATCACCCCTGTGACATTTGTTTTGCTGTCTTTCCTCCTCTTCAGAAGATTTCACCTCACTTTTTTGTCCCAATGAAAAATGTTTTTTGAAAATTTGGGTTTTTTTGTGGAACAAGGATTGGAAAGCATCAGTGGAAAGGAGAAATTGGTTTCCCATATTAACTCTTACAGGAGAGAATTTCCCTTCCTAGGGGTAGATTTCATCTCACTTCCTGTTGTCTCCTTCCGTTTGCAAGTAGGAGTCGTTTGTAAGTTAGATGTTTGAAAGTAGGGTCCTGCCCTATATACTCAGCAGAAATTTGGGCCTTAGGTGTTGCTGTGGCCACAACACTGTAAGCCCTCACAGGGCCCTGCTGTGAAATATTAGATCAAGAATTGTAATTACATGCCCCTGTTGAACAGGAGCTGAAAAATTAGGCCTTAGGCACTGGTGCTGGTGCCACAACACTGCAACCCCTCACAGACACTCTAGTTGGAACGCAGGAACGAGCCCTGCTGCAAAGTATTGCATCAAAAATTGTAATTACACGCCCCTGTTAGACAGGGGCAGAAAAATTGGGCCTTAGGCACTGGTGCTGGTGCCACAACACTGCAACCCCTCACAGACACTCTAGTTGGAATGCAGGAACGAGCCCTGCTGCAAAGTATTGCATCAAAAATTGTAATTACACGCCCCTGTTAGACAGGGGCAGAAAAATTGGGCCTTAGGCACTGGTACTGGTGCCACAACACTGCAACCCCTCACAGACACTCTAGTTGGAATGCAGGAACGAGCCCTGCTGCAAAGTATTACATCAAAAATTGTAATTACACGCCCCTGTTAAACAGGGGCTGAAAAATTGTGCCTTAGGCACTGGTGGTGGCGCCCAGAACCAAAAATGTTCTTACAAGCTATCAGCGTGATGATTGAGGAGGAAGAGGATAATTACTCAGGGATAGTCACTCAGCATCAGCATAGGCAGTCTTTGAAGGGATCTGAGATTTAAAAAAAAATTATTCGGTTACATCAGCATCAGGTGCTTGGTAGCTGGTGGTGATCCAAGACTGATTCATTTTTATGAAGGTCAGCCGATCGACCGAGTCGATGGACAGACGCACCCTGTGATCGGTTACCACGCCTCCAGCAGCACTGAATGTGCGTTCCGAAAGAACGCTGGATGCAGGACAGGCCAGTAGCTCAATTGCATACTGTGCAAGCTCTGGCCAGTGATCCATCCTCAAGACCCAGTAACCCAGAGGATTTTCGGTGGGAAAGGTGTCCAAGTCTGATCTTGCCCCTAGGTATTCCTGCACCATGTAAAACAGACGCTGGCGATGGTTGCTGGAACCGATCATACCTTGGGGCTGCGGACCAAAAAATTGTCTGAACGCATCGGTCAGACGGCCACCTTCTCCACCGCTCCTTCTTTGACTGACCGAAGCCTCAGCAACACGTTGTCCAGAAACAGGAGTTTGTAACCTCCCAGTCTCTGGGAACGCGTTGCACAGACCTTTCTGCAAGGCCTCCCAAAGATGTTTCATCCTCTGCTCCCTCTGCGATGGCAAGATAAGGTCCGCAACCTTACCCTTGTAACGTGGATCAAGGAGGGTTGCCAGCCAGTATTGGTCCTTCTCCTTGATACCACGAATACGAGGATCCTTACGCAGGCTTTGCAGGATCAGGGAGGCCATGCAGCGTAGGTTTGCTGAGGCATTCGGTCCGGAGTCCTCTGGGTCACTAAGGACAACAACGTCCGCAGCCACCTCCTCCCAGCCACGCACAAGTCCATGTGTTCCTTGGGACTGATCCCTTAAAGACTGCTGATGCTGAGTGCCAGGCTCCACCTCCATACTGACACAATCTTCCTCCTCCTCCTCCTCGTCCTCTTCCTGTGTGATCGGCGGGCACGCAGGAACACTGTCTGGATAAAGGGGGCCTTGAGAGCTAAGGAAGTCCTCCTCTTCCTGCCTCTGTTCTGCCTCAAGTGCCCTGTCCATTATTCCACGCAGCGTGTGCTCCAACAGGTGGACAAGGGGGACAGTGTCACTGATGCATGCACTGTCAGTGCTCACCATCCTCATGGCCTCCTCGAATGGTGACAGGACAGTGCATGCATCCCTGATCATGGCCCACTGGCGTGGGGAAAAAAACCAAGCTCCCCTGACCCTGTCCTGGTGCCATAGTCGCACAGGTACTCATTGATGGCCCTCTGCTGCGTGTGCAGCCGCTGCAGCATGGCCAACGTTGAGTTCCACCTGGTGGGCATGTCACAGATTAGGCGGTTCTTGGGCAGGTTAAACTCCTTTTGGAGGTCCGTCAGCCGAGCACTGGCATTATATGACCGGCGGAAATGCACACAGACTTTCCTGGCCTGCCTCAGGACATCCTGTAAGCCCGGGTACCTGCCCAAGAACCGCTGCACCACCAAGTTAAGGACGTGAGCCAAACAGGGCACATGGGTCAGTTGTCCCTGTCGGAGGGCAGAGAGGAGGTTGGTGCCATTGTCGCAAACCACCATTCCTGCCTTAAGTTGGCGTGGCGTCAACCACCTCTGAACCTGCCCCTGCAGAGCTGACAGAACCTCTGCCCCAGTGTGGCTCCTGTCCCCCAAGCACACCAGCTCAAGCACCGCATGGCATCTTTTGGCCTGCGTACTTGCGTAGCCCCTTGAACGCCTACGGAGCACCGCTGGTTCCGAGGAAGAGGCCATGGAGGAAGAAGAAGAGGAGGGGGTGGAGGAGAGAGGTGTGTCACAATCAGCATTTTGGAGGCGTGGTGGCGGAACAACCTCCAACACTACTGCACCTTGTCCTGCATCCTTCCCAGCTGCCAGCAGAGTCACCCAATGCGCCGTGAAACTTAGGTAACGTCCCTGTCCATGCCTGCTGGACCATGAGTCAGCGGTAATATGCACCTTACCGCTGACCGCCCTGTCCAGCGAGGCATGGACATTGCCTTCCACATGCCGGTAGAGAGCCGGAATCGCCTTCCGTGAGAAAAAGTGGCGTTTGGGTACCAGCCACTGAGGAACCGCACATTCCACAAACTCACGGAAGGGGGCAGAGTCTACCAACTGAAAAGGCAGCAGTTGAAGTGCTAGCAATTTTGCCAAGCTAGCATTCAACCGCTGGGCATGTGGATGGCTGGGAGCAAACTTCTTTCGGCGGTGCAGCAGCTGGGGCAGGGAAATTTGCCTGGTACAATCTGACGTCGGTGTACCAAAAGCAGATTGCCCACAAGTACTTGGCTGTGACACACCTAATTCTACACCTTCATTCCTCTCACTGCAGGTCTCAGAGAGGACTGAAGGTCTAGTGGGGTTGGAAATCTCAGCTGATGAGGAGCAAGGAGAGATCCTCTTTGTTCTTTGGTGTGGGTCTTTTAGATATGCTTGCCAACGAACTGCATGGCAGGTCAACATATGTCTGGTCAAGCATGTGGTACCCAAGCGGGAGATGTTTTGGCCACGCGAGATACGCTTGAGACATATGTTGCAAATAGCAGCGGTGCTATCTGATGCACTCGTCTCAAAAAAGGCCCACACCAAAGAACTTTTTGAATAACGCGCAGAGACTGCAGCGCCCTGCACATGTGGAGCTTTGGGGTGTGATGCAGTCAATGTGCTGCCCTTAGGCTGGCCCCTGGAGGGCATCCTGCCTCGTTGGTGATGTGCCGCCTCCTCCTCCTCCTCCTCCTCCTCTCTCCTATCAGGCACCCACGTTGAGTCAGTGACCTCATCATCCCCTCCCTCCTCATCACTGGAGCAAACCTGGCAGTATGCTGCAGCAGGGGGAGCATGACTGCCAGATTGCTGTCCTTCTTGGGCACCCCCTCTGTCCGTGCTCATGTTACTGCCTTCATCGAGCTCAGTATCATCATCAGAGCCTTCCAAACGCTGGGCATCCTCCTGGAGCATGTACCCAACACTGTGGTCAAACAGTTCGAGGGAATCCTCAGGAGGACATGGTGGAGCTAGGGAAGGAGTCACTGATGACATTGAGCTGAGGGAAGAGGCCGCTGCTTTGCCAGACAAAGCACCCTGGGCATGGGTGAGAAAGGATGAGGAGGATGAGGACGGCTTGGTCATCCACTCGACCAAGTCTTCCGCATGTTGCGGCTCAACACGGCCAGCTGCCGAAAAAAAGGCCAAGCGTGTCCCATGGCCACGTGCTGATGAGGATGCACCGTCTCCACGACCAGCACTAGACACAGAGCCTGCTTGCCCTCTCTTATTGGCTTGTGACTGTCTGCCTCTCCTTCTTGGCCTTCCAGACATACTAATGGCCTGTAGCTGCACTAAGCTGGGATAGAACACCTGTAATTTTCTTCAGGTAGCTTTATATACTGTAACCAGACAAGCCTGCCTGTCAGTAGGAAGATAACAGGAACGGATCTAGCTGAACACTGTGAGCAGGACGCACTGCACTAAATGTAATTAGCAGGAACGGATCTAGCTGAACACTGTGAGCAGGACGCACTGACTGCACTAAATGTAAATAGCAGGAACAGATCTAGCTGAACACTGTGAGCAGGACGCACTGCACTAAATGTAAATAGCAGGAACGGATCTAGCTGAACACTGTGAGCAGGACGCACTGACTGCACTAAATGTAAATAGCAGGAACAGATCTAGCTGAACACTGTGAGCAGGACGCACTGCACTAAATGTAAATAGCAGGAACGGATCTAGCTGAACACTGTGAGCAGGACGCACTGACTGCACTAAATGTAAATAGCAGGAACGGATCTAGCTGAACACTGTGAGCAGGACGCACTGCACTAAATGTAAATAGCAGGAACAGATCTAGCTGAACACTGTGAGCAGGACGCACTGCACTAAATGTAAATAGCAGGAACGGATCTAGCTGAACACTGTGAGCAGGACGCACTGCACTAAATGTAAATAGCAGGAACGGATCTAGCTGAACACTGTGAGCAGGACGCACTGACTGCACTAAATGTAAATAGCAGGAACAGATCTAGCTGAACACTGTGAGCAGGACGCACTGCACTAAATGTAAATAGCAGGAACGGATCTAGCTGAACACTGTGAGCAGGACGCACTGCACTAAATGTAAATAGCAGGAACAGATTTAGCTGAACACTGTGAGCAGGACGCACTGCACTAAATGTAAATAGCAGGAACAGATCTAGCTGAACACTGTGAGCAGGACGCACTGCACTAAATGTAAATAGCAGGAACGGATCTAGCTGAACACTGTGAGCAGGACGCACTGCACTAAATGTAAATAGCAGGAACGGATCTAGCTGAACACTGTGAGCAGGACGCACTGACTGCACTAAATGTAAATAGCAGGAACGGATCTAGCTGAACACTGTGAGCAGGACGCACTGCACTAAATGTAAATAGCAGGAACGGATCTAGCTGAACACTGTGAGCAGGACGCACTGACTGCACTAAATGTAAATAGCAGGAACGGATCTAGCTGAACACTGTGAGCAGGACGCACTGCACCAAATGTAAATAGTCTAGATAGAAGATAACAGGAACGGATCTAGCTAAACTGAATACAGTGTATATATATATATATGCAACACCTGGGATGCATATATATACACAATACACTGTAAGTGCAGCTAACTGACTGACTGTTCTGCCTAATCTATCTAACTCAAATCAAATGACACTGTCTGTCTCTCTCTCTCTCTATCTCTCAGCACACCGGAACACACACTACAAAGGGCCGCCGTGCAGGCGGCCTTATATAGTGTGGGGCGTGTACTAAATCCCCTGAGCCATAATTGGCCAAAGCCACCCTGGCTTTGGCCAATTACAGCTCTCTCTACTGACGGCGCTGTGATTGGCCAAGCATGCGGGTCATAGTGCATGCTTGGCCAATCATCAGCCAGCAATGCACTGCGATGCCGCAGTGAATTATGGGCCGTGACGCGCCACACGAATTTGGCGCGAACGGCCCATAACGTTCGCAATTCGACGGACGGTCGAACAGCCGATGTTCGAGTCGAACATGGGTTCGACTCGAACACGAAGCTCATCCCTACAGGAGAGGAGCCAGCCTGTACAACTTTGCAAGACTGAAGGGAAGGCTGGAGTTCAGCTTTAATTAATTTCCTGGATAGGCTTTGCAAAATATATAAAAAACAAGAATATGTGGTGATGTGACTGCCGGTGTCAGCTAATCGTCAGCATTGGGAGTAAATTGGCAGATTTGAGACGGCACGCAGGAGCCGCTCGGCGTTCATTACTTATTTCCCCCGGGCTATGGAGTTTTATGGCTTGGCAGAAGGTAACAAAGTTTCTTATTCTCGGCATTCACACAGCATGTAAAAATGGAAGGAAATGCTGACAGATGTGGCTCAGAAAATATTCAGATTAGTGACGGAGAATCTACAGCAACTGCAGAAAACACCAACTAAACCTCCAGCAGATAGCAGAGGGGGCCCCATTCACACCCTGATAGTGAGGAACCACAATAAACACAGAGCTCTCTGTTACATACATTCAGATAGGTGAAGGCCAAACCACTATCAAGGCAAAAACAGTCCTAACCTCACCTAATAAATGCCAACAGCTGCACAATATTAGGAATGATTTCAACACCATGGACCGATGATGGATTTCAGAACTATGGACCGATGATGGATTTCAGCACTATGGACCGATGATGGATTTCAGCACCATGGACCGATGATGGATTTCAGCACCATGGACCGATGAATTATTTCAGCACCATGGACCGATGATGGATTTCAGCAACATGGACCGATTAATTATTTCAGCACCATGGACCGATGATGAATTTCAGCACCAGGGACCGATGAGGGATTTCAGCACCATGGACCAATGAATTATTTCAGCACCAGGGACCGATGATGAATTTCAGCACCAGGGACCGATGAGGGATTTCAGCACCATGGACCGATGAATTATTTCAGCACCATGGACTGATGAATGATTTCAGCACCATGGACCAATGATGGTTTTCAAAACCATGGACCGATGATGGATTTCAGCACCAGGGACCGATGAATAATTTCAGCACCATGGACCGATGATGGGTTTCAGAACCATGGACCAATGAATTATTTCAGCACCATGATCCGATGATGAATTTCAGCACCAGGGACCGATGAATGATTTCAGCACCATGGACCGATGAGGGATTTCAGCACCATGGACCGAAGATGGATTTCAGCACCATGGACCAATGAATTATTTCAGCACCATGATCCGATGATGAATTTCAGCACCAGGGACCGATGATGGATTTCAGCACCATGGACCGATGATGGATTTCAGCACCATGGACCGATGATGGATTTCAGCACCATGGACCGATGATGGATTTCAGCACCATGGACCGATGATGGATTTCAGCAACATGGACCGATGAGGGATTTCAGCACCATGGACCGATGATGGATTTCAGCACCACGGACCGATGATGGATTTCAGCACCATGGACCGATGATGGATTTCAGCACCATGGACCGATGATGAATTTCAGCACCATGGACCGATGATGAATTTCAGCACCAGGGACCGATGATGGATTTCAGCACCATGGACCGATGATGGATTTCAGCACCATGGACCGATGATGGATTTCAGCACCATGGACCGATGATGGATTTCAGCACCATGGACCGATGATGGATTTCAGCACCATGGACCGATGATGGATTTCAGCAACATGGACCGATTAATTATTTCAGCACCATGGACCGATGATGGATTTCAGCACCAGGGACCGATGATGGATTTCAGTACCAGTGACCGATGAGGGATTTCAGCACCATGGACCGATGAATTATTTCAGCACCAGGGACCGATGATGGATTTCAGCACCATAGACCGATGAGGGATTTCAGCACCAAGGACCGATGATGGATTTCAGCACCATGGACCGATGATGGATTTCAGCACCATGGACCGATGATGGATTTCAGCACCACGGACCGATGATGGATTTCAGCACCATGGACCGATGATGGATTTCAGCACCACGGACCGATGATGGATTTCAGCACTATGGACCGATGATGAATTTCAGCACCATGGACCGATGATGAATTTCAGCACCAGGGACCGATGATGAATTTCAGCACCATGGACCGATGATGAATTTCAGCACCAGGGACCGATGATGGATTTCAGCACCAGGGACCGATGATGGATTTCAGCACCATGGACCGATGATGGATTTCAGCACCATGGACCGATGATGGATTTCAGCACCATGGACCGATGATGGATTTCAGTACCATGGACCGATGATGGATTTCAGTACCATGGACCGATGATGGATTTCAGCACCACGGACCGATGATGGATTTCAGCACCAGGGACAGATGATGGATTTCAGCACCAGGGACCGATGATGGATTTCAGCACCATGGACCGATGATGGATTTCAGCACCATGGACCGATGATGGATTTCAGCACCATGGACCGATGATGGATTTCAGCACCATGGACCGATGATGGATTTCAGCACCATGGACCAATAATGGATCGGACTAATGATGAATTTCAACACCATGGACCGATGAAGGATTGCACCATCATGGACAGAGGAATAATTTCAGCACCACTAACAGAGGAATGATTTCAGCACCATGGACTGATGAAGGATTTCAGCACCATGGACAGAGGAATGATAATTACCACTATGGACCGATGATGGATTTCAGCACCAGGGACCGATGATGGATTTCAGCACCATGGACCGATGATGGATTTCAGCACCATAGACCGATGATGGATTTCAGCACCATGGACCGATGATGGATTTCAGCACCAGGGACCGATGATGGATTTCAGCACCATGGACCGATGATGGATTTCAGCACCATGGACCAATAATGGATCGGACTAATGATGAATTTCAGCACCATGGACCGATGAAGGATTGCACCATCATGGACAGAGGAATAATTTCAGCACCATGGACTGATGAAGGATTTCAGCACCATGGACAGAGGAATGATAATTACCACTATGGACTGATGAATGATTTCAACACTAAGGACTGATGAATTACTCTGAGACTGGGTTCACACTATTGCGAATTGGATGCAGGTTTCCACGCATCCAATTCGCATGTCAGGAGATTGTGGCCGGCTCTCTATGGAGCTGGTTCCCACATCACCGGAGTGGCTCTGGTGCGAATTGCACAGTCCTGTGCTTCTTCTGGTCTGTTTCCTAATGCAACCAAGAATTAAGACTTAAAACGGACCTGAAACAGTGAACAGGGACGCCCCGGACCCCTGCTGTGAGCTGCTCCATGCAGCAGTGTGAACCCAGCCTGAAGGTTTGTTCCCAGAAATAAGGAGAAACCTAAGATGCAGTGCAGACACTTTTCACTTGGCCACCTGAGTTACAAAAGCCTATCATTTGAACAAATTGATAATGCAGCCTCCTTACTTTAACCACTTGCCTACTGGGCACTTTCACCCCCTTCATGCCCAGGCCGATTTTCATCTTTCAATGCTGTCACACTTTGAATGACAATTGTACTGTCATGCAACACTGTACCAGTACGACATTTTTATCACACAAATAGAGCTTTTTTTGGAGGGGGGGGGGGGTATTTAATCACCAATGTTTTTTTTATTTTTTGCTAAACAAATGAGACCAAAACTATATAGTTTTATAGTTAATTCATAGTTTGTTATAAAATTTAGCAAACAGGTGATTTTTCTCCTTTACTAATGTGCGTGCTGATGAGGCTGCACTGATGGGCACTGATAGGCTTCACTGATGGGCTCTGATGAGGCGGAACTGATAGGCTTCACTGAAGGGCACTGATAGGTGACACTGATAGGTGGCACTGATAGGCAGGACTGATGGGCACTGATAGGCGGCACTGATGGGCAATGATATTCACTGGTAGGCAGCACTTATGGGCACTGATAGGTGACACTGGTGAGGAGGCACTGATTGCCAGCACTGATGGGCACTGATAGGTGGCACTGGTGGGCACTGATTGCCAGCACTGGTGGGCACATATTGGCAGCACTGGTGGGCTCTGTTTGCACTGCACTGATAATCAGGACTCTGATAATCATTGCACATGTCCCTAACACAAGCCGGTTACCGGCTTTCTTCTTCTCTCCTCACACTGTGAGCATGAGGAGAGAAAAGCCAATAACTGGCTTTACATCCTTGTCATTGGCTGACAGCTGATCACGTGGTAAAGGGCTGCTGTGATCCGTAGGACTCGGCGATTACAGAGCGCACCTCCCACATGCCATGGAGGGTGGGGGCGTTCGGGCAGCTCGATTATGGGATGACGTCCATTGACACCCTCCTGGCATTGGAAGCCCACGCTGTACCTGTCTTTCGGCTATAGTGCGGATGGCAATCCGTACATCTAGAGAGGGACATTTTTGCCCATTCTTCTCTGCAAAATATCTCAAGCTCTGTCAGATTGGATGAAGAGTGTCTGTGAACAGCAATTGTCAAGTCTTGCCACTGATTCTCAATTGGATTTAGGTCTGAACTTTGACTGGGCCATTCTAACACATGAATATGCTTTGATCTAAACCATTCCATTGTAGCTCTGGCTGTATGTTTCGGGTCGTTGTTCTGCTGGAAGGTGAACCTCCGCCCCAGTCTCAAGTCTCTTGCAGACTGCAAACAGGTTTTCTTCTAAGATTGCCCTGTATTTGGCTCCATCCATCTTCCCATCAACTCTGACCAGCTTCCCTGTCCCTGCTGATGAAAAACATCCCCACAACATGATACTGCCACCACCATGTTTCACGGTGGGGATGGTGTGTTCAGGGTGATGTGCAGTGTTAATTTTCCTCCACACATAGCGTTTTGCTTTTAGGCTAAAAAGTTCAATTTTGGTCCCATCTGACCAGAGCACCTTCTTCCACATGTTTGCTGTGTCCCCCACATGGCTTCTCACAAACTGCAAACAGGACTTCTTATGACTTTCTTTCACCAATGTCTTTCTTCTTGTCACTCTTCCATAAAGGTCAGATTTGTGGAGAACACGACTAATAGTTGTCCTGTGGACAGATTCTCCCACCTGAGCTGTGGATCTCTGTAGCTCCTCCAGAGTTACCATGGACCTCTTGGCTCTTCTCTGATGAATGCTCTCCTTGCCCGGCCGGTCAGTTTAGGTGGACGGTCATGTCTTGGTAGGTTTGCAGTTGTGCCATACTCTTTCCATTTTCAGATGATGGATTGAACAGAGCTCCATGAGATGTTCAAATCTTGGGATATTTTTTTATAACCTAACCCTGCTTTAAACTTCTCCACAACTTTATCCCTGACCCGTCTGGTGTGTTCCTTGGCCTTCATGATGCTGTTTGTTCCCTAAGGTTCTCTAACAAGCCTCCGAGGGCTTCACAGAACAGCTGTATTTATACTAAGAATAAATTACACACAGGTGGACTTATTTACTAATTAGATGACTTCTGAAGGCAATTAATTCCACTAGACCAGGGATCTCCAAACGACATCCCTCCAGCTGTTGCGGAACTACACGTCTCATGAGGCATTGTAAAACCGAGACATTCACAGACATGACTGGGCATGATGGGAATTGTAGTTCCTGAACAACTGGAGGGCCAAAATTTGGAGACCCCTGCGCTAGACTTTAGTTAGGTGTAGATGGGGCTGAATACAAATGCACGCCACGCTTTTCAGACATTTATTTGTAAAAAAATGTTGAAAACCATTTATCATTTTCCTTCCACTTCACAATTATGTGCCACTTTGTTTTGGTTGATCACATAAAATCCCAATAACATACATTTAAGTTTATGGATGTAACATGACAAAATGTGGAAAGTTTCAAGGGGTGTGAATACTTTTTCAAGGCACTGTAGGTGGAGGTGGGGTAGGCTTCCCTGAATAAGTGAGTTTTCATGGATCGCCTAGACCAGTGATGGCGAACCTTGGCACCCCATATGTTTTGGAACTACATTTACCATGATGCTCAGGCCCTCTGCAGTGTAGTTGAGCATCATGGGAAATGTAGTTCCAAAACATCTGGGGTGCCAAGGTTCGCCATCACTGGCCTAGGGGCAGGGAGTTCCAGGGGATGCGAGAGGTTCTGGAGAAGTCCTGGAGGTGAGCATGGGGGAGGAGGTAACAAGATATTATACTCTATTACCCTTGATTGCTCAAAGTAAACACAGCTATTCCATAGAACTGCCCCAACTCAGGTTGGAAAGTCATTCCGCGGTGACACAGAAGTGTTATAGCTATATTTCATTAATAGATAAAAGAGTGAAAGCCAATTTATGTGTTTTATCTTTTCAATGGGGAGCCATTAATACACACAGTGAGGAGAAGAATGGGATACTTTGTGGTGACCTTCTATACGGAATAGTTAGACATGTGCGGGATCAAAGAGATGAAAGCATCCATTGAAGGGCACCTAGGCTTTAAAAAAATAAGATACTTGAAGGAACGGATAAGTAGTGCTGGAACCCTCAGATGGTCCTATTAATATTATTATCCAGTGGTGTTGTAACGATGATTGAGTGAAGTGTCTGGATTCTGGGCTAGCAACCTCTGCACACCAAAGAAACTATATTATTTTATTTTATATTTTTTTAAGTAGTTATATTTTTGTATTATTTATATATTTTTTTAAGTTTTCCTTGTTTGTGATGCGACTTCATGAATCTGAGATTGAGAGGCTACACCATGAGATAACAGAGCAGATATACCAATGTATTCCAATGTAAGACTTATATGGTGGCCATACACTATACGAAAAATTGTCCGAAATTCGGTCATTCAGACAGTTTGTTCATTTTTCGTCCAGTTAGGCACAAAATCGATAACCGTTGGTACGTTTTTTGAGCCGAAAAAACGAAGGACAAGTTTGGAAATTTTCGGCCGAACAAATGATAAATTGAAAGGTTAATGTGTTTCCCGTCCGAACTGTCTGCATTAGGTATATGTATATAAAAAACAAACAAAAAATGCATTCATTTATGTCCACTGAACAATTTATCGGTCATTACATGATGGCACTATCATTTGCGCTCACGGCCGAATGCTGGTTTTTCGAAAATGGGTTCGGCCGATTTTTCGTATAGTGTATGGCCAGCATAACCCTTTTCGCTGCCACTGATGTATGGCTGGTGGCTGTCAGATGGAAGCGATCAGGTGATAGATCGAAGTAGCTTCATTATTATCCCATTAAAGAAGAAGAGAATTGTGCACTGCATTTGGAGATTTCATAATTTGCCGCGTCACGAATGTTGATTCTCCATTACGAACGCTAGTTTACAAGACCGACCGCTTCTGGCTCCTCCTTGCTTCCGAGCATGCGTGTTTGTACTTTGGACTTTTGTCCAACGGACTTGTGTACACACGCTCGGAAAATCCGACAACACACATTTGTCATTTAAAGCCTGCCAAGCCTACATTTTTCCGCGGAAAATCCGACAATTGTCCGATGGAGCGTACAAACAGTTGGATTTTCTGCCAACAGTCTGTCATCACACATTTCCCGTCAGAAAATCCGATCGTGTGTACGAGGCTTAAGGGTGTCACCCATGGAAAATTTAACTTACTGAAGTTTTGTTTCACGGCCGCATGCAATCTAATGCCGCGTACACACGGTCGGACTTTCTGGCATTCTTGGTCCGGCACACTTTCCGACGGACTTTGTCCGCCAGGTGCGCCGGACTTTAAAACGGACGGACTTGCCTACACACGACCGGACTTTCTGGCGGGCTAGGTCCGCCCGTCTTTCCGACGGACTTTCGCTGGAGTTACGGCGGACTTTCAGAATGAACGGACTTGCCCACACATGGACAAGTCTGTTCATTTTGAACGTGACTCAGGTGCGACGGGACTAGAAAAGGAAGTCAATCTTGCTGCTTTTATCGGCGAGATCGACACCTTGCGAGCCCCGTCGTGGGTCATACCAAGCCCTTAGGTCTGGTATGGGTTATAAAGGGAACCCCCTACGCCGAAAAAACGGTGACATCTGGAGAAGAGAAGAGGGAAGAAGACAAGAAGACAAGAAGCCCAGAAGTCTGGACCTCCGCTGGCAAAAGAGCGGCCTGAAGACAGCGGAGGAGCCGGCCGAAGAACTGGAACACCGGGAGAAGAGGCCGGAGAGAGCGGAGAAGAACCAACCGGACGCCGGGAGAAGAGGAACCGGGGGGACCCCCGAAGCCGGAAGAAGACCCCCTAAGCCGGAAGAAGACCCCCGAAGCCGGAGGAAGACCCCCCCCAGAGCTGTTTAATAAATTATTTTAAAAACCTGTGTAGTGTGTTTTATTATTGACACTTTTTCCCTAGGTGAATGGGTAGGGGTACCATGTACCCCATACTCATTCACATAGGGTGGGGGGCCGGGATCTGGGGGCCCTCTTATTATATGGGGCTCCCGGATTCCGATAAGCCCCCCGCCCGCAGACCCCGACAACCAACGGCCAGGGTTGTCGGGAAGAGGCCCTTGTCCTCATCAACATTGGGGCCAAGGTGCTTTGGGGTGGGGGGGCCCCGCAGGGCGCCCCCCTGCCCCAAAGCACCCACCCCCCCATGTTGAGGGCATGCGGCCTGGTATGGTTCAGGAGGGGGGGCACTCGCTCGTCCCCACCCCCTTTCCTGACCGGCCGGGCTGCGTGCTCGGATCGGGGTCTGGTACGGATCTTAGGGGGGACCCCACACCGTTTTTTCGGCGTAGGGGCTTCCCTTTAAAATCCATACCAGACCTAAGGGCCTGGTATGCCCCGCGCTCACCGCAATAGGAAAATTTGTTTTTCCTATTGCAGCGAGCGCGAAATGCAATACCCTGCCCTTGCGTCGTATCTGGTCCGTTGGACCAGCATACAGACGAGCGGGATTTCCGTCGGACCAGCACACAGACGAGCGGACTTTCCGTCAGAAACTGAGTCCGACGGAAAGATTTAAAACATGTTTCCATTCTAGGTCCGGCGGACTTTTGGGAAAAAGTCCCCCCGGAAAAAAGTCCGCCGGAGCCTACACACGGTCGGATTGTCCGGCGGACTCTGGTCCGCCGGACCAAGTATGCCGGAAAGTCCGCTCGTGTGTACATGGCATTAAGGCTTGGATATCTATTTATAAAGCGCAACCTCAATTTTTATGTTTTACCAAAAAATTGGGTTATATTTTGTGTTTGTGGGCCCTAAAATTAACTTGAGTGTATTTATACTAACGTTTTGCTCTGTGATAAAATAAAATTAAACCACTTAAGGACCCAGCCCTTTTCTGACATTTGTTGTTTACAAATAAAAATCTTTTTTTTTTTTGCTAGAAAATGACTTCAAAACCCTAAACATTATATATATATATATATATATATATATTTTAGCAGAGACTGTAGAGAATGAAGTGGCAATTTTTTATGTCATGCAGTTTTTGCACAGCGGTTTTTCAAATGCAATTTTTGGGCAAAAAATACACTTTAATGAATAATAAAAAAAAAAAAAAACATAGTATATACCCCATTTTTTTAATATAATATGATGTTATGGCGAGTAAATAGATACCTAACATGTTATGCATGCGCTCGTGGAATGGTACTTAAAAATCTCCATAGGCAGTGCTTTAAACATTTCTACAGGTTACGAAATTAGAGTTACCGAGGAGGTCTAGTGCGAGAATTATTGTTCTCGGCAACACCTCACATGTGTGGTGCAAACATCGTTTACATATGTGGGTGTGACCTACGTATGCGTTCACTACTGCACATGGGGACAGCGGCGCTTTAAAAAAAAAAATTATATTCATTTTATTACATTTTTTACATTGTCCCTTTGATCACTTTTATCGCTATAGCAAGAAATGTAAACATCCCTTGCAATAACAATACAGCATGACAGATCCTCTTCATGGAGAGTTCTGTTCTTTATGGAGAGATCTGGGGTTCGAAAAGGCCCCAAATCTCTCCTTACCCCTTAAAAGCAAAAAGATGTTTTTTTTTTCTTTTGCTTTAAGAAAAAAAAAATGTTTACATGGCCTGAGAACCGGAAGTGACGTTGTTCCGGTCCTCCAAGGGCATAGAGATGAGCGGTGGCCATCTTGCCATCGCTCGTCTCTATTGGAAATGACTGCTGACGCTGGATGGTGGCCAAGCTCACCAATCTGTAGCAGCGGGAGGGGGGGCACCTCTCCCGCCTCTTCAAAAGTGACTCCGCTGCTGGGATCACTTTTATTGGAAAGCCGACCACCTGAGGGAAAAAAAGAAGTTTTCTTAAAAGAGCCAACGCATTCTGGGAGCAGAAATCACCCCCTTCATCAGGACCTGGGATAGAAAAAGACAATGTATACAGGCTGGACTGTAATAAGGATATTGTGTACAGTGTATAGTATTTTAAACCAATTTGCTTGATGAAGCACAATGTTCATCAGCAGCTTTCGCCAGCTGCTTAAAATCCTAAACCCTGATGAAGGGGTGATTTCTCGAAACACGTGAAATAATAACTAACTAATAATAACTTAACTTTTACTAACTATTAAATTATAGGTATTGGAATTTCCTTTCAAATTTGGCTGTTAGTCAACGTAATGAATACGAATTTATTCAAAATTACGAATTATCCGAAATAATGAATGCCGTATCTAAACGAATGGAACATAAGTTAAGTATAATAAATAATAATAATAATAAAAACATTATTATTATTATTATTTATTATTAATTCCTTCCGTTCCATTTGTTTAGATTTGGAAATTCCAAGTTCCAAAACCCGAAAATCTGAAATAATAACTAACTAATAATAACTTTTACTAACTATTAAATTTTGTTGTTAGTGAACGTAACAAATTAATATTAATAAATAAGAATAACAATAATAAAACCTTTTTATTATTATTTATTTTTAATTTGTTCCGTTCCATCTGTTTGGATACGGCATTCGTTATTTTTCGGATAATTCGTAACTTCGGATAAATTTGTATTGGTTATGTTCACCAACAGCCAAATTTGAAAGGAAATTCCAAGATCTATAGTTTAATAGTTAGTTATTATTAGTTAGCTAGTTATTCTTTCCATTTTTCGGATTTCAGTTTTTTTTTTAGAATTTACGAATTTTCGAATCTTCGAATTTACGAACTTTCACATTTAAAAAATTGTGATCATAACGAATGACCTGAAAAGTGAAAAAAATAACCCTAAAACAAATAGTTATGCTTTTGATTTTTTGGATTTTATTTCTTTTTTTTGAATTTACGAATTTACAAATTTTCGAATCTTCGAATTTACGAACTTTCGAATTTACAAATTGTGATCATAACGAATGACCCGAAAAATGAAAAAAAAATAACCCTAAAACAAATAGTTATTCTTTTGATTTTTTGGATTTTATTTCTTTTTTTTCAAATTTATGAATTGACGAATTTGCAAATTTTTGAATTAACAATATTACAAATTTTTGAATTTACGAATTTTCGAATTTACGAATTTTCGGAATTTACAAATTTTTGAATTCACAAATTGTGATCATAATGAATGACCTGAAAAATGAAATGAAAAAAACCTAAAACAAACGAAGCGAAAATGAACGAATTCTTTGGCAGTGCACATGTCTAATCTCTGATGGCTTCCCCTTGGTGCCATGTTGCATGTCATGTTGATCCACCGTCTTCAATGTTCATAACGATTTCAGTATTGCCTGTCCATGGAGAGTTTTTGTAGTCCTGGTCTCTCTGGTGATGTTTGTTTGGCACAGTTCTTGTATTTAGCGGTGATTCTCTCTCTCCGCAGTACTCAGGATATGAGTGTCAGATAACACTGTTGGGCCCTCCAGGGACTCTGAGGTTTGGCTGTGTTTCTCTGTCTGAGACTTAGCTGGGTCTCCGAGCTGTAACACTCAGGGACCGCACTCCGCTGTGAGAAAAACACACAATATTACCATCCTAGCTTCCACCCTGTGTACGGTCACGTAGGGGATAGGTACCTGTAGGTGACGTCATCAGGGGCCCGCACTCCAATCTAGCACAGGCACGACTCAGCTCTCGGGGCAGGTAAGGGATCGCTGCACGGCAAACCTTTGACATTGCAACAAAATAGTTAACATTTTTTGGTTTTGAGGGCAGAAATCGTTTTGTTAATAGAGTGAGCTCTTATAATTACTGTTGTTAGAGATAATCAAGATAGATGAGGAGACTCTGGGGACCTTTAAAGTACGACTAAAGTGTGTTTTCAGTGACGACTCAATTCGTGTTCTTTTCTAAAGCAATTTTTGATGTTCTTGATTCATTTTTTTTTCATCATGGCATATCATTTTCTGAATTGTAGGAGTTTCTCTACAACCATCGGCCACTTTATCTTGCTAGTACCAGGTTGAACCCCCTTTTGCCTTCAGAACTGCCTTCATTCTTGGTGGCATAGATTCAACAAGGTGTTGGGAACGTTCCTCAGAGATATTGCTCCATAGGGACATGATAACATCATGCAGTTGCTGCAGATTTGTTGGCTGCACATCCATGATGCCAATCTCCCACAACTTCTACCACATCCCAAAGGTGCTCTATTGGATTTAGATGTGGTGAGTGTGGAGGACATTGGAGTACAGGGACCTCATTGTCCAGTGGTGAGATGATTGGAGGGATGGTACTTTCAATGAGGCACATATATGCGGTTATAGCTGTGAAGTAGATAACCTTCATGCAGCTGAAAAGTTTTTGAAGGGCTATATTCACTATTCAATGTGAATGTGACTACTGACGGCAGTACAGCTAATATTTTATTCATGTCTGATGATAAGTGTACCATACAAGCTTTCATTTTCCCCCTAGAGGTTGAACCACCTTTTGGTATATATTTCAATTTTGAAATCCTGGCTTTGGTTCCTCTGGTGTTATGACGCCCATCCAGGGAGAGTCCTGTGTAGACAGTGGCGTATGTCCGGATCAGTAAGACCTGTTTCTATACCCCCCCAATGTGTGTCCTGAGGAAGCAATCCAGCGAAACGCGTTGACAGGGGCTCACATGTGTTTTTGATGCTATACTGTTGAAACATAATTCCTTTTCTTGGGTATATGTAACGTCTGTCTTTTCTGGCCATTGCGTGGCGGTCAATGGATGATACCTTTTTATATTGTCTATTCCTATGTATCTATGTTCAATAAAACCCATTTCTCTTTAAGATAACACATCGTTGTTCCAATCTGCTTCCAAAGTCTGACCTAGAGGGTTTCTTTTCTTTTCTTTTCTAATGATTGGAGCTTTGTGACATGGTGCATTATCCTGCTGGAAGGAGCCATCAGAAGATGGGGACACTGTAGTCATAAAGGGATGGACATGGTCAGCAACAATACTCAGGGGGGCCGTGGTGTTTATACCATGCTCAATTGGTACAAAGGGGCCCAAAGAGTGCTAAGAAAATCCCCCCCACCATTACACCACCAGCCTGAACCGGTGATACAAGGCAGGATGGATCCATGCGCCAAATTCTGACCCCACCATCTGAATGTCGCCGCTGAAATCCAGACTCATCTGGCCAGGCAACGTTTTTTCCAATCTTCTATTGTCCAATTTTGGTGATCCTGTGCAAATTTTAGCCTCAGTTTCCTGTTCTTAGCTGACAGGAGTGACACCTGGTGTGGTCTTCTGCTGCTGTAGCCCATCTGCTTCAAGGTTGGATGTGTTGTGTGTTCAGAGATTGTACTTTGCATACTTTGGTTTTAACGAGTGGTGTTTTGAGTTACTGTTGCCTTTCTATCATCTCCATCATCGTCTGTGCATTCTCCTCCCCTGACCCCTGATATCAACAAGGCATTTTCCTCCACACAACTTCCGCTCACTGGATATTTTCTCTCTTGCCCACCATTCTCTGTTGTGAGATGGTTGTGTGTGAAAATCCCAGTAGATCAGCAGTTTTTGAAATACTCAGAACAGCCCGCCTGGCTCCAACAACCATGCCACGTCACTTAAATTCCCCTTTTTCCCCGTTCTGATGCTCGGTTTGAACTTCAGCAAGTCGCCTTCACCACGTCTAGATGCCTACATGCATTGAGTTGCTGCCATGTGATTGGCTGATTAGCAATTTGTATTACCAAGCAATTGAACAGGTGCACCTAATAAAGTGACCAGTGAGAGTATATCCTCCCTGGATTCCAGATAATGCATTCAGCATTGTAGCTGAATAACTGCTTAAATAAATATCTGTGGTTGGATAGTAATCGTACGGGGTCAGGGAATCATTACAGGTGTAAACCGGTCTTACTCTGATCTAGTGGAACAATAAAGCACAATCATGAAGTTTTTAATAGTAGAAACAAGTTGTAGAGAAAGACATTCATACAAATGAATAAATGCAATTGATATAAAAGAGGAACTGGATTATACGTCAATAGAATGGGTCGCTCTGAGTTAACATTGTGTTCCGCAATATATTATTTTAATGAAATCTGCAGGATTAAACATATTGATTTTTTTCAAATAAGATCTTTATTTATTATACACCGTTCAATAACAATTGGGTTTGCGTTTTAAAACAACATTTGAAGTTTATGAACTTGGAACTGCGAGCAAGATTCGCAAAACGTTTTACAGTTTTCAGCACCATGGACTGATGAACAGATGTAGCCCATGAACTGTTGAATGGTTTCAGCACCATGGAGAGGTCCACGAGTCTATGTAATTTTTTTATTTATTTTTTTAAAAATTTTAAATTTAGTTGAATGGTTTCAGCACCACAGAGAGCTCCAAGACTTTATTATTTTTCTTTATTTTGTTTTCTTTAATTTCTTTAAAAGGAAAAGTATTGTTTGGCTGTACGTCTCCTGTGGATCACAGAAGTGCAGTTCGTTCTGCAATAAATAAGACTAAATAAAAGGTTAAATAAACTCTTGGGCCCAAATATTGTTTTTACTTAATTATTTATTTTGTTCTCCTGAAATGTCACCATGGACTGTTGAATGGTTTCAGCACCATGGAGAGGTCCAAGAGTTTATTTAACTTTTTATTTAGTTTTATTTATTTTTGTTAAATGGTTTCAGCACCATGGAGAGGCCCAAACATTGTTTATTCATTTATTTATTTATTTTGTTTTCTTGAAATTTTGTCTTGGCACATACCCCCCCCCCCCCCCCCCCCCCCCTGGCAGTATCCAGCCTCCCATGATTTTTGTTTTACAATGGCTTGGATATAAGCCCTAAAAATTGGCAGAATTGACTTAAATGGGGTTTGCTTCAACATGTAAGAATGTTAAACCTCAAGCAATATTGGCCTATTGTTTGCAAACTGAACCCAGACAATATCACTTATCCTGATCAGTGATTGCAGCACCATAGACTGAGCAAAAATGCCAGCAAAAGCTTGCATATTAGCCCTACAAATGGCTAGAATTGAGTAACAGGATTCACCCCCCCCCCCCCCCCCCCATAGACTTCAGTGGGGTTCCCTTTGAGGTTTGCAAACTTTGAGCTCACTTATCCCGACTGATAAATTATCATCATGGACTGATGAACAATTTCACCGCCATGGACTGTTGAATAGTTTCAGCACCATGGAGAGGTCCAAGAAGTTTGTTAAAAAAAAATTTCACCATGGAGAAGCCCAAATGTCGTTTATTTATTTATTTGGTTTTCCTGAAATTTTGTCTTGGCAAATACTCCACATCCCCTGGCAGAATCCAGCCTTTTGTGACTTTTGTTTTACGATAGCTTGGATTTAAGCCCTAAAATGGGCAGAGTTAAATAACAAGATTCATCTTCTATAGACTTCGATGGGGTTCGCTTAAAAATTTAAGAACTACCCTGTTTCCCTGAAAATAAGACCTAGCGTGATTGTCGGTGATGGCTGCAATATAAGCCCTACCCCCCAAATAAGCCCTACCCTGTTTCTCTGAAAATAAGCCCTACCCTGAAAATAGGACCTACAAGGACTTTAACTAGGGCTTATTTGGGAGGTAGGGCTTATTTTGCAGCCATCACCAACAATTACGCTAGGTCTTATTTTCGGGGAAACAGGGTATAATCCCCAAGCAAGATTAGAAAACTGTTTGCAAACTGAACGCAGGCAATTCCGCTTATCCCTATTGATCAGTGATTGTAGCATTATGGACTTAGCAAAAATGGCAGCACTATGGACTGATGAACAATTCCAGCATCATGCAGATCGTTTGACAATATCCAGAAAGGTCTTTGTCTTCCCTCAAGGGTTTGTGCCTGGTGGGAATGCCATTGTGAACAGGCCTTTTTTTCTTGAACCTTGCCCATGGAACCCAAGCTACAAAGAATGAATCTGTGTGGGGCATCGCTGGAAAAGCCTGCTATACTGAAGTGTGTCCTGGAGAGCTTTGGAGAAACTGGTAGTGGTGGACATTGCATGGAGATCTGACAGCCCTCCTGGGCTACTTCCTGGAGAAGATGCCACTGTAAAGAAGTATTTTTTTCCAGGGCTTTGCCCCAGTCCAAGGCTTGTGCCAAGGCTGATAGAGCTAGATAATGGCTAGCTGTATGGGGCATCATTGGAAAAGTCTGCTATACAGAAGAGCATCCTGGAGAGGTTGGGAGAAGATGCTGGTGGTGGACATAGAGATGGATAGGGATCTCACTGCTCTTTGGGCTTTTGCCTGGTAAAGGATGCCACTGTAAATGGGTATTTTCTTCTTGGGCCTTGCTACAGTCAAAGGGTTGTGAATAGACTGCTTTGCTGGAGGGTACATCTAGTGCAAACATCTGCTATACCGAGGAGTGTCCTGGAGAGCTTGAGAGAAGTTGCTGGTGGTGGACATTGGAGATCTCACTTCCCTTCTGGGCTTTTGCCTGGAGAGTATGCCACTGTAAAGAGGTATTTTCTTTTTGTGCTAAGGCAGCTTTGCTGGAGAGTACATACAGAACGAGCTAGAAAAAGAAGATGAATACTTGTATAGTGCATTTTTGGAAATGCCTGGTATACTGAAGAGTGTCCTAGAGAGCTTGGGAGAAACTGCTGGCGGTGGACTATGTATGGAGATCTCACTGTTCTCCTGGGCCTCTTCCCAGTGAGGATGCCAGTATGAAGAGGCCCTTCCTTCTTGGACCTTGCCCCAGTCAGGAGCGCATGCTAAGACCAAAAGAACCTAAACTGCTTTGCTGGAGGGTACATCAAGAAAGAACTAGAGCAGGTAGATGACTACCTATATGTAGCATCTTTTAAAAAGTCTGCTATGTGAAAGAGTGTCATGGAGAGCTTGGGAGACATTACTGGTGGTAGACATTGCATGGAGACCTCAGTGTTCAACATTTAAAGTACCTGTAACTTCTTGTATGGGATCAAGGGCCTATCTATTTAGAGAACAAGGAAAACAAGGTGATCTTCAGTAACAAATAGTGACTGCCATTATAGGGTCAGACCACAACCTAGGTCACAACCTAATTGGCTGCTCTAAAAGGCCAATTACTTGTAGAAGGCTACTACTAATGCTGCTAGAAAACCTGCTAGATATTTAGCTTTTTTGGGTCCTGGTATCCTGTAACCCTAACCCTCTCTACTGAGTTTATTCAGCAAATAACTATAGAAGAGACTAAAGGCACCGATGTTCAACTGTTTGTTTTACCCCACAGTGAGACAAGGATCCACCCGGAGAGTTTATAATTCTTGTCTGGCACACTATTTTGAAGATACTTGAGTAGGGAGAGAGGAGCGCCGGTGTCCAGAGTAAAGAGACTCTTAATGAAGAATGTAATCATTTTTTGGAAGTAAAAGATGTACAGATCGAGCCAACGTGTTACGGGGGAATTGCCTCCCCTCTCTTCAGGGGCCCCAGCCACGCCCCTTGTCAGAATCTTACATCCCTGGTGCCAAAAAAAAATCCTCCACGTTTGCTCCATCTGTATCCCACACACAAGAAAGTCGGGCACACCTGAGAAGCCTACCCATCTTTGTTAGAACATAGAAGGTCATCACAGGGGTCACTCTCTATGTCTGGAGTTAAGAGATTTAATCTTCAAATACGGGAAAGGTTTCTTTAAAGTAGGAGCTGTGAAAATGTGGAATTGACTCCCTCGAGAACTGGTTTTGTCCAGCTTTAAGACCTGGATTCTTTCCTAAATGTACATAATATAGCTGGATACTAACATTTATAGGTAAAGTTGATCCAGGGAATATCCTCTTGGGGGATGAGGAAGGAATTTTTTCCCCTGCTGGAGCGAATTGAATCATGCTTTGCTGGATTTTTTTTGCCTTCCTCTGGATCAACTGTGGGTTTAGGATTGTGTATATAGGATTGTATGATTTTTTTCCCTTTTATTGGAAAATTGAACAAGATGGACAGCCCTGAGGAAGGAGGATGCAATTCCCCCAAAATGCGTTGGCTCAATCTGTACATCTTTTACTTTCATTAACCACTTAAGGGCCGAGCCTCTTTTTGAGATGTGTTGTTTACAAGTTAAAAACAGGTTGTTTTTTTTGCTAGAAAATTACTTAGAACCATACATTTTTCTTCTAACACCCTAGAGAATAAAATGGCGGTCGCTGCAATACTTTCTGTCACACCGTATTTGCGCAGCGGTCTTACAAGCGCACTTTTTTTGGAATAAAATACACTTTTTTGAATTAAAGAATAAGACAACAGTAAAGTTAGCCCAATTATTTTTATACTATGAAAGATAATGTTACGACGAGTAAATTTATACCCAACATGTCAGGCATCAAAATTGCGCCTGCTCGTGGAATGACGACAAACCTTTACCCTTAAAAATCTCCATAACGACATTTAAAAAATTCTACAGGTTGCATGTTTTGAGTTACAGAGAAGGTCTAGGACTAGAATTATTTCTCTCGCTCTACTGATCGTGGCGATACCTCACATGTGTGGTTTGAACACCGTTTTCATATGCGGGCGCTACTTACGTATGCGTTCGCTTCTGCACGCGGCGGGACAGGGCACGTTTAAAAAATGTTTTTCTTATTGTGATTTCTACAAATTTTATACCTTGACAATTTGAAGTATTTCAGCATCTTGTTTTCCCTGATAATTGTATAATTGTTAATATCATGATGGACAAGTCAAAGTAATTTCTTATAACCTGTATGTCTGAAAAATCTTAATAAAAACTACTTTTGAAAAAAATGTTTTTCTTTTTTTTCTTATTTATTTGACCTTTTATTTTTTATATTTACACAGTTAAATAAAAAAATTGTGTCACTTTTATTCCTATTACAAGGAATGTAAACATCCCTTGTAATAGAAAAAAAGCATGACAGGACCTCTTAAATATGAGATCTGGGGACAAAAAGACCTCAGATCTCATATTTACACTAAAAAGCAATAAAAAAAAGAGGGGGAGGGGGGCCCTCTCCCACCGCCGATAAAATCAATCTTGCGGCGAATCCGCCGCAGAGACCACTCTTATCAGAAAGCGGACCGCCAGCCGAAGAAGAGGATACCGGGGTTATGGCAGCTAGCTGCTGCCATAACAACTATGTTCCTCTTCAAACGTATAAGACGTATATCGGCGTGCAACGGTCCGTAAGTGGTTAAACGATTTTATTCTTCATTAACAGTTTCCTATTTCTGGACACCCGGGCGCTCCTCTCTCCCCACTCTAAATATCTTTATAGCTGAAGCAACAGCTGAGTCGCAACAGTAAGGTAGCAGCCCAGAGTGCTGGTTATGACTAAGGCCTTATAGGCTGAAACGCGTCAACTGTTCTTATTTGCGTTTGGTCACTGTGGCTTGTCAATAAATATTACACTTCTTAAGAGCGATCACCGGAGTGCGGATCATCTTTTCCTCAGCAGCCCAGAGAGACCAACACCATCATTCATCAGCAGAACCAACTAATATCTATCAAGATCCATTCTACTGGTCCAAGCATGGTTTCTATCTCCAACTAAACAACAATTTTGAAGGTCAAACGACATTGTCAAAGTGGAAGAACGCTAAACGAAAAAATTATTAAAAAAATCATATTATGTCATTTTCTCTGGTACACCAACCAATTTTACTAGCCAATCACGAGGCTCTGATGGGCCACAGAGACAAAAAAAGTCACAGTATATGGTAAAGCCAGCCGGCCTGGAAATCTTTCTATGTATCCCTGCACTTCCCACATTCATTACCAAGAATTGTTGTGTCTTTCCGACGGTGATTCAGCTTCATAAATATCCGAACTCACCAGTGAACCAGATACAGAACATCTTGTTCTCATTCTAGCGAGCGGACGAGGCCCGCAACATCTGCTCTGATCTCTTGTGCTAGCTCTCTCCTCATACAGAAGCCCGTCTCTCAAGCTGTCGGAAGAATTCAGACGGCCGAGAGGGGGATTATTATTGGCCGTAGATGTTTTGCTAAAGGCAGGGGAGGTGTATAAAAAAAACAGGGAAACTAGATAATGTTGTAAAGATCATTATCATATTTTGTTTTAGGCCTGCACAGGTTCTTGATATACAGTATACTACCAAAAGTACTGGGACACCTGCCTTTACACGCATCCCAGTCTTAGGGCCCGTACACACGACACACGATCTGAATATCGGACGACAGGTTGCCGGTTTTTTTTTTTTTTTGCATGCTAGTCGCATATAAAAATTGGAGAGGTTACTAAAGTGACGAAAATTCTCGTGCGACAGAATAAAAAATCGTAAGCGATGTCACGTATTGTAGTGTATTTCTATTGTATTTTCGGACGACAACTCTACTAATTAAACGAAAACCGTACAATCTGGTATCGTACGAGAAAAATTTTCGTGTTTGTCCGAGCGAATAATATTGGATGAACTATCATGATCGGCTCTCGAAAGCTCTGTACTAACGATCCGACTCGAAAGCGGTATTTTTCGTCCAATTTTTGGATCGTGTGTACGGCCCATAAGTCCGTAGGGTTCAATATTGAGTTGGCCCAACCTTTGCAGCTATAACAGCTACAACTCTTCTGGGAAGGCCGTCCACAAGGTTTAGGAGTGTGTCTATGGGAATGTTTGACCATTCTTCCAGAAGCGCATTTGTGAGGTCAGGCTCTGATGTCAGACAAGAGGGGTGCAATGCATGGAGAAGCCAAAGAAGGCTCTGAATGGAGATCGGTGTGCAATTAGGGAGCACCAGGAGCACCCACAGTGGAATATCCGATGTGGCATGCAACATAGAAAGTTGCGAAATTTGAGCGGCCAAGTAATATTTAGAGACATTAGGGACTCCTAACCCACCCTGTAACCTACACTATATTACCAAAAGTTTTGGGACACCTGCCTTAACACACACATGAACTTTAATGGCATCCCAGTCTTAGTCCGTAGGGTTCAATATTGAGTTGGCCCACCCTTTGCAGCTATAACAGCTTCAACTCTTCTAGGAAGGGTGTCCACAAGGTTTAGGAGTGTGTCTATGGGAATGTTTGACCATTCTTCCAGAAGCGCATTTGTGAGGTCAGGCACTGATGTTGGACAAGATGGCCTGGCTCGCAGTCTCCACTCTAATTTATCCCAAAGGTGCTCTATCAGGTTTAGGTCAGAACCCAAACTCGCTCATCCATGTCTTTATGGACCTTGCTTTGTGCAGTGGTCCAAATCATTTGGTGGAGGGGGGATTATGGTGTGGGGTTGTTTTTCAGGGGTTGGACTTGGCCCCTTAGTCAGAGTGAAGGGAACTCTTAAGGTGTCAGCATAGCAAGACATTTTGGACGATTTCATGCTCTCAAATTTGTGGGAACAGTTTGGGGATGTCCCATTCCTGTTCCAACGTGACTGCACACCAGTGTACAAAGCAAGGTCCATAAAGACGTGGATGAGCGAGTTTGGGGTAGAGGAACCAATATAACACCTTTGGGATGAATTAGAGTGGAGACTGCGAGCCAGGCTTTCTTGTCCAACATCAGTGCCTGACCTCACAAATGCTCTTCTGGAAGAATGGTCAAACATTCCCATAGACACACTCCTAAACCTTGTGGACGGCCTTCTCAGAAGAGTTGAAGCTGTTATAGCTGCAAAGGGTGGGCCAACTCAATATTGAACCCTACGGACTTATGGACTGTACACACGATCCAAAAATTGGACAAAAAATACCGCTTTCAAATCGATTGTACGATAATCAGATCTTTAGTACTGGGCTTTTGAGAGCCGATCTCATAGGCCAATGCAACATCGAACCCTACAGACCAGGTCCGGACTGGCCATAGGGCAGACCGGGCGTTTGCCCGGTGGGCCGGGCACCTCCGGGCCGCATATGCGGGTTCTGACATGCAGGGCCGGCCGCCGCCGCCGCGGGTTCCGACATGCAGGGCCGGCCGCTGATGTTCTGCGCTGCATGCAGGGACATGCAGGGCCGGCCGCTGGTGGTGGTGGGAGGAGCGGAGGCATTCTCCGCCTACTAAGCCCATCCATGGCAACCCAGGCCGCCGCTTCGCGCATACGCCCCGCAGCCGACGGGCAACCAGGATGCCAGGAGAGAAGGAGGGATGGAGAAGCCGCGTTAGAGGTCACTATGGGGAGGCGGTGCCGTTCGACAGTGAACACAAGCGGCCGCGCTGTGACAAGGGGAATGCGAGCAGCGGGATGTCAGCGTATATCCCCCGCTCTCCCCCCTCTTCTGTCAGCAGAGCGCGGCTCTCATCTTGATTGGCTGCCCAGCTTGTTGCCGATTTGTTTATGTCCCCATTGGCTAGCAGGGCATCATGGGACATGTAGTACTGGAGGAT
The DNA here is from genome assembly GCA_037952835.1 of Lithobates septentrionalis. Classification (NCBI taxonomy): domain Eukaryota; kingdom Metazoa; phylum Chordata; class Amphibia; order Anura; family Ranidae; genus Lithobates; species Lithobates septentrionalis. The sequence goes on from JBBDGP010002191.1 coordinate 343,003, forward strand.
TGTAAGCCCCATTGTTGTCCACAGGCAGCAGACTTCAGTCCCCAGCATGCACTCTGCTGGGGGAAAGAGTAAGAGCCTGGAACCCAGGAAAAGCTGAGTGACTACTAAAGAAAGAGAGGACTGTGCTGGGGGAAGTCAGAAAGAGCCATGCTGTACCCACACCACCAGAGAGAAAGCGCCACCACCACGCTATACCCACACCACCAGAGAGCCATGCTGTACCCGCACCACCAGAGAGCCACGCTGTACCCGCACCACCAGAGAGAGAGCCACGCTGTACCCGCACCACCAGAGAGAGAGCCACGCTGTACCCGCACCACCAGAGAGAGAGCCACGCTGTACCCACACCACCAGAGAGAGCCACGCTGTACCCGCACCACCAGAGAGAGAGCCACGCTGTACCCGCACCAACAGAGAGAGCCACGCTGTATATCACAATGTCACTGCACATTACAAGTGGAGGACCGACACCAGCCACCCCCGCGAATGTCTACCGACGATCCCACAATCCCCCCACCCCCCCACCCCCACCCAGTCCCTCTAGAAAAGTTGGCTGCTCAGTCTAAAATGCCCGGGCCTATTTTTTGTCCCAGTCCGGGCCTGCTACAGACTAAGACTCGGATGCCATTAAAGTTCATGTGTGTGTAAAGGCAGGTGTCCCAATACTTTTGGTAATATAGTGTATGTAACAGTGTTGCCTTTCCAGATTCAATTTAACCATGTTTTTCTACATAGGAAGGATGATTTAATTGGTAATCTACTAATGGGGAGGGGGGTGTCAGTCCACTGATGATAAATTGATGGCGCTCTTTGATAAACAGGTGGCGAGTCTCTCGGTGGATGCTCAGCAGAGGGCAGCGAGCGGAGTCATAGAACCGCCTTTGTAGGGAACGTACACGTATCAGCCGCTCTAAAAATGACAAGACAGATTTTTGGCTCTCAGTCTCGTTCCTTCAAACACGGTCTTGGCAAAAGATCTGATTGCAAGCTCTTCAGATCCCAAACCTCCCTTTTATCAACAAATCTATTATTAGGCTTTGTTCTGAAGGATAGTCTTAAAGTGAAGTGTAATCCCAAACAATGGACTTCTCTTATTTATTGCCTTTTGGTCTGTTAAAGCAGAATTACCGAGATTAGATAAACTCTACCCTTGCAGTGCCCTCCCCCCTCCCCTTTGCATAAATCAAAGTTGTTGTAAAAAATGTATCCATATAAATACAACACTCACAATACATCACAAATGTATCCAATTGATAAGTGAAACAAATTATAAAAAAAAGTCCATGCAAATTGTGCATGGGTGCTCCAATCATTAAAGTGCAACAGTGCTCCAAACTTCAAGGTGTGCCACACAGCCGTCCTTGTGTCCCCACTCACCAAAAGAAATGGACCCCTAGCTTATCAGTCTAGGGCTCATTTAGGATAGAAGGCTGGCCACGAATGGCGATTCACAAAAGGCTCCAAAGAAGATCTTCCCCCAATCATGATGGTCCTAGAAAGAGGTCGGTACCAAAAATGAAAAAACAAAAAGGGACTAATAGTGAAGTACAGTTTGGCAGATAGTTTATTGTGCAAACGTGGATAGGTACTTACAGGATAGGAAAGTTAAAATCGCATGAAATATTGCAGAGATACAATTCGGCAAACGCTGCATCCAGCGTGCGTTCCACCGAAACCGCAAGTGACGTCGTTTGGACTTGAAACCGGAAATTACATCAACGCGTTTCGCCCCCCCTGGTCATACACTATACGAAAAATCGTCCGAACCCATTTTCGAAAAACGAACGTTCAGCCGATAGTGCCATCATGTAATGACCGATAAATCGTTCAGTGGACATAAATTAATGCATTTTTTGTTTGTTTTTTTACATGTACCTAGTGCAGACAGTTCGGACGGGAAACACATTAACCTTTCAATTTATCGTTCGCTCGGCAGAAAATTTTCAAACTTGTCCTTCGTTTTTTCGGCTCAGAAAGGTCCAAAACGATTATGGACTTTGTGCCCTTTAACTGGACGAAAAACGAACAAACTGTCTAAATGACAGGCAAATTTTTCGTATAGTGTACATACATGGTCGAATTTCGAAACAATTTTCTTTTGAAAGTCAGGCATTTTGTTTATTCTGTGATCCGATGGTGCCACCATTGACTTCCAAATTCGACCAACCAAGCCTTCCACACCTCGGGCGCTTTGAAATCGTCTGCAGAATTGAGGCAAATCTGCCTGCGATTCTAAACCCAGAGGTGTGAATGCAGTCTAAACTCTAAATTTTTATACTGTCCATCGACACAAAGGCTAATGTCCTGGGAGGGGGGGGGGGGGGTTACAGGCAGGAAAAAAAATGCCAAAAATGCCTTAATTTGCTCTTTTTGCTTTAGAATGACGGAGCCATCTCTGTTCAGGCATCATCCAGGGTCATTATCTATTTTTGAACTCAGATGCCAACTCAGTGATGACACAATCATGTAAATCCTGTTGTGTGAGCAGTTTTTGTCTATGTTAACCAATGTTTGACACAGATCAGCTCCTGATGCAGCCTTTGCTACAAAGTTACAATGTTACAGACTGATCACTGGGGGGGGGGGGACTAAGGAAATGCTTCCTCCCACCTGCAGCAGGCTGATGACATCATCTCAGCCTAGGCAAAACAACTGACTGCATAGCTCCCAACTGCCCCTGATTTCGAGGGACTGTCCCTGATTTGTCCCCCTGTCCCTCTTTCCTCCTCTTTTGTCCCTCATTTTGGTCTTGTCTGTAAAGATGTATATAAAATGCTCTTTTTATCTATCAAAAAGTGTTTTCCAGCGCTAAACCTTTCATCTGATTCCTAAATTGCTGCATTTGCAAATTCCAAAAGCCAATATAAAGGAATATTAGTGGTAAAAAAAGCACTTGTGGGTTTAACCAAGCTTGTTTTTTTTGTACAATTCTCCTTTAAGGGGGCGTGGCAAGGGGTGTGTCCTATGCCTGCATACTTTTGCTGATAGGTGTCCCTCATTCCCATCTCAGAAAGTTGGGAGGTATGTGACTGGAGTTCATGGCTTTTTAAGATGGAGATTTTCTGAAGAATAATACTGTTGCCATCAGGGCCGGGACAAGGGGTGGGCAGAAGGGGTGGCAGCCCGGGGCACTGTGGCATAATGTAAGGTGGGGGACGGGGGGGGGCGCTGATAGGAGATTGGTGGGGGAGATTTGTGTTGGGAGGGGAGATTTGGGGGAGTGGCAGGGGGTAAGAATAGTTCTAGGAGGGAAAACGTTGAAGGAGGGGGGGTGCTAGGAGTGGAGATTTAGGTGGATTTGTGTTGGGAAGGGGGATGGGGGAAGAGGATTTGTGCTAGGAGGGGGGAAATTTGGGGGGGGGGTTGTTGTTGTAGAAGAGGTGATATGCTAGAGGGGGAAGGGAAATTGTTCTGGGAGGGGAAACCTTCTTTTGGGGGGGTAGTGCTAATTGGGATGATTGGGGGGTACTTGTGCTAGGAGAGGAGCTTTTTTGGGGGGGAAGGATTTGTGCTAGGAGGGGGGAAATTGGGGGTGGGGTTGTTGTAGAAGAGGTGGTATGATAGAGGGGGGAGGGGAATTGTTCTGGGAGGGAAAACTTTTTTTGGGGGGGGATTTGTGCTAATAGGGATGATCGGGGGGTACTTGTGCTAGGAGGGGAAATTTGGGGGGGGGTGGATTTGTGCTAGGAGGGAATGGAATTTGCGCTGGGTGGGCATAGAGGATGTGCACTCGGAGAGGCAAATTGAGGGGTGAAGGATTTGTGCTAAAAGGGGTGATTTTTTTTGGGGGGAAGGGGTGTTGTGCTAGGAGGGGGGTAATTTGGGGGGGGGTGGGGTTGTTGTAGAAGAGGTGATATGATAGAGGGGGAAGGGGAATTGTTCTGGGAGGGAAAACTTTTTTGGGGGGGGGGATTTGTACTAATAGGGATGATTGGGGGGTACTTGTGCTAGGAGGGGAAATTTGGGGGGGGGATTTGTGCTAGGAGGGAATGGAATTTGTGCTGGGAGGGGATAGAGGATGTGTACTCGGAGGGGCAAATTGAGGGGTGGAGGATTTGTGCTGGGAGGGGTGATTTTTTTATTTTTTGGGGGGGTGAGGGCTTTTGTGCTGGGGGAGGGGGTTTGGGGAATGGGGGATTTGTGCAGGCAGAGGGGGAATTTATTCTTAGGGGGCAAGCATGTAGATTAGTCCAATTTTTTGTTGACACATATTGCTCATACATCTTGGGGGGGGGGGGGCAGTTTTGCATGTTTGCCCTGAGCTCTAGATGACCTTGTCCCGGCACTGGTTGCTGTATATTGTGGCATATCAGGAATTTAAGTCAATGTAAGCTTAAAAAAGAAGTGTAATGGACTCATTATTTTTATTTTTATTCATTGCAGTGGCGGTACCCTCGACTGTGCCATCGCCTGCTCCTCTGCCTGTGCCCCCTCCTGATCCGAAGCCCAACGGGCACCACCCCACCCCCACCCCTACCCCAACCCCCACAGCGACCCCCCGCATGTCGGTGTGCTCCCGGACGACCGTGGTCACGATGGACAATACCTCCAGAGGTCTCCACTCGGTCATGAAGTGGAAGACAGTCTTGGCGATCTTCGTGGTGGTGGTGGTGTATCTGGTCAGCGGTGGACTCGTATTCCGGGCCCTAGAACAGCCATTCGAAAGCAGCCAAAAAAGTACGATAGCCCAAGAGAAGGCGGATTTCCTGCAGAAGCATTCCTGTGTGACTCAGCATGAGCTTGACGCTTTGATTAAGGTGAGACACAAAAGGGGGAGATTTACTAAAACTGGAGCACTCAGAATCTGGAGCAGCTGTGCAAAAATTCTGTATCCCCAACTTTTATGTAATGTATCCATGTTAGATATACGTTCTATTTTATAATGCCCCTGTAAATGGTAACGGGTACATTGTAGCCCTACCATTTCACAAAAAAAGTGTCAAAATGTTAAAAAAACCACAAGACACATCTTGGGACAAGTCCTTTATTAAAAAATAAAAAAATAAAAATGTCCCACGAAGTCCATTCATCTTCTTCTCTCGCTCCGCCGGCGGACCAGAAATAAAAAAAAAAGATCCGCCTCCATGGGAGGCACCCACCATATGATGCTTTTTTTAATTTTGGCGCGGGGTTCCCCTTAAAAACCATACCAAACCTGAAGGGCCTGGTATGGAATTTGGGGGGACCCCCACGCAATTTTTTTTTTATATTTTGGTTCGGGTTCCCCTTAATATTCATACCAGACCCAAAGGACCTGGTAATGGACTGGGGGGATCCCATGCCGTTTTTTTCAAATTATTGCCGGACCCGACGATTCATTATAGCCGCGAGTACTTTTAAATGACTTTTTTTCCTTTAGAAATGTCATTTGGCTCTCGGACTGTTCTAAACATGGGAAAAATGCGCCACTTTACAGGCATACTGTAGACACCCCCCAGGTACGAAATTTAAAGGGATATTTCACTTTTATTGTTTCACTTTAAGCATTAATAAAATCACTGCTCCCGAAAAAATGGCCATTTTTAAAACTTTTTTTTGCATTGATACATGTCCCCTGGGGCAGGACCCGGGTCCCCAAACCCTTTTTATGACAATAACTTGCATATAAGCCTTTAAAATTAGCACTTTTGATTTCTCCCATAGACTTTTAAAGGGTGTTCCTCGGCTTTCGAATTTGCCGCGAACACCCCAAATTGTTCGCTATTCGGCGAACAGGTGAACACCCGATGTTCGAGTCGAACTTATGTTCGACTCGAACATCGGGCTCATCCCTAGTGGATACCCTTCCCAGAAGAGCTGAAGCTGTTATTACTGCAAAGGGTGGGCCGACTTAATATTGAACCCTACGGACTAATACCCCGTACACACGATCGGACATTGATCGGACATTCCGACAACAAAATCCATGAATTTTTTCCGACGGATGTTGGCTCAAACTTGTCTTGCATACACACAGTCACACAAAGTTGTCGAAAAATCTGATCATTCTAAACGTGGTCACATACGTTGGGACAATAAACGGGGCAGTAGCCAATAGCTTTCGTCTCTCAATTTATTCTGAGCATGCGTGGCACTTTGTGTGTCGGATTTGTGTACACACGGATTTTGTTGTCGGAAAATTTTATAGCAAGCTCTCAAACTTTGTGTTTCGGAAATTCTGATGGAAATTGTGTGATGGAGCCTACACACAGTCGGAATTTCCGACAACAAGGTCCTATCACACATTTTCCGTCGGAAAATCCGACCGTGTGTACGGGGCATAAGACTGGGATGTCATTAAAGTTCACGTGCGTGTAAAGGCAGGCGTCCCAATACTTTTGACAATGTCGTGTATACTTGTGCATGGTTTGGAGTTCTGTAGGGTTCTCAGCTCATTTCCAAGGAAAGTGTATAACAGACATTGGAACTCTGAGGTTTCTTTATATGTTTATTTTATATTATTATTGTCATCCAATACAGGGTGTCCCAAATGTCTCCATACATAGGAAAAAATAACAAACTCATATTATATTTATATATTATATTCAGTATCTTTAATTATTATTACATTTTTATTATATTTTGTAAATATTTTGTGAAATGTGAGGAAAATTTTGCAAATAAGGGTAGATTTAGCTACAATTTCCCATTTTCCCTATGTATGGCGACTTTTGGGACACCCTGCAGTATTTCAGTGGTGTGAATCTGAATATTGGGCTGGCAGCTTTTGTGCACTGAAGGGCTTCCATGATCGCCTTGTTTTGTTGTAGGGACGAGTGAATTTAGAATTGAATCGCCATGCCGTAAAATTCATGTTCAAATACAAGTTATTTCAATGATAGATTGTTTGCACAGCCATAGCATTTCAGGGGCTGTAACTCTGCCTCCTTCATATGGGCTAACATGTAACACAAAGGAGAAAACAAACAAATAAATACCGGTAATTGTAACATTGTAACAGTAAGGGCAAAACATAAATAGTGTGATCAAAACGATAGTAAAAAAAAAAAAAAAAAAGATAAATTGATAATAATCAGATTTGTACTAATATCAAAAACAATAAAATGAATAACAAAAATACCATTAGTTATTATATTGATAACAGCACAGTGTTATCAATAATAGTCATAGTAATATAAGACATATAATAAAATATGTAATAGCATCATCATGTGTAAAATAAATATATAAAAAAAGAACATATCAAAAAATTGTCATCAAGACTGTAACCCCCAAATTATTTATATTTTGATAACATATATGAAATGTGGAGCATAATGGATATAAACTTAGGTTTTAAAAAATTAATGGCTGTCATATAATGAAATACTATAATAAATACTATTAAATAATCAACGTAACATACAGTGACTGTTCACATAGTTAAAATGATAATAATAATATCATTTTAATTCATATGAGTCTTATTAGTAGTAGTGGTAGTAGTAGTAGTAGTAGTAGTAGTAGTAGTAGTAGTAGTAGTATATAATAATAGTAATAGTGATAATATTATTGATAGTAATTAGGCAGTAGTAGTAGCAGTAGTATTGGCTGCAGTAGTAGTATATAATAATAATAATAATAATAATAATAATAATAATAATAATAAAAATAATAGCATTTTAACTATTATCAGTCAGTATTAGTTATCAGCAATAGTAGTGATAGTATATAATATTAATAATAATAGTAATAATGATAATATTTTAAATTATTATTATTATATACTACTACGACAACTACTACTACTACTACTACTACTGCTAATAATAATAATAATAATAACAATAATCTGTTAATAATAATGTTGTTATTATTATAATTGTAAATATCTGCGCAACCACTGTATTTTACTTTACCTAAAATTTAATTATAGCATTTCATTATACAACAAACAATTATAAACCCTATATTTACACCAATCAGTCAAAACTTAGGTTAATGGCTGTCATATAAGAAAATACTATAATTAAAAAAATCAACGTAACATACAGTGACTGTTCACATATTTAAAATGATAATAATAATATTTTAATTCATATCAGTCTTATTAGTAGTAGTGGTAGTAGTAGTAGCAGTAGTAGTAGTAGTAGCAGTAGTAGTAGCAGTAGTATATAATAATAGTAATAATGATAATATTATTGATAGTAATTAGGTAGTAGAAGTAGCAGTAGTATTGGTTGCAGTAGTAGTATACAAAAATAATAATAAAATAATAATAATACAATTTCAACTATTATCGGTCAGTATCAGTTATTAGTAGTAGTAGTGATAGTAGTAGCAGTAGTAGTAATAGTATATAATATTAATAATAATAGTAATAATGATACTATTACTGATATTAGTTAAAATTATATTATTTTTATTATTATTTTTTAAAATTATTATTATTATTATTATATACTATTACGACTACTACTACTACTACTACTACTACTACTACTAATAATAATAATAATAATAGTAATAACAATAATCTGTTAATAATAATGTTGTTGTTATTATTATAATTTTAAATATCTGCGTAACCACTGTATTTTACTTTACCTAAAATTTAATTATAGCATTTCATTACATAGCAATCAATTATAAACCCTGTATTTATACCAATCAGTCAAAACATTATGATGACCCGCCTAATATTGAGCAGGTCCCACTTCTGGAAGTTACTATGACCCTCATTTTTATTGCTCTTATTTTGATCACACTTTTATTACCCGCCCCCGCCCCCCCTATTGGCATTTGATCTTGTTCTCTAGTTTCCTGAATCATGTGATACAATGACTTACAGTATATATATGGAAACTTTTTAGCCCTGCTATTATCAGATGAAACTTCAGCTTTAAAGCGGTATTAAACCCAAAACCAAAAAATATAATACAGTAAAACCTTGGTTTGAGAGTAACTTGGTTTGAGAGAGTTTTGCAAGACAAGCAACATTTTTAAATAAATTTTGACTTGATACACAAGCAATGTCTTGATATACGAGTAGTATCATGTCATAACTGTGTATAAAAGAGTAGAGAGGCGCCTCTAAAGCAGGCCATACACGGTTGAATTTCGAACTAATTTTCTTTTCAAAATCAGAAAGTTCGTTTTTTTTTGTGATATGATGACGCCACCATTGATTTTCGAAATTCGGCCGACCAAGCCTTCAATTTCACCGTATGTTGCTACAGAAAATAATTTTCGTGGGCGGGAATCTTCTTTTCTCTCTGTAAATTTTCTTTTCTTATTACATTTCTCGCACGATTCTCCCATCATTGATTAGAAAATCCTTAGTTTTTAAAAAAATTTCCAACATGTCCGATTCCTCAAATTTGATGGCCGCACGAAAATCAGCCGTTGCTGAAGCCCACTAATGGTGCGAAATTCGTACGAAAATTCTTTCATACGATTTTCAAAAGAAAATTCTTACGAAGTTCGAACCGTGTATGGCCGGCATAAGTGTAGCAATATGGTTACATTTATTGAAGGTAGAACATTTAGCAACATATTGCTACACTTATGACGGCCATACATGGTTCGAATTTCATCAGATTTTTCTTTCGAAAATAGTATGAAAGAATTTTTGGTACGATTTTCGCACCATTGGTGGACTGCAACAATGGCCGATTTTCGTGCGGCAATCAAATTTGAGGAATCAGACATGTTGGAAATTTTTTGAAAAACTAACGATTTTCTAATCAATGATGGGAGAATCGTGCGAGAAATGTAATAAGAAAAGAAAATTTACGGAGAGAAAAGAAGATTCCCGCCCACGAAAATTCTTTTCTGTAGCAACATGGAGGTGAAATTGAAGGCTTGGTCGGCCGAATTTCGAAAATCAATGGTGGCGTCATCGGATCACTAAAAAAAAAAAACGTTCTGATTTTGAAAAGAAAATTTGTTCGAAATTCGACCATGTATGGCTTGCTTTAGAGGCGCCTCTCTTCTCTTTTATACTCTGGAGCTCCTGCTGGATTTTGCTTCTAATCCCCTTGTGGAGTCTTCCATTTGTGGATGGACATTTTATGGTCACACAACCTGATCACATTGCTATAATCTTTTTATATGGACTATAAACTGAAGGACTCCTGAATAAATGGTTGTGGAACGAATCATTTGAGTTTCCATTATTTCTTATGGGGAAATTTGCTTTGATATACAAGTGCTTTGGATTACAAGCATGTTTCCGGAACAAATTATGCTCGCAATCCAAGGTTTTACTGTATATCGCAGTTTACCAATCAATGGGGCGGCTGAATTTGTTTTCTTTTTTTTTTTTTAGGATTCTTATCCTCTGTTTTCACCTGGTGATCTGGCCAGTAACACGCCTCCGGTGTTCGGCCGCATTCACACTACGCATATCGCATTCCCGGTCGCATTTTTTGTGTGTTTTTTGCACGTTTCATGCATAGGGCAGCCCATTTACTTGGGGGTTGGAACCATGAATGAGGTTTTATTGAAGGACGGTTTTGCAGCCACACTTTCACCATTGTGTTTGACTTTAGGAAGTAGCAGATATTCCCTGGGAAGAGGTCATTGTCAGTGTTGATATGACTATTAATTGCGGCTCAATAACAGTTATTAAATGGCATGAATGTGTTTCCAAACCTTCTGTGTGTCCTCCTCCGTTTTCCCCAATGACTCATGGTGTATGGAACAAGCACAACACATATTTTCCTACACAAACTTCTTCTATCCAGCAAACTGTTTATATTTGTATGTCTAGAAATCCATCTGAATTTGTAAGCTGTTCCTGAGCCTCAGATGGGCAACTAGGCCTTGAGGGTGGAGTATTGGGGGATGGGGAATGGGGGTCCTGACATAGCTCCCTGTTATCCCCCCCCACTCTGCTCACGTTACATTTAATCCAGAAATTCTCTTTAACCCCTTCATGATAAAGGGTAAAACAAATCCTAATGCCTGAACACAATTTTACAACTTTGGCATGTGTTAGTAAAACTGTACATATCATCACTACTACTTTGTGTATCCAGGTGAATTATACCGTGATCCTACCCGAAAAAACACACTGACACTGACACTAATTTTAAAAACTATTTTTTTAAGCATCTCAGTACTGGACGCTTTTACCCCCATCCTGCCTAGGCCAATTTATTGTTTTCAGCTCTCTCGCACTTTGAATGACAATTTTGTGGTCATGCAACCCAAATTAAATTGTTATATTTTTTTGAGACAGATAGAGCTTTCTTTAGTTTTTATTATAAAATTTTAATAAGTAATTCTTCAATGGGCCCACTGATTCTTTTAATCCTCTTATTCTTATGTTGGATCTTCTGCTTCTGTTCTCTTGTTCATCAAGGTTGTTTATTATTTGTTTTAATTGAGTTTCTTGTTTCTGTGTTTTTTCCTTTATTTTTACCAGTTCCTGTTCTGTTTTTAACATTCTCTTATCGATATTGTCTGTCTTTTCTTGCATATTTTTTGTAGATATTTTAAGTTCTTGGATCTCTTCTTTATATGACTTTTCTAATCTATGTACGTATTGGTCCATGTCTGCCCTGGTGGGCAGCGAGCGAATATAAGCTCTTATATCCCCTTTTTCTTTATCTTCCTCTTTGTGTTCACTTGAGGACCCTGTTGTGTCCATTAATGAGCTATTTCTAGGGTGTCTTAATTGCTCTTCCCCTGATGATCTGGATGTTTCTATTGGTTCCATTATATTTAACAGATCATGTGATGATTGTAGCATTCTTTCCTGGGGAGGGTGTATCTGCAACTGTAATTGTTGAAAGAATTCTTTAATATCGGTTGTTTGTATAGATTGTGTCCCTGTAGTGTTTCTATTCGTGTCCTCTGCTTTGTCTTTTTTACTTTTTTGGGATTGCGGGGTTTTATTGCTCTTCTTAGGAGCCATACTTCTTTCCTTTCCTTTTTTTTTTTTTTTTTTCCTTTTCCGCCTCTTAACCCTTTTGTCTTCACCCTCTCCGTACTCCTCCCTCTTTTTTCCTTTTATTTTATCTCTTAGTCCCTGGGGCAGGGAGGCAGAGGGATATTATATGTTTAAAGTTTTTACCCCGTTCTTTATATTCCAGTATGAAACATATATTTCCAGAAACTCAAAAAAAAACAACGACGGAAAAAAAAACAGCTCTTCAGGGAATAACATAGAAAACACTGGAGACAGGGCCCCTATGTCATGCCTGAAGTTCCAGTCTTTCACTCCCTTTCAGTTCAGCAATTTCGATAATGTTCGACAAATTAATATCTTAATGGTAGTTTTAGTTTCAGAGATAGGCGGCTAACCTTTATGGTTTGGAGATCCTGGGGTCCTGGGTTTGGCTTCTCTCTGCCGTTCCGTGTCTGCTGTTTCTGCCGGGGAGGACGCTCACCAGCGAGAACCGCTGCCGTCTGCTCTCGCAGACTCACAGGGGCTCCCGCCTTCCCGCGTCCGCTGTCTCCCGGCTCACGGTTCTTCCACGGCCTAATCTCTCGTTCCGTCTCCCGCAGGTCTCCACAGGTCTCCGCTCCTTATGAGTCCAGGTATGCCTTTTTCGATCTGTGTTGCATTCGCTGCCGCCTTGTGCTGGTCGGTATCCGGATCAGGAGGGCATGTATGGAGAGATATACTCAGCGTAGATTCGATAGCATATCGGAAGCTTATCCCAGCTGGATGTACGTCAGACGCTCTGTCTTAGCAGCATGTCAGTCCACGGTCTGCCTAGGCGGCCATCTTGGTCAGCAACTCCTCCCCAAGTAATTCTTCAATGATGTGTGATAATGAGGCTGCACTGATGGGCACTGATGAGGCTGCACTGATTAGGCTGCACTGATGGCCACTGATGAGATGGCACTGATGGGCATTGATGAGGCTGCACTGGTGAGGCTGCACTGAAGGGCACTGATAGGCTGTACTGATGATGCTGCACTGATGAGGCTGCTCTGATGAGTAGGTACTGATGGCCACTAATGAGATAGCATTGATGGGCATTGATGAGGCTGCACTGGTGAGGCTGCACTGGTGAGGCTGCCCTGAAGGGCACTGATAGGCTGCACTGATGAGGCTGCTCTGATGAGTAGGCACTGATGGCCACTGATGAGATGGCACTGATGGGCATTGATGAGGCTGCACTGGTGAGGCTGCACTGAAGGGCACTGATAGGCTGCACTGATGAGGCTGCACTGATGAGACTGCCCCTGATGAGTAGGCACTGATGGCCACTGATGAGATGGCACTGATGGGCATTGATGAGGCTGCACTGATGGGCATTGATGAGGCTGCACTGATGATGCTGCACTGATGATGCTGCTCTGATGAGTAGGTACTGATGAGTAGGCACTGATGGCCACTGATGAAGAGACACTGATGAGGCTGCACTGATAATGCGGCACTGATGGACACTGATAGGTGTCACTGATGGGCACTGGCTCTGATGGGGCTGCACTGATAATCGGTACCAATGATCAGTGCTCTGATTATCAGTGTAAATGTCCCTTGTCACAGGACGCAGCGCATCACCAATCAGGGTAAAGAGCCAATGTTGAGATCACCAAAACTCATCAGTTTTGGTGATCCCTATTTGAGCACATTGCATGTGTAAACTTTATTGAAATCATTTTAATTGTATTGCAATTGATTATACCTAACCTAACTAATCATATACTATTCCCTACTCACTCCCACCCAAGAAAGATGTATATACTTATTTACTTACCTATTCTCAGCCCGCTCTTGTCTGGTCACCTGATCCAACTGTGTAGTTGTGCAGTGGCTGCAGGAGAGAAGAGATAATGCCAACAACAGCTGGTAAAGCCTGGAGCAGTGATGTCACCCATAAGCTTACAGTGGCCTATCCATTGTCAGCACTACATCCTCTCCCCTGCAGCTGCCACTGGCTGACACAGGGGAGCTGGATCACATGACCGGACCGGAGCGTGACAATCCAATCCCAATTTTATTAAAAATTAGGTGATCATGGGCTGAACCTTGGAGAATAGAGAAAATCCTACATTCCGGGTGATGCTAAAGCAGACATTCACGCCTTTTCTAATGTTTCTCCCTCCTCCACAATTGCCACACAATAAAAATAAATGGAGGGCTCATTCACCTTTGTAGTACTGTCTGAAGAGTGATCCAGCTTTTTGCACTGCTGGATTCTGTCGAAATCTTCACTGCCAGGCTGCCCTGTCCACTTCTTGCACTGTGTCGGACTGCCCTGTCCTATCCTGTGCTGCTGGAGTCTGTAGAAATCTTCACTGTTGGTCTGCCCTGTTATCTTCTTGCACTGCTGGAATCTGTAGAAATTTTCACTGCCAGGCTTCCCTGTCCTCTTCTTGTGCTGTGCTGTCCTGCCCTGCCCTGTCCTCTTCCTGTGCTGCTGAATTTTGTAGAAATCTTCACTGCTGGGCTGTCCTGTCCTCTACTTGCACTGCTGGAGGTTGTAGAAACCTTCACTGCCAGGCTGCCCTGTCCTCTTCTTGTGCTGCGCGGGGTTGCCCTGTCCTCTTCTTGTGCTGTGCAGGGCTGCCCTGTCCTCTTCTTGTGCTGTGCGGGGCTGCCCTGTCCTCTTCTTGTGCTGCTGGATTCTGTAGAAATATTCACTGCTGGGCTACCCTGTCCTCTTCTTGTGCTGTGCAGGGCTGCCCTGTCCTCTTCTTGTGCTGTGCAGGGTTGCCCTGTCCTCTTCTTGTGCTGTGCAGGGCTGCCCTGTCCTCTTATTGTGCTGCTGGATTCTGTAGAAATATTCACTGCTGGGCTACCCTGTCCTCTTCTTGTGCTGTGCAGGGCTGCCCTGTCCTCTTCTTGTGCTGTGCAGAGTTGCCCTGTCCTCTTCTTGTGCTGTGCAGGGCTGCCCTGTCCTCTTCTTGTGCTGCTGGATTCTGTAGAAATATTCACTGCTGGGCTACCCTGTCCTCTTCTTGTGCTGTGCGGGGCTGCCCTGTCCTCTTCTTGTGCTGCTGGATTCTGTAGAAATATTCACTGCTGGGCTACCCTGTCCTCTTCTTGTGCTGAGCAGGGCTGCCCTGTCCTCTTCTTGTGCTGTGCAGGGTTGCCCTGCCCTCTTCTTGTGCTGTGCAGGGCTGCCCTGTCCTCTTCTTGTGCTGTGCAGGGCTGCCCTGTCCTCTTCTTGTGCTGCTGGATTCTGTAGAAATATTCACTGCTGGGCTACCCTGTCCTCTTCTTGTGCTGTGCGGGGCGGTCCTGTCCTTTTCCTGTGCTGCTGAATTCTATAGAAATCTTCACTACCAGGCTGCCCTGTCCTCTTCTTGTGCTGTGCGGGGCTGCCCTGTCCTCTTCTTGTGCTGTGCGGGGTTGCCCTGTCCTCTTCTTGTGCTGTGCGGGGCTGCCCTGTCCTCTTCTTGTGCTGTGCGGGGCTGCCCTGTCCTCTTCTTGCGCTGTGCGGGGCTGCCCTGTCCTCTTCTTGCACTGTGCGGGGCTGCCCTGTCCTCTTCTTGTGCTGTGCGGGGCTGCCCTGTCCTCTTCTTGCGCTGTGTGGGGCTGCCCTGTCCTCTTCTTCTGCTACTGGATTCTGTAGAAATATTCACTGCTGGGCTACCCTGTCCTCCTTTTGTGCTGTGCGGGGCTGTCCTGTCCTTTTCCTGTGCTGCTGAATTCTGTAGAAATATTCACTGCCGAACTGCCCTGTCCTCTTCTTGCACTGCTGGAGCCTGTAGAAATCTTCACTGTCAGTCTGCCCTGTCTTCTTCTTGCGCTGTGTGGGGCTGTCCTGTTCTCTTCCTGTGCTGCTGGATTCTGTAGAAATCTTCACTGCCAGGCTGCCCTGTCCTCTTCTTGCGCAGCTGGATTCTGTAGAAATCTTCACTGCCAGGCTGCCTTGTCTTCTTCTTGCGCTGTGTGGGGCTGTCCTGTCCTCTTCCTGTGCTGCTGGATTCTGCAGAAATCTTCACTGTCAGGCTGCCCTGTCCTCTTCTTGTGCTGTGCAGGGCTGCCCTATCCTCTACCTGTACTTCTGGATTCTGTAGAAATATTCACTGCTGGGCTGTCCTGTCCTCTTCCTGCACTGTAGAGGTTAACAGCTTTGCTTCTCTAGGCTCAGTTGCAACAAAAATGATCCAAAAGAGACATGGCCCCTCCTGCCTTCTCCTCCAAGGAGAAAAGTTCTTTCACTGATTACACTGTCAGTAATTTCACAATCTGATAATGGGTGGAGAGAATCCTGGGATCTATCAGACCCTTGCTTGTTGCAGACAGGTCCATTTGATATCAAACTCAACAAAGTTGTATCCAACATCCCAGCTTACAGAATTGCATTACTAAGCCTTCTGGGGAATAAATATGACTAAATGAAGATGGTTACTTTAAGCAGTAATTAGGCTAATTAGGTACAATATTTACAGAGGTGGTTTATGATATTCTAATTAATTTGATTTAAATCTACAGATGGGATCATGTGGAGCTGAATATTAGCAGAGATGGGTGTTCGAGGTCCAGACTTTGGGCCGAGTTTGTGAAAAAAAGGAAGCTTTAAAAATACACCAATGTGTTCCCCGATTCCAGCACTGCCCATTCTCATAGTTCAGTAAATATTGTGCAATAAATAGCCATATACATAAGAAATCCCTCCAGCACACTTCATTGCAGATCCTTACCTTACTCCATGTTGGAGAAATTGATGTTTCCTTTACCACATCCTTTCTAAAGTGACTGCACAATTGCAGGGTCTGCCTTCGCTGGCACCACCTGAGCAGCCTCTGTTGTATTCAGAAAAGGGGCAGCAACTAAATCCATTTTATATGCTTGAAAGAAACCTCGCTTGTGAACCTAATCCCCAGTGAAAAAAGATGAAAAAGAGATATTTATCATAGCAACAATAAAGCATTTGCACTTACAAATAAAGAGAATGAAACTGCCCAGTAGGTAAAACAGTTCTGAATGGCTAAAAAAAACACACTTCTGGGAATGGCATGTAGCTCCGCCCGATGTGTTCCGTCAGAAATGATGTTTAATTTTCTGTAGCAGTGTTTTTCCACCTTTTTTCAGTCAAGGAGCTCTTTAAAATTATGGACAATCTCGAGGCACCTTCAAAAATGATCGACAGTCTTGAGGCATCACATTCTAAAGTTTAAAAACTATTCTAATGTTTTACATAATACAGCAACATCCACACACGTAGGACACCCAATGTTAGAGGTGATTTATTCTTCCAAAGCAAATACACTTTTGCAAACTGGTACTGATTAGCATTCAAGTGTTTTACTTCTCCTTCAGTTTTTCTCCATCACTTAGCTAATGAGAGCCCAAAGCTGATGGAGAGAGGCAAGGGTCAAATATGGTTGGCACCTCATCCCTTTAAACCCAAACACATATTAATTACACAGGTTCTGTGGCTGATTAAGGTGGTAATTAAACTCACTTGGTGCCTTATCTGCATTTAATTAGCCTCAGAACCTGTGTAATTCAAGGGTGTACGGGTTTAAAGGGATGAGGTGGCAACTCTAGGGTCAAACAAGGATGATATGCAGGCAACTGACATCCTCATTATCAAATGAGGATGTCATTGGTGGTTAGAAGGTCAGCAGCTAGAAGGTTGTAATGGTGCACAATGAAAACCTGTGGTTTTGTGTAACTAAAAGGCAGATTTCATCCACCCACCAGCTTGTATACAATTTTGTGGCAATTTTTAGGCATTTTACCAAAGCAACCCTGAAGAAACCTCAAGGCACTTCCGGGGTGCCTGGGCACCCTGGGTGAAAAAGGCTGGTCTACAGTTGTAAGTGCATTTTTTAGGAAGGAAGCAGAAAGGGAAAGCACCACTATGTGTGGTAGGACAGGTAAAATGTATTATACCCCTAAATAGGGCTACTCACACAACTGTTTTAAAAACAGGCTCATCTCTAAGTGTCAGTTTGAGGCGCCATGCTGATCGTCCGCCTGTATCGCTGTGGGGGGGAAGAAGAAGCCTTGGTATCCCAGGAGCTGGTGGAGGAAGTCCGCTGGTAGTGGCTCCTGTCCCGATGGACCGCAGCATAGGGCAGGCGGCGCGGATGGTGGTGACGTCACGGGACCCAAGATGCTTTGCAATGCGTTTTGGATCATGCACCGTGCTGATTCCAGCATGCAC
Organism: Lithobates septentrionalis; assembly: GCA_037952835.1. Lineage (NCBI taxonomy): Eukaryota > Metazoa > Chordata > Amphibia > Anura > Ranidae > Lithobates > Lithobates septentrionalis. The sequence goes on from JBBDGP010002191.1 coordinate 361,011, forward strand.
GCTTCTTTCTCGGCTCATGTATTGTTTTTTTTTAACCACTTCAGCCCTGGAAGATTTTACCCCCTTCCTGACCAGAGCACTTTTTACAATTTGGCACTGCGTCGCTTTAACTGACAATTGCGCGGTCATGCGATGCTGTACCCAAACAAAATTTGCGTCCTTTTTTTTGCCACAAATAGAGCTTTCTTTTGTTGGTATTTGATCACCTCTGCGTTTTTTATTTTTTGCGCTATAAACAAAAAAATATGGTGACAATTTTGAATAAAAAACAATATTTTTTTACTTTTTGCTATAGTAAATATTCCCCAAATTAACAAAAAAAAAATTCTTCATCAGTTTAGGCCAATATGTAGTCTTCTACATATTTTTGGTAAAAAAAAATCGCAATAAGCGTTTATTAATTGGTTTGCGCAAAAGTTATAGCATCTACAAACTATGGGAAAGGTTTACGGAATTTTTATGGTGTTTTTATTATTTAATATTTTTTTTACTAGTAATGGCGGTGATCTGCGATTTTTAGCGGTATTGCGACATTGCGGCGGACAGATCGGACCCTTTTGACACATTTTTGGGACCAGTGACATTTATAGAGCAATCAGTGTTATAAATATACTGGCATGGAAGGGGTTAACACTAGGGGGCGATCAAGAGGTTAACTGTGTGTTCCCTCAGTGTGTTCTAACTGTGTGGGGAGGGGACTAACTAGGAGAGATCACAGATTGCTGTTCCTACTTTGTAGGAACAACGATCTGTCTCCTCTCTTCTGACAGCACAGGGATTTGTGTGTTTACACACACATATCCCCGTGCTGGCTCTCGTGCACGCGATCGCCGTGCACCTGGGCGCGCGTGCGTGCCTCCGGCGGCTCTCGCGTGCCCTCTGGTGGCTCTCCTGGGCAAAAGCCGTATATATATGGGATTTCACCTGGGAGAGCCATTCTGCCACAGTATATCTGCGTGAGCCGGTCGGGAACCGGTTATTAAAAGCGTATATTGGGTTTTACACTATGAGGAGCATTCGCTACTCCTTTCTTTTCTAATATACTGGATGATGACCGGAGACGGCTGCCTATATCGATGTTCCCACTTGGTTGCCAATCCATTGGATTGAAGCCTGAGCCTTACCCATTTATGGTCACAATTGCATCACGCATTATATGACTCTATAATCGGAGTGTCATATACTGTATTTTTGGTAAGTCTATAGCTGCATTCATTTAGCTGAGAAAAGTCTTAGATGCTAACTCAGCGAAAATGAAACTCATCTAACAATGATTTTATTTGCAGTTCTTTCCAGAAAAAGACAGCCAATGACTCAGGAATTGAGATTGTTGGGAACGTTCTGTAAACCAATTCAATACTCCAGTTGTGCAAACACAAAAATTAATTAAATAGCGTTTTTGGTTTGTGGTGCTCAGATGTAGTCTAGTTCAGCTTTAAACATTCTATTATGTAATTTCTTTTTTTTTTTTTTTTTTTATCTCAACTTTATTTTTATTTTATTAGTATGTTTCTATTTTTATTTTTTTTTGCAAGTTTAAGAAAATTGTAGAAGCTGCAGACTGAGATGGAAAATTAAGAATAAAACCATAATAAAAAATAAAAAATAAATAAAATAAAGTTGAGGATAATATATATATATATATATATATATATATATATATATATATATATATATATATATATATATATATATATATATATATATATATATATATATATATATAAAATGGAACGCCACAAACCACAAACAATATTTCATTAATTTTTGATATTCAAATCAAACTCCTCCAGCCATCCATGTCTCCATGCTTTATTTTGTTAACAAATCCCTGGTCCCCCCCCCCCCCCCCCCGCTAGCATTTCAGCCTTTTGCACCGGTCATGATCTGCCTGAATTGCACAGAGAAGCACATAGATCCATTGGTGGGGGAGGGGGGGGTAGGGTGGAACCAAGGAAAGCAAAATATAAACTTCATCTTTAACTCCTTGTGGACTGCCCCACGTACATATACTGCGGGGCATCAGCTCCTCTACACAGAATCACGTACATATGCACATCCTAGTCTGATTGTACACAGTGGGAGCCAACCCGATGTCCGCCAGGACCCGCCGATCATTCCAGACAGAGGCAGAACAAGGCAGATCACCGTTCTGTTAGTAGGGAAGACAGAGATCCTATGTTTCTGCTAAGCAGGAACACGGAATCTCTGTCTTCCCACAGTACAAGCACCCCCCCCCCCCCAGTTAGCAAGCACTCCCTATGGACACATTTAACCCGTTGATCACCCTTGATGTTAACCCCGTCCCCTTCCCAGCCAGTGTCATTAGTACAGTGACAGTGCATATTTTTTGGCACTGATCACTGTATTGGTGTCACTGGTCCCCAAAAAAGTATCAAAAGTGTCAGTTAGTGTCTGATTTGTCCGCCGCAATGTCGCAGTCCTGCTATAAGTTGCTGATCTCCACTATTACTAGCAAAAAAAGAAAAATTAAAAAATCCCATAGTTTGTAGATGCTATAAATTTTGCGCGAACCAATCATTATACGCTTATTGGTATTTTTTACCAAAATAATGTAGCGGAATACATATTGGCCTAAATTGATGAAGAAATTCTATTTTTAACATTTTTTATTGGATGTGTTATGCAGAAAGTAAAAAATATATATATATTTTTTAAGTTGTCCGTCTTTTTTTAGCAGAAAGTAAAAAATATTGTTTTTCTTTTTTTTTTCAAAATTTTCCGTCTTTTTTTAGTTTATAGCGCAAAATGAAATCCACAGAGGTGATTAAATACCACCAAAAGAAAGCTCTATTTGTGTGAAAAAAAGGACATTGATTTTATTTGGGTACAGCGTCGCACGACCGCGCAATTGTCAGTTAAAGTAACACAGTGCCGTATCGCAAAAACTGGCCTGGTCATGAAGGGGAGGGAGGGGGAGGGGGGAATATTCCGGAGATGAACTGGTTAGATACAAGGAAGTGTAATGCATCCTCAGCATCATGCATTGTAGTATGGTTTTACTATGGCTAATGCTACTCATAAAGTAAAGGATATTTAAACTACTAACAAGAGGATGTAGAATGTAGCCCACACTGCATAAAAATTGTTTGCTTATGCTTCACATTACCTGTAACCATTCACTCTGCATAGCTGCGTTGTCAGGGTGCTGGGAAGAGCAGATGCCGGATGTTGTTCTCACCTTTACCAAGAAATGTCTAATTGAGGGAGAGAACACATCACGTGTGGCTTTACCTTACAAATGCCATTGTGCTCTGGATAAAGTACACATGAGCAGCTGTTTACACTGCGGAATGTTTGTACAGAATGTTGTTATGGTCGATTCTTCACACTCTGCAAACACATCTATGGTACGTTCACCCGTATGTCCTCCATGACTGAAGTTCTCACTTAGTTTGGAAAGCCCATAGGGTTCTTCAGTTCCACCAAATCTATGTAAGAGGCCCCTCAAGAAACATGATAATTTTTTTCTTCTTCTGTTTCTAACTCCCTCTTTCTTTTCTCCTGGACATCTGACCACCACAACTATATGAGATAGGGCTTCCAAAAAGGGGGTACCGGCAGTATTCCTGTACAGGGCCCAGGCCCCCTTGGGTCAGCAGGGGAGCCCAGGCTTTGTCCAGGACTCAAGTGTTGGAATGCTCCTTCCAGCACTTGGCTCCCCACCTATGCACATTTCCTGCCCAATCATATGAACATAGTTCCAGAGGTGATATCACCACACAAGTGGTGGCACAGGACACAGAGCAGGAAACCCCAAGGTCTAAATCCGGCACTGGGTGCATTCATCCATATGTCCTCCATGAATGTTGGGAGTTCTAACTTAGTTTAGAAAGCCCAGAAGGTTCCTGAGTCCACCAAATCTATGTAGGAGGCCTCCCAAGAAACATGATAATTGTGTCATCATCTGTTTCTTACTTCCTCTCCTCATTTCTCCTGGACATCTGACCATCATAACTATATGAACCAGGGCTTCCAATAAAGGGATACCAGCAGTACTCCTGTAGTGGGCCCAGGCCCCCTTGGGTCAGCGGGGGAGCTCAGGCTTTGTCCCAGACTCAAGTGTTGAAATGCTCCTTCCAGCACTTGGCTCCACACCTATGCACACACTACTGATAGAGTGATTTCCTGCCCAATTATATGAACATAGTTCTAGAGGTGATGTCCCCACACAAGTGGTGGCACAGGACCCAGAGCAGGAAACCCCAAGGTCTAAATATGGCACTGGGTGCATCCACCCATATGTCCTCTATGACTGTCCGGAGTTCTAACATAGCATAGAAAGACCAGCGGGTTCCTGAGCCCACCAAATCTATGTAAGCGGCCCCTCATGAATCATGATAATTGTCTCATCTTCTGTTTCTCGCTTCCTCTCTCTTTTCTCCTGGACATCCGACTATAACAACTATATGGGACAGGGCTGCCGAAAAGGGGGTACCGGCAGTATTCCTGTACAGGGACCAGGCCCCCTTGGGTCAGCAAGGGAGCCCAGGCTTTGTCAAGGAATCAAGTGTTGGAATGCTCCTTATAGCACTTGGTTCCTCACCTATGCACACACTACTGATTTCCTGCCCAATCATACGAGCATAATTCCAGAGGTGAGGTTACCACACAAGCGGTGGCACAGGACACAGAGCAGGAAACAAGTATGTATGCTCTGCGTCTCCCACTGAATGCCAGTGCTTTTTGAGAGAGAGTGGGGGAGACGTACCAAGATACCATTGACCACATACCACTGATTACCAATATTTTTGGGAAGGAAGGCGAGGGGAGACACAACTTATCACCAATGCTTTTGGGTGGAGATATATCACTGTCCACCAATGCTTTTCAAGGGGAGGTGGCATTGGAATACAACTGACCACCTGTGCTTTTCACGTGAAGAAAGAAGGGGGGGGCTGGGAAATATCACTGATTTATCAATGCTTTTGAAGGCAAGGTTAGATTGGAATACCACTGATCTCCAGTACTTTTCATGTGGGAAAGGTGTGGGGGGGGGGAGAAATATTACTGACCACCAATGATTTTTGAGGAAGGTGGGGTTCAAATACCATTGCTTTTCACACAGGAAGGGGGAGGGGAATATTTCTGACCACCAATGCTTGTCAGAAAGGGACTGGTGGATGGGCTGTACAGGGCCCCATGATTTTTTACTGGAAGCCCTAATATGAGCATTCCTAGAACCATTGCCATTTATATGGAGTTGGTCCTCCAGCCAGTCCCCTGATTACATCATCTGTGACGAAGCGCGTAGGGAAGGGCCATAGGATGTGAGGTCATCACACATGTGCATTGTAGTTGGCTGTTGAGGAACAGTCTGCCTATTTGGAAGCTTGTTTTATACAGTATCAATATACTGTATGTACAGTATGTCAATGTGAATGCGCACTTTTATTTTAAATAAAACAGATGGTTTTAAATGCTGCAACACTATGGGGTTGTCTTTGTGTCTTCCTTCCATTTTGCTTGTCTCACTCAAAGGATACAGCAGCTGAGATATTAACCCCATAAGTGCTGATGACCATTTTGCAATAATGGTCATTTAAATCTGATAAGCGGTTTGGATGTATGCTTTCACACTGTGTTGGGAATATTATCACTTACTGGGAGGCACAAATTGGAGTTGGCCATGCATTTTTAACAGCATTTACGAGTGTGGGACTTTTATACGGACACTTTTGGTGTCATCATTTAGATTGTATTGGATTTTGATTGGTCACAAATTGATCAAAGTATGTATAACTCACACACTTAACACACGTGTTTCCAGTGAAAAATTTGAGATCATTTAAGTGAGATAATAATTATTCTAGCATATGGTTTATGCTGTATGTTTGAGTTGTTTGCACAGATATATTAGGTTGCCAAGCTTTTATATCACTTTTCTGTAGCCCCCACCCACCCAAATGTCAGCTATACCAGCCCCACTCTTCTGGAAACGATTTCCTCAAGACGTTGGAGGGTTTCTGGATAAAATTGTGCCCATTTTAAGGTCAGGAACTGATGTTGGATGAGAAGACCAGGCTCACAAGTAGGGTAACCCTACTGAGCAGGTGTTTAGTAGGGTTGAGGTCAGGGTTCTGTGCAGGACACTCAAGTTCCTGCACATCAAACTGGTCGAACCATGTCTTCATGGAGCTGGCTTTGTACTCAGGGTCACAGTCATGCTGAAACAGAAAAGGGTCTTCTCCAAACTTACCACGAGGTCTGTTGCCTGTGGGAATTTGTGCCACTTTTTAAAGACAGGTACTGATGTTGGCCGAGAAGACCTGGCTCACCATTGGCATTCCAATTCATCCCAAAGGTGTTCAGTGGGGTAAGGTCAGGGCTCTGTGCAGACTGCTCAAGTTCCTCCTCTGCAAACTGGTCAAACCATGTCTTTCTTATGCCGCGTACACACGAGCGGACTTTACGGCAGACTTTGCCCGGCGGACAGGATTTCGTCGGACAATTCGATCGTGTGTGGGCTCCAGCGGACTTTGTTTTCTCAAAAGTTGGACGGACTTATGCCGCGTACACACGAGCGGACTTTACGGCAGACTTTGCCCGGCGGACTTTTCGACGTACTTTACGACGGACTTTCTGAATGAACGGACTTGTCTACACACAATCCACCAAAGTCCGTCTAATTCGAACGTGATGACGTACGACCGGACTAAAACAAGGAAGTTCATAGCCAGTAGCCAATAGCTGCCCTAGCGTGGCTTTTTGTCCGTCGAACTAGCATACAGACGAGTGGACTTTTCGACCGGACTCAATTTCGACGGATTGATTTAAAACATGTTTCAAATCTAAGTCCGTCCAACTTTTGAGAAAACAAAGTCCGCTGGAGCCCACACACGATCGAATTGTCCGACGAAATCCTGTCCGCCGGGCAAAATCTGCCGTAAAGTCCGCTCGTGTGTACGCGGCACTAGATTTGAAACATGTTTTAAATCAATCCGTCGAAATCGAGTCCGGTCGAAAAGTCCGCTCGTCTGTACGCTAGTTCGACGGACAAAAAGCCACGCTAGGGCAGCTATTGGCTACTGGCTATGAACTTCCTTGTTTTAGTCCGGTCGTACGTCATCACGTACGAATTCAACGGACTTTGGTGGATTGTGTGTAGACAAGTCCGTTCATTCAGAAAGTCCGTCGTAAAGTACGTAGAAAAGTCCGCCGGGCAAAGTCTGCCGTAAAGTCCGCTCGTGTGTACGCGGCATAAGGCTGGCTTTATATATGGGGACACAGTCATATTGAAGCAGAAACGGGTCTTCTCCAAATTGCGAGAACCTTCAGTCAATCATTATGGTGACTCTGTATTTAGTATATAGTCTTTGTAACCATTCCAATAATTCTGTTTTTATCTTGCTTACATTGTTTAATAAAATATGTGTTTTTTCTATAACTATGTGAGGGCGATTTCTCTTTGATCTGTTAAATTTGGATGTGGCACCCTATATGGACAATGTGCAAATGTAAGGCCCTCGCGCTACTATGATAAGAGTGTACAAAATACAGTGATAAATCGAGTGTTCAAACCCTAAAGTGCCTAAATTGCATATGTGTAGATATAAAGTAAACGTGCCTGCCTGCAGCGGAACCTAAAGTGTATCACAATCCACTCACAGTATTAAAATTAAAATTAAAATAAGTGATTCCGCGCTACAGTGAATACAGATAAAAATAAATGAATATAGATATAAATAAATGGGGATCACAAAGTGCATCCAATCAATAAGGCATAATGACCTCACAAGAGGAATAAATAATCTATCAAATATTGGATAAGACTGGGATAGTGTAAAAGTGTAGTCTCTGAAATAACTTCAGCAGGAAGGATAATAAACTGGAGTTGTGTCCTAAAAACATCTAAAAACTAATGCTAAGCAAGAGGTAGACACAGAGCTCTCACCTTTATAAAATGTCCAAAGAGTAAATATATCCAAAGGGTAAAAAGATAAGTGATCTAAATCCGTAATAAAAGTTAATAAATTATCCACCACTAGGGGGTGTTCTGTGTGGACAACGATGCAGTAAAAACTCAATCCAAAATGTCACCAATTAATAATAAATCCGTAATAAAAGTTAATAAATTATCCACCACTAGGGGGTGTTCTGTGTGGACAACGATGCAGTAAAAACTCAATCCAAAATGTCAGCAATTAATCATAAGTATAAAGATGTCTTTCCTTGATAGTAGTTTTCACCACTAGGGGGTCCTCTCCTTCATTCACAAAATCTCCCAGTCAGTGCTGCACTTCCAAGCCTCTTCATATCCCTCGTAACCTCCGTAAAACAGTGGGGGGGGGGCAGCAGCAGACAGAGGTGAGAGAGAAGGGGAGAGAGAGAAAAAATCCCAATGGTGTAGTATGATTAGAATAACAATAGCTTTAATAAAGAACGCTAAGATGGACTCTTACAATGTAAAACAAGGAAATAAGCATATACAGCAGATAAGGCGTCTGAACGCCGCTCTCACTTCACTTCCTGGTAATGCTCTGTCTCTCCAGCCAATCCCTACGCGTTACGTCATCACGTGACTTCTTCAGGGGACCCCTGAAGAAGTCACGTGATGACGTAACGCGTAGGGATTGGCTGGAGAGACAGAGCATTACCAGGAAGTGAAGTGAGAGCGGCGTTCAGACGCCTTATCTGCTGTATATGCTTATTTCCTTGTTTTACATTGTAAGAGTCCATCTTAGCGTTCTTTATTAAAGCTATTGTTATTCTAATCATACTACACCATTGGGATTTTTTCTCTCTCTCCCCTTCTCTCTCACCTCTGTCTGCTGCTGCCCCCCCCCCCCCCACTGTTTTACGGAGGTTACGAGGGATATGAAGAGGCTTGGAAGTGCAGCACTGACTGGGAGATTTTGTGAATGAAGGAGAGGACCCCCTAGTGGTGAAAACTACTATCAAGGAAAGACATCTTTATACTTATGATTAATTGCTGACATTTTGGATTGAGTTTTTACTGCATCGTTGTCCACACAGAACACCCCCTAGTGGTGGATAATTTATTAACTTTTATTACGGATTTATTATTAATTGGTGACATTTTGGATTGAGTTTTTACTGCATCGTTGTCCACACAGAACACCCCCTAGTGGTGGATAATTTATTAACTTTTATTACGGATTTAGATCACTTATCTTTTTACCCTTTGGATATATTTACTCTTTGGACATTTTATAAAGGTGAGAGCTCTGTGTCTACCTCTTGCTTAGCATTAGTTTTTAGATGTTTTTAGGACACAACTCCAGTTTATTATCCTTCCTGCTGAAGTTATTTCAGAGACTACACTTTTACACTATCCCAGTCTTATCCAATATTTGATAGATTATTTATTCCTCTTGTGAGGTCATTATGCCTTATTGATTGGATGCACTTTGTGATCCCCATTTATTTATATCTATATTCATTTATTTTTATCTGTATTCACTGTAGCGCGGAATCACTTATTTTAATTTTAATTTTAACCCTATATGGACAATTGTACCGTTATTATCTTTTTTTCTCCAAATTGTAACCACAAGGTCTGTTGCCTGTGAGAATTTATGGCCATTTTTAAAGACAGGCTCTAATGTTGGCTGAGAAGACTGGCCCCACCATTGGCATCCCAATTCCTCCGAAGGTGTTCAGTAGGGTTGAGGTTACGGCTCTGCATAGGACACTCAAGTTCCTCCACACCAAACTGGTCAAACCATGTCTTTATGGAGCTGGCTTTGTACACAGTCGCACAGTCATGCTGGAACAAAAAAGGTATTCCCTAAACTGTTACCACAAGGTTGGAAGAGCACAGTTGTCTAAAATGTCTTTGTATGATGTTTGTCAGTGGAGATTATATGGCTATGTGCTTGATTTTATGCTTTTGGAATGAGATGTCCAACAAGCTCATTTGTTGGTCAGGCCCGACAAGCATAAGTGTAATAGGCAGGTCCTCGGCCAATCCCCAGACGACGTCCTATCGTGACGAAACGCGTAGGGAGGAGCCTGTGATGCTGACGTCATTACGTTTTCCTTTGTGATTGATGGGACATACACAGTAAGCAGGCGGAAGCTCGTGGAGACGCCGCGATCCTCATGTTTGGCTACATGCTTTTAATGGATAAAGATTCTTGTAAGTGCAATCTTATAGCTCAATAAACCACACTATATTGCAATTTTACACTATGGGAGCCTTTCTTGTTTTTGTCTTTTGAGTACCACGTTTTCAACTGTGAATATCGGCATAGGTTTGTGGGTGACCTGATAATTTCCCAAATGCCTTGTGAGACCACTGTCATGGTGGTCACCTCGAGCTGGTAAGGAGCCTCATATCTCACTTGGGTGTGAATCACTCTGGATGCTGGACTCACCTGTGTCACATTTCCTCTGAACATATGCACTTTTGTCTTCAATTCACTTTGTTCATGGACTTTTGAGTTTTTTGCATTGTTTGTTATTGGGACTTGATTCACCTTTTTATATATTTTTCAATTTTTCACTTTTTATATATGGTGAGATATTTGTTTCTAGTCTTCTATGGGAGACTTGTTTCTTACTTTTTATTTTTATTCATTTTACTTTTGGTGGGTTAATCACTCTTTATGGTTATTTCCAGTATGATCTATATTTCATATTAAGTTTCAGCGCTGCACTTATTTTTGTTTTTTTGATGTATTGGAGTTTAGTATTAGACTTTTAGTGCTGGCGGCTTTTAAAATTTACTCTTCAATATATACTTTTCTAGCGCAGCGTTAACCCTTTTTGGGTTCTTTATTTATTGTAACAGGCAGGTGTCCAGAAAGTATTACAGCGTAATTGCTGTGTGTGGAGAAAAACTCTGGCAAAATACAAGGAATCCAAACATCTGCAGCTTGACTGGAGCCCTGCAAAGTTGTGATCTACCAATTTTTGGCATCCTCCAAGCCCTGTCCCAATTCCTACGTCTTCCTGCTGATTACAGTGTGTACTCTCCTGGCCACGGCATCAATAGTCCACTTAAATCACTATTTGGACACACCCAGCAGCTGGCATCGCTCAATCAATGGCCAGGATCTCTCCCATGCTGAAGAAGTCACTCCCTCACAGCTTTTTTACATTTGGAACATAAGGGAGAACCCAACTTCAGCTTCCACATGCAAGAATTCCCCCCGCAATGATAACAACCATCTTATCTTTTCTACTCCTTGTATTGAACAACACTTTTATATTCCCATTTGTCAGCCAGGGTGTGCGAGCACAAATTAAATTTTTCCTTCTTACAGTACTTTGTTCATTTATTTTCCTCAGTGACTGATAAAATTATTTGCAGAAGTGAGCAGGGAGGGCAGAGTGCTGGGTTATTCCCTGCTCTGGTGTCTGTTTTTTTTTCTGTGTGGGTTCTGTACTGCAATGCAGCAAGTTCCAGCTCTGCAAAACAGCAGCTCAGGAGATGTGACGGAGCAAGACGGAGCAGGCAGGGCGCACACAGCAGCAGCGATCACACAGTGCCGGGAGCCGCTCTCATTAAAACCCCCCCAGAGCTCCTCCAGGATTTGGAGAAGAATAAGAGAAGTCCAGGAACTCTGTTGTGTGATCTTATCAAAGTCAAATCCTGAGCATTGCAGGGATTCACTGTAATCTCTGTGTACCGACAAATCCCTCTCCAGCAAGGGCTGAACTTTCATAGATGATTGAACACTCTTCATCATCATCATCCTTAGGTGCTATTTATCATGATGGCATAGACATGAGATTCCACAATACACAATGATTCTTGCGGCTCAGGATGGAATAATTACTCACTCCTTCCAAAAGCTAGGTTAAAGCTGAACTCCAGGAATGATCTGTATTGCATAGTTGCATTGGTCCAGCTTGGCACAATGTAAGTATGTATATCCTATACCCATGGCCAGGACTAGAGAGTTCAGGATGGAAAGCTGCCCTGGCTGCAGTGTTTTTAGGTGTTTGGGGGGGCCATGAAGCAGCAACATTCATACCTGCTAAGAGCCCACCCTCACTCCTTCCATTCTTTGAGAGCCCTCCCTAACCCCTTTCATTCTTTGAGAACCCACCCTCACCCCTTCCATTCTTTGAGAACCCACCCTCACCCCTTCCATTCTTTGTGAGCACACCCTTACCCCTTCCATTCTTTGTAAGCCCACCCTTACCCCTTCCATTGTTTGAGAACCCACCCTCACCCCTTCCATTCTTTGTGAGCACACCCTTACCCCTTCCATTCTTTGTGAGCACACCCTTACCCCTTCCATTCTTTGTGAGCACACCCTTACCCCTTCCATTCTTTGTAAGCCCACCCTTACCCCTTCCATTGTTTGAGAGCCCACCCTCACTCCTTCTATTCTTTGAGAGACCACCCTCACCCCTTCTATTCTTTGAGAGACCATCCTCACCCCTTCTATTCTTTGAGAGACCACCCTCACCCCTTCTATTCTTTGAGAGCCCATCCTCACCCCTTCCATTCTTTGAGAGCTCACCCTCATCCCTTCCATTCTTTACTGACTCACTTTGCTGCCTGGGGGCTGCCCTACCTGACAGGAGAAGCCTGAGCAGAGGAGCAGTGCTGTCTCTGGTGGGGAGGTCCTAGTCTGCACCATTTTTTGAGAGTCCACCCTCGCTGCTTCTATTCTTTGAGAGACCACCCTCACCCCTTCCATTCTTTGAGAGCCCATCCTCACCCCTTCCGTTCTTTGAGAGCCCACCCTCATACCTTCCATTCTTCACTGACTTACTCTGCTGCCTGGGGGCTGCCCTACCTGACAGGAGGAGCAGGAGCAGTGATGTCTCTGGTGGTAAGGTCCTAGTCTGCACCTTTTTTTTTTGAGAGTCCACCCTCACTCCTTCCATTCTTTGAGAGACCACCCTCACTCCTTCCATTCTTTAAGAGTCCACCCTCAACCCTTCCATTCTTTGAGAGCCCACCCTCATCCCTTTCATTCTTTGAGAGCTCACCCTCATCCCTTCCATTCTTTACTGACTCGCTCTGCTGCCTGGGGGCTGCCCTACCTGACAGGAGGAGCCTGAGCAGAGGAGCAGTGCTGCCTTTGGTGGTGAGGTCCTAGTCTGCACCATTCTTTGAGAGCCCACCCTCACTCCTTCCATTCTTTGAGAGACCACCCTCACCCCTTCCATTCTTTGAGAGCCCATCCTCACCCCTTCAATTCTTTGAGAGCCCACCCTCACTCCTTCCATTCTTTAAGAGCCCACCCTCACTCCTTCCATTCTTTGAGAGCCCACCCTCACCCCTTTCATTCTTTGAGAGCCCACCCTCACTCCTTCCATTCTTTGAGAGCCCACCCTCACCCCTTCCATTCTTTTAGAGCCCACGCTCATCCCTTCCATTCTTTACTGACTGTGCTGCATGGGGGCTACCCTACCAGACAGGAGGAGCCTGAGCAGAGGAGCGGGGATGTCTCTGGTGGTGAGGTTCTAGTCTGCACCAGCAGCATACCGGCACTGGGAGTGCCAGCTGGCCACCCAAAAGTTCCTTTTTTTGTTGAACCTTGCAAAAAAAAGGCAGACTGTTGGTTGGCTGGTTCTGTAGTGAAAGTATCATAACAGCAGAAGATGATCAGGGAGCCTACATCAGGGGGGGGGGGGAGGAGCAGTGTGGCGTATTTGCCCGGGGCACTGGATGACCTTGTCCAGGCACTGACATGATTGGTCACTGGGGAAGCTGGAAAATCACTGTAGACATGTCTAGAATGTTATGTATACCAAAGCTGTTCACGAGAGATACTTACCTCCTCTTGTTTTCTGAAGAAGCGAGCTTGACCCGAAAAACGTGTTGAATAGAAAGTCTTCACACCTACCTAAACAAGATAGAAATGCATACTGCATTTGTTTATGTGGTTGGTGTTTCACCCTAGGAAAGGAAAATTACATTTAGAGCACCCCAGTAGGAGCTGCTGGTAAAGGCAGTCCTATTTCCCCTGAGATCACACACACAGCCAGGTGCATAGCATTTTCTCACTCCTCCACTGACTTCAAAAACAGTCTAGGAGTTTCTTTTTTTAATTGGAAACATTGAACTGGGATAGGGAGAGGGAGCATAGGATACCCTAATAAACTGTAGAACTGAACAACTTAAGTACTCCTCAACTCTCTGGCTGTACATTTCGAAAATGAAAGTCCCACAGCATCTCTATGCTGATGGTGACCAATACTCCTCCCAGAATTTAAAAGTTACACACAGTCACTAACTCTTCAGCAATGGGGTTGCTTACTCACTTAGCCGGAGGATCATCGTTTGCCTCCTGCCACTATCCACCAGGATCTAAATGGTGAAGGAGTTGTAGGCTCACACCACCATAGGACAGCTGGACTCCTTTCCACCAACTTCATCCTGGCTCTCTCCAGTGAGCTTCTCCAGATCCAACTTGATCCTTGGACTTAAGTTTGCGACTACGCCCACAAGCAAAACCTAGCTGGGACCTTGGTGTCTTCCTGATGGATCCTTCCATAAATTTGCAATTGCAGTTGCTTCAGGGCTTAGTAAATGAGGTGAAGCTTCACTTTACAGGGAATATCCAATCACATGCAAGGGAAATAGAAAAAAACTGCATTTTTGCTTGGACATGATTGGATGATGGTCTGAAACAGTTGTACAAAAGTTGGCAATACTGAATCTGTAAAATGATGGCTATATCTGTGCTACACCCCATTGGTTCTAAATGCCAGTTGGCTAAAAGGGGCAAAAAGTTATGATTTGCATGACCCCGCCCACCTACCCATAATAATAATGGCATGTTATAAGAAGTACTTTAGAGGTGGGTTTTTTCGGTTCCTTTTGTCCCACCTCACTGCAACCTCAATGGTTGTATTATTCTATTGTGTTCATCATGTAGACCCAAAGGTGTGCCAGTGCCGGTGTTGGTCCTGGCGCCAGTATTGGTTCTGATGCTGGTGCCTAAAGGAAATGAGAATGATTACTTTGAAGACTTAATAATGTAAAGCTGTGTTCACTTTGAATATCCAATCATGTGTCAGGGATTACAAAAAAAATAAGATTTTGGTATGCAGCAGATCACACATGATCGAAATTCTATCTACACCGATACATATGAAGTGCCATCATATCGTGTCTTATCGGTAGTCGGCAATTGGTGGGATTTCTGTATAAATCTGCTCCTGACACAGCATAGTTTCCTGATCCGGAGAGTGGCAGACAGATTGTTGATGATGATAATACATTGTGACATGGCAAACTCGCCTGGAGAGAATTCCACCACAGACATTCCTCCGCAGACAGCCCGACTCCTCTGTGCTAAAGCATCTGTCATTCCTTTGTTCTCTCGGAATGTTCTCATGTCAAATAGTTAAGTTCAATATCCTCTCGGTTTCCTCATGTATCAAAGTCTTTCAGACAAACAGTCAGTATTGCTTCAGCCAACCAACCAGCCCAGCACATGGTTATAACATATGATGGATGAGAGCTGGGATCTGATTGGCTGCTTAGGGGCAGTGTATATAGGCCTTCAGAAAGGTGCTTTGATAAACCAGGTCTGGTATTGTCTCAGAATCCATTCAGATTGGAATTGAACATTTTGTAGATAGGCAACTCCTATCCTCATATTGATTAGTGGTTCCAAATTAATAATAACTACTGCAGTAGGGAACAGACACAAAAGATACACTCAGCATCTTTCCAAATAACTGTTCTGCTTTATTATGACGCAATTGAAGGTTCTTATAAACATGATTACGTAGGTATCACATTAATATTACAGGGGCGTAACATAGGCAGACTAATTCTAATCAGGACTCGAAAGAATGCAAGCATGTACTGAAAACATTATTAGTGCCGTGTGCACAGTGAGGGCAGTGTGCAATACATACAAAATAGAATACAATTATATACAGAACTTACAAATTTCCATTACAATAATATAATATACAATGTGCTGCCATTTATTTTGAAGGGATACCTAATGCAATGAACCACAATACAGTGTGCCTGTTAGCACACCAATACAGAAGTGAAGAGATAGAAAGATAAACAGAATAGAAGAATTTATAATACTAATAATGAAATATAATAGATATATAATTAGATAGAATAGAATAGAGTAATATACTAAATATACTAGATAGATAGATAGATAGATAGATAGATAGATAGATAGATAGATAGATAGATAGATAGATAGATAGATAGATAGTATAGATAAGTAGATAAATTATTACATAATTGATAGAAAAATAGACAGATATTAATAAACATAGATAGAAGAAGAATAGAATAGAACAGAATAGAATAAGAAGAAATAATAATAATAGACATAATTAGACATAGATAGATAAACATGAGATAGATAGATAGATAGATAGATAGATAGATAGATAGATAGATAGATAGATAGATAGATAGATAGATAGATAAAAGTAGAAATATTAAGACATAATACATAGAAAAATAAATAGATATTAATAAACATAAATAGACAAAGAATAGAACAGAATAGAATAAGAAATAATAATATTATATATAAATAGACATAGATAGATAAACATGACATAGATTATTATTATTATTATTGTTATACAGGATTTATATAGCGGCAACAGTTTGCGCAGTGCTTTACAATGTAGAGGGGAACAGTACAATTACAATACAGTTCAATAAAGTTCGGACAGGAGGGTCCTGTTCATGGAGCTTACATTCTAAAGGGAGGGGGAAGGTGGTACGAAAGGGAATAGCTGCGGGGGGGGGGGGGGGGGTGATCTGATGAAGATGGCTCGGGTACAGTTCATAGGTGGGTGTTGAATAGGCTGCACTGGATAAATGCATTTTCAGGGACCTCCTAAAGGCAGACAGCTTAGGGGCTGACCTGACATACTGGCGCAGGGAGTTCCAGAGGATGGGAGAGGTTCTAGAAAAGTCCTGGAGTCGAATATGGGAGGAGGTAACAACGGAGCTAGAGAGCAGGAGGTCTTGGGAGGAGCAGAGAGGACGGTTTGGGTGATATTTGCACATAAGGTTGGTGATGTAGCTGGGGGTGATGTTGTGGATGGCTTGTATGTTGTGGTTAGTATTTTTAATTTTATGCGGTGGGGTAGGGGAAGCCAGTGAAGGGATTGGCAGAGAGGAGCAGCAGTCCCGGATTGGTTAGTGAGGTGTATGAGTCTAGCAGCAGCATTCATAATAGACTCTTTTGCAGTAGTCAAGGCGGGAATTCCGGAAGGGCGAGTTCTGGAAATGTTGTGGAGGTTAAGGCAACAAGATTTAGCCAGTAATTGGATGTGGGGGCTGAAGGAGAGGTCAGAGCCTAGGATTACACCCTGGCTTGTGTGGAGGGACCAATGGTTGTGCCATTGATCTTAAAGGGATTTTAAAAGGTTACTAAACCCTCGTATTTTTTTTTTTTTAAATAACACACATGTCATACTTACCTCCACTTTGCAGGTAGTTTCACACAGAGTGGCCCCGATCCTCCTCTTCTGGGGTCCCTCAGCGGCGCTAGTAGCTCCTCCCCACGTCGAGTGCCCTGTTGGAGAAGCGCTCTCCTATGGGACACCCGTGCAGGCATGCTCCTGAGTCCTGCTTCTGCGTCTATTGACACAGAAAGCAGGACTCGGCCCCGCCCCCAAATCATTGGATTTAAATGACAGCAGCAAGAGCCAGTGGCTGCGCTGTTATCAATCTATCCAATCAGGACACTTGACACCAGCTAGAGCTGGTGTGCTCGTCACGGGGAGAAGAAAACTGGGTTCAGGTATGTAAAACGGGGCACTGGAGGGCTGCAGCACGACAGAAGGTTTTCCACCTTAATGCATAGAATGCGTTAAGGTGAAAAACCACAAGGGTTTACTACCCCTTTAATGGCAAAGTCATGGGGAGGGGATCAGGGAGGAGGAAATATTACAAACGCAGTTTTAGAAAGATTGAGTTTGAGAAAGTGGTGTGACATCTAAACTTGTATTGTAAACAATATAATTAAATAGATTACTATCAATCAATCAGTGATACAGATAATAAGATAAATTGATTAAAGAAAGATAGATAGATAGATAGATAGATAGATAGATAGATAGATAGATAGATAGATAGATAGATAGATAGATAGATAGATAGAAGAAGAAATAATGATGATGATGATAATAATAATACTTACTACTACTATTATTAACATTATTATTATATAATTAGTTATATAGATTTTACAAGTAAATATATGAAAAGTGTGGGGGGTACATTTGTATGGCGCCCCCCGGAGTCAATACTTTGTAGAACCGCCTTTCACTGCAATTACAGCTACAAGTCTTTTTGGGGATGTCTCTACCAGCTTTGCACATGTAGAGAGGGACATTTTTGACCATTCTTTTTTGAAAAATATCTCAAGCTCTGTCAGATTGGATGGAGAGCGTCTGTGAACAGCAATTTTCAAGTCTTGCCACCGATTTTCAATTGGATTTAGGTCTGGACTGTGACTGGGCCATTCTAACACATGAATATGCTTTGATCTAAACCATTCCATTGTAGCTCTGGCTGTATGTTTAGGGTCGTTGTCCTGCTGGAAGGTGAACCTCCACCCCAGTCTCAAGTCTTTTGCAGACTCTAACCTTTATTTGGCTCCATCCATCTTCCCATCATCTCTGATCGGCTTCCCTGTCCCTGCTGAAGAAAAGCATCCCCACAACATGATGCTGCCACCACCATGTTTAATGGTGGGGATGGTGTGTTCAGGGTGATGTGCAGTGTTAGTTTTCTGCCACACATAGCGTTTTGCTTTTAGACCAAAAAGTTCACTTTTGGTCTCATCTGACCAGAGCACCTTCTTGCAAACTGCAAACAGGACTTCTTATGGCTTTCTTTCAACAATGTCTTTCTTCTTGCCATTCTTCCATACAGGCCAGATTTGTGGAGGGCATGACTAATAGTTGTCCTGTGGACAGATTCTGCAGCTCCTCTAGAGTTACCATGGGCCTCTTGGCTGATTCTCTGATGAATGTTCTCCTTGCCCGGCCGGTCAGTTTAGGTGGACGGCCATGTCTTGGTAGGTTTGCAGTTGTGCCATACTCTTTCCATTTTCGGATGATGGATTGAACAGTGCTCTGTGAGATGTTCAAAGCTTGGGATATTTTTTTAAAACTTAACCCTGCTTTAAACTTCTCCACAACTTTATCCCTGACCTGTCTGGTGTGTTCCTTGGCCTTCATGATGCTGTTTGTTCACTAAGGTTCTCTAACAAACCTCTGAGGGCTTCTCAGAACAGCTGTATTTATACTAAGATTAAATTACACACAGGTGGACTCTATTTACTAATTAGGTGAGTTCTGAAGGCAATTGGTTCCTCTAGATTTTAGTTAGGGGTATCAGAGTAAAGGGTGATGAATACAAATGCACGCCATACTTTTCAGATATTTATTTGTAAAAAAATGTTGAAAACCATTCATCAATTTCCTTCCACTTCACAACTATGTGCCACTTTGTGTTGGTCGATCACATAAACACCCAATAAAATACATTTATGTTTTTGGTTGTAACATGACAAAATGTGGAAAATTTCAAAGGGTATGAATACTTTTTCAAGGCACTGTATATATTCTCGCGCCTACGGTGTATAAATAATAAATCAATTCATAAATTGCTAATATGGGTTGCTGCTCTAGAAGGTGCTGTGCTCCTAAATAGTGAAATATATATATATATATAAAGAGCACCACCCTATAATAAATTACTTTTGCTAAACTTGTATTATAAACAATATAATGAAACAGATTACTATCAATCAATCAGTGATACAGATAATAAGATAAATTGATTAAAGAAAGAAAGAAAGATAGATAGATAGATAGATAGATAGATAGATAGATAGATAGATAGATAGATAGATAGATAGATAGACATTGCGATTAAAGTAGATAGATATGATTAGGAGAGATGAATAAATAGACATAATTAGGATAGATGTACTGGATGGATGTATAGATGTAGTATAGATAACATTCTGTTGGGGGGGGGGGGGTTGGGGTCCCTTGTGACCCCCCTTGCTCCGAGTTCTCCTCTTGCGGTGGATTTGGTTACATTGTATACATTCTGTTGCCAGCACAGCTGGTGGGGGTGGGGTTCTTGTATCCGTATCTGCCCGTTCCATGCATTGCCTTAAAGGAAGTGTCCAAACCATTTTTAACCCCTTTCCAGTTGGGAGGAGCATCATCTGTGGATATTGTTGGTCATTAATCATCTCATCTTGTCAGGATCTAAATTCCCAAGAAGATTCTCTGCTGCGGTCAGAGGAGCCATTTTCGGGGAAAAGTGACCTGATTTCAGCCACATGTAGAACAAAGATTTCATGTAGACGTCAGAGGGATACATACACAGAGGGAACACGTACTCTATACAGGGATTGTTTGGAATGTCAGAAGGTTTATAGAGTAACCCCATTCTTCTGGGATCCCCTACAAGGCTGCAGATCATAAGCCACCAATCACTCTACAGGAGGGGGGGGGGCTCTGTCATTGCAAGCCTGATTTCTGCTATCAGCAGGTGCGTGTCACTATAAGGACAGATGTCAGGCCATTATTGTAAACTGGAAAGCCACTTTATAACTTTTGCAGGAATACACGAGTGAACAAAACAGTGGTTTTATATAATTACCTGAAAGGTCATTGGAACGGAGCGTTGTATGTGAGCATTATCTAACATTTATGGTAATTGGCGGATGGTGAGAAAGCGACCGTTGGACTAATGAGGACTGAGAGCGGCTCCTGCGACGTCTCACCGCAGGGCGCCATTGAAGCCAACTCCGGGAGGCTGCTCTTCAGAAGTAGGGCGCATTCTTCTTGGCGAATCATCTGCACAGGGGATATCTGCTAAAGACTATCTGTACAAACAAGGGCAACGGCAGAAACTTTTTATGCAGCTGTTTATTTAGAAGAATCTTCTCTTAAAGTAAATCCTTGGTTTTGGCTGGAGTTCCACTTTAAAAGAATGACCCACTCGATGTAAGTACCCTCTTCTGATTGGGTGCTAAATCCAAAACGTATACGAGTACAAAAAATGTGTGGGACTTTAAATCTCCCTCCAATGGACAGATGTACACGACAAACTATATTAAAAAATATACATATCTTTATTACATTCAACTAAAACCTCATATTAAAAGCATACAATTTATACATGGACTTAATTCTACCACTTGTCTTCCATTGAGGGAAGTAGAGGATGTATTGTATGATAGTCCTCTGCCGGGTGCCGGGTCCTCTCGGTGGCTCTCTGGTCCTCTCGTCGGCTCTCGGGTCCTCTCGGCGGCTCTCGGGTCCTCTCGGCGGCTCTCGGGTTCTCTCGGCGGCTCTTGGGTCCTCTTGGCCGCTTTCGGGTCCTCTCGGCCACTCTCGGCTGCTCTCGGTCCTCTCGGCGGCTCTCGGGTCCTCTCGGCGGCTCTCGGTTCCTCTCGGCCGCTCTCGGGTCCTCTCGGCGGCTCTCGGGTCCTCCCGCAGTCCCAAGCGGAGCCGAGAGTAGCCGAGTGTACTCGGCTCTGCTCCGCTCACAGTCACGCCCAGTCCCTGTGTTATGTCCATCATAGGGCTGGACTGGGCATGACTGTGAGCCGAGCCGAGTACACTCGGCTATGTATCTCGGAGGCTCGATCCTCCACTCACAAGCAGCGGGGGATCGGCGGGGGATCGGCGTATAACACACACCCACGATTTTCCCCTGATTTTAAGGGGAAAAAAGTGCGTGTTATACGCCGATAAATACGGTAATCCAAGCCTCGCTCTCAGTGTTCATCACATTGTTGTCCATCGTTGGAGAATGATCTGCTCTCTCCAAGGGCCATAATCAGTGGGTAGGAGGCTTGCCCCTAGTCCTCTCCAAAAGCCCCTGTCCTGGTTGGGTCTGTAATAAATACATTGCTCATAAATTGTACCTTCCAAAAAATGGTCATACAATATAGCTTTGCTCCGATATAAACTTCAGGATAGTAAATGAATACGGTGGATGAGTGTGAGTGAAGTCCCTCTCTCCCTTCAGGAGATATCCCTAATGTTACACATAATGTATACTACATTATATGTAATTTATTTGTATTTTAATTTCTAGTGTTATCTTAGTATCCGGTTGTAGTTTTACATGAGATTTGAGGTCCTGATGAAGTAGATCTTTCCGTGAAACCCACACACCATAAGCTCAGAGTACTATCATACCACACATTCTCTACTTCCCTCAATGGAAGACAAGTGGTAGCATTGAACTCCATGTATAAATTGTTTGATTTTAATTTGAGGTTTTAACTGAATGTAATAAAGATATGTATATATTTTTAATATATCTTGTGGTGTACATCTGTCCATTGGAGGGGTATTTAAAGTCCCATTTATTTATTTTTTGTACTCATATGATTTGGCTCATGGATGAGACCCTCCAATGGTCCTATTATTGATATAAGCACTACTCCCACATATGCAATATTTAAATCCAAAACTTAGCTCCATCGGGAGGGTGACAACTACACCCACAATTTCCAGATAGGGTCAGAGCGTTGTCACTTCACAAAAGGAAGTGCCTAAACAAGGACCTTCATGGCAGGATTGCTGTCGATTGTTAAAAAAAACCTTACTGTATCTTGTTTATCTGTTTGTATCCCATTGTGGTGACTTTCCTTTCACTTTCTGTCATGGAGGCACAACAAGAAGTGAGAGGAAATCCCTAAACAGTGACGGGAAATCCCCTCTGAGACAGCTGTAACCAGAAATGGTTTCACCACAGTAAGATTCCCCTTCTATTCCTGTTCTGGTGATAACCGTAACAATTTAGATTTCTTATCACTTTTGGAAGCATTGACGCCAGGACAAATAGAGAGGGCGGATCTCGTCAACGGGGTCACAGAAATCAATAAAATTCTGACGGGAGTTCTAACCCTTCCCTATTCCATCCAAAACAAAAAATGACTTTATATATACTTTAATGGTTTTAAAACATTTTTTTTTTTGTAGTTTTGGATGGAGTGTGGAAGGATAAGAGCTGGAGTCTGAGGACATTTCCTCTCACTTCCTGTCTTTGTAACAGTATTGTTTCCAAATGTCCATCGGAAGCCTGTGTGACAGGGTGACAACACAGGAGCACAATTGGGAGACAGGGACAAAGCGTTGTCACCCTCTGGCAGGAAGTGCCTAAACAAAGACCTTCATAGCAGGATCACCTGGAATTTTTCAATGTTATCTGCAGATTTAAAAAAGATCCAAAATGACTATTCAAATGACATGAACATATTGAAGCTTCCATGAGATTTTTAGTGATTGAGACTACATCAACTTTAAAGATTCTAAGCGCTGGCGGTGAAGCCGATTTATATTTAGCGAGTGATTCCCGTCCCATTCTAGCAGCTGTCACGTTTGCGGGATGTCAGTGACTACGCTCTGAGAAGACAATGACAGAGAAGAAGATGAAATCTATATTTATAAAAATCTCAGAGTGGGCCCTGATGAAACGAAGTGACATGTTTAGGAGGAAGAAAAATAGAACTAGTCGTGCCCTAGGGCAACAAACCAAAACCCCTCAAGGATTTGACAAGGGACAGACCAGGTAGGTAAAAAAGTACAAAATATTTATTATGAAATATGTAACAAACATAAATATTACATAAAGGAAGTATACAAATGACAAAACAAATGTATAAAAGCACTTAGTAAGGTACCCAACATGCATGTCGTGGATAAAAGATGGTGGTTGCCCAAAAGAACATGTTGATAGAACTAACCACTGTACATTCCAGGCGTGGACGCCTTACACATTTCAGACCTCAGAGGGTCCTTCTTCAGAGGTATATTTAAGTCAGTTGGGTGTCACATTCTATAAAGTAATGCCCCGTACACACGATCGGACTTTCTGCCAACAAAACCGTGGATTTTTGTTCGAAGGTTGTTGGCTCAAACTTGTCTTGCATACACATGGTCACACAAATGTTAGCCAACAATTACGAACGTGGGAACGTGGTGACGTACAAGATGTACGACAAGCCGAGAAAAAGGAAATTCAATAGTCAGTGTGGCTCCTTCTGCTTGATTCCAAGCATGCGTGAACTTTTGTGCAACAGACTTGTGTACACATGATCTGAAATTCCGACAACAAAGTTTTGTTGGTGAAAAATTGGCGGAAAATTTGAGAACCTGCTAGCCAACATTTATTGGCGGACATTAAATGTTCGATGGAGCGTACACACGGTCGGACATTCCACCAACAAGCTCACATCCAATATTTGGAAAATCCGATCGTGTGTACGGGGCAAGAGTATACATAAATATATACGGTATAAAAAAAGTATACTTACTTTATAGAATGTTTGGCCACTTAGAAAAGAAATGAAGGGTCTATCATTTTTATCATAGGTGGATTTTAAATGATAGAGACAGAATATCAACCAAAATCCAGAAAAAACACATGATACAAATGTTATAAATTGAGTTGCAGTTCAGCAAGAAAAATAAGTATCTGATCCCCAAGCAAAACATGACTTAGTACTTGGTGGAGAAACCCTTGTTGGCAAGCACAGAGGTAAGACGTTTTTTTGTAGTTGGTGACCAGGTTTGCACACATCTCAGGAGGGATTTTGGTCCACTCTTCTTTACAGATCTTCTCTAAATCCTTAAGGTTTCTTGGCTGTCGCTGGGCAGCTCGAAATTTCACCTCCCTCCATAAATTTTCTATGGCCTAGCCAATCTCCAAACCTTCATGTGCTTCTTATTGAGCCACTCCTTTGTTGCCTTGGCGGTATGCTCCATGACCTATCTTCAGTGTTCTGGCTGAGGGAAGAAGGTTCTCATCTAAGATTTTACAATACATGGCCCCATCCATTGGCCCCTCAATGCAGCAAAGTCGGCCTGTACCTTTAGCAGAGAAATAGCCCTAAAACATAATGTTTCCACTTTCGTGCTTGACTATGTGGTAAGCACAGAGGTAAGACTTTTTTTGTAGTTGGTTACCAGGTTTGCACACATCTCAGGAGGGATTTTGGTCCACTCTTCTTTACAGATCTTCTCTAAATCCTTAAGGTTTCTTGGCTGTCGCTGGGCAGCTCGAAGTTTTAGCTCCCTCCATAAATTTTCTATAGGATCAAGGTCTGGAGACTGGCTAGGCCACTCAATGACATTTGCATGCTTCTTCTGGAGCTACTCCTTTGTTGCCTTGGCGGTATGCTCCATGACCCATATTCAGTGTTCTGGCTGAGGGAAGAAGGTTCTCATCTAAGATTTTACAATACATGGCCCCATCTGTTGTAATATGTTCACTGATTTATCTGGGACATTATATTATTATATGTATGTACACATACAGTACAATATTGACCAGGCCAGAATTCATTTGACAATGGTTGATTTGTCCGAGCCAACTGAGGGGACAGCTGAAGACCCTTTCATGTGTTAATCTTATGCAAGTCTACCTAGGTGTGTGAGGTATGGCCTGCTAACCTAATTGAACATTTCAAAGGGTTCATTATTTAAAGGACCTTTGTGTGCTTCTTCTGGAGCTACTCCTTTGTTGCCTTGGCGGTATGCTCCATGACCCATATTGAGTGTTCTGGCTGAGGGAAGAAGGTTCTCATCTAAGATTTTACAATACATGGCCCCATCCATTGGCCCTTCAATGTGGCAAAGTCGGCCTGTACCTTTAGAAGATTAATAGCCCCAAAACATAATGTTTCCACCTCCGTGCTTGACTGTAGGGATCGTGTTCTTAGGGTCATAGTCAGCACTTTTCTTCCTCCAACCACGGAAAGTCCCCCTCCTCAAGAAGGCAAATGTGCAGGCTCGTCTGAAGTTTGCCAATGAACATCTAAATGATTCAGAGAAGGATTGGGAGAAAGTTCTGTGGTCAGATGAGACCAAAATTGAGCTCTTTGGCATTAATGCTATTCGCCGGGTGCTGTGTGCAAACCTGGTCACTAACTACAAGAAACGTCTTACCTCTGTGCTTTCCAACAAGGGTTTCTCCACCAAGTACTAAGTCATGTTTTGCTTCGGGATCAAATACTTATTTCACTCACTGAACTGCAACTCAATTTATAACATTTGTATCATGTATTTTTTCTGGATTTTTGGTTGGTATTCTGTCTCTGTCATTTAAAATACACCTGTGGTAAAAATTATAGACCCTTCATTTCTTTGTAAGTGGGAAAACTAACAAAATCTGCAGGGGATCAAACAATTATTTCCCCCACTGTAGCTACTTTAGCAACTTTTAAATCTGAAAAAAATCCTTCTTACCATGTACCGTGGCCTAGCAGCAGACCCGAAATTACAGTATGACCTATCCATCCCGGCCAAGATTTCAATAATAAATCTATGTATTAAAAATGCCGTAGAAGTCCACGCTCCCATGGCCACCAGTCATGTTACCATATGCCTAGACCTCACAATCAGCCATTGAGTAGCTCTCCTTAAACTTTGTTCCTCCATCCTATTAGTAACTATCATATAATATTAATATAGAAGGTTTCCTAAATGAGTAATCTGACCATTGTGAACTGTCTCTCCACAGAAAGCCATCGATGCAGACAACGCCGGGGTGAATCCGATCGGAAACTACACCAACAGCAGCAGCCACTGGGACCTGGGCAGCTCCTTCTTCTTTGCGGGCACCGTCATCACCACTATAGGTGAGAGGCCACCTCGCTATTGTCCCTCGCTGCCTGCTTTTTTCTTAATCAGTTTTATGTATATCTAAAACCAATTTGTTTTTAGTTAGTTCGTTTAGTTATTTAAAGAGTAGTTTAGAACCCCTGCCAAAAAAAATATAGAATGTATAATATAAAAGTCAAGAATAATATATTTAGGATTGCCAAGGGGAAAGCCAACACGTTTGGAGGGGTTAGGAAATATAAACACACGAAACCATGAAAATAATCAATGACTCATCTAAAATGATAATATACTATAAAAAAAATTCCCAAATTGGGATTTATATGGAATTACTCTAAAGTGGCTCACAAAGGAATACGAAAGCAATATTTTTACATTAATATTTACTTGTGCATTAAAAATTAAAATCAATTTAGTATGATCAATGGAAGGTTATTTCCAATAATCATCCATTTATATAATATAAATCATCACATGTGTAATTATTGGTGATTTATGGGATCTTACAGAGATAACAGCAAATTATGATTAAAGAATTTAATCTATTTCTTGTTAAAAAAGAAAAAAGAATTTAATCTACGCAAATTTCTTGAGCCAAGGTTATCCAATCATTTTTTTGGGGAAAAGCAAAAGGTTAGAACCATTTTTTTGGGGGAATGATTAGGACCTTTCTCTTTAGTGGTTAATTTATTTATTATGCATTTATTTTTTCTAAGAAATATGTAGAACCTTTGTCAAGTTTTTAGCTGTAGAACAAGAAATGGAAGCGCCACTTTACATATAAAAACCCAGAATGATATTTTGTTGAAGATTGCCAAAGAAAAGCCAATGCGTTTGTGTGTGTGTGTGTGTGGGGGGGGGGGGGGGGGCTGGTGGGTGTGTATTAGAAAGTGTACAACGGCTGCACTGTATTGTGTACTGTGTACACCATCAGAAGTGTATTAGAAACTGTACACACTGTATTAGATACTGTGTACACCGCCTGCACTGTATTAGCAACTGTACACCACGGAATGCACTGTAGATATAGGCTACACTGAATGCAGAGTAGATATACAGTATCTCACAAAAGTGAGTACACCCCTCACATTTTTGTAAATATTTTCTTCTATCTTTTCATGTGACAACACTGAAGAAATGACACTTTGCTACAATGTAAAGTAGTGAGTGTACAGCTTGTATAACAGTGTAAATTTGCTGTCCCCTCAAAATAACTCAAACGCAGCCATTAATGTCTAAACCGCTGGCAACAAAAGTGAGTACACCCCTAAGTGAAAATGTCCAAATTAGGCTCAAAGTGTCAATATTTTTCTGTGGCCACCATTATTTCCCAGCACTGCCTTAACCCTCTTGGGCATGGAGTTCACCAGAGCATCACAGGTTGCCACTGGAGTCCTCTTCCACTCCTCCATGATGACATCACGGAGCTGGTGGATGTTAGAGACCTTGCGCTTCTCCACCCTTTCATTTGAGGATGCCCCACAGATGCTCAATAGGGTTTAGGTCTGGAGACATGCTTGGCCAGTCCATCACCTTTCTCCTCAGCTTCTTTAGCAAAGCAGTGGTCATCTTGGAGGTGTGTTTGGGGTCAGGGGCATAACTACCACCATAGCGACCCATGCGGGCGCTATGGGGCCCGCAGCCAAGTGGGGCCCAGTGAGGAAGAGAGCACCGCCATCACAGTCTCCCAGCCAGGGGAAGAGAGAGGATAGGTAGAGGCAAGCTGTGACCTGTGCCCAATGCAGCGTGACCTGTGCCCAATACAGCCTGGTCTGCCTGTGCCCCATAGAGCCTCACCTGTGCAGAGGAAGAGGCAAGCCACCCGGATCAGCAGAGAGCTTAATTGCCCGATGTAATATCTTTCATTAGAACTTCCAGTGTTCCCGGGGGTCACAACACATAGCTCCACCTCTTGGCACGGCGCTTTTGATAGACAGAACGCCAATCCAATGCGGGACGTGTGATGTCATCAAAGGCGTCAAGCCAAGAGGTGGGGCTATGTGACGATGAGCCCCGGGAAGACGGGAAATTCAAATGAAAGCTATTACAGCGGGCAATCCCGCTCTCTGCTGATCTGGGTGGCTTGCCTCTTCCTCTGCACAGGTGAGGCTGTATGGGGCACAGGCAGACCAGGCTGTATTGGGCACAGGCAATGCTGTATTGGGCACAGGTCACGCTGCATTGGGCACAGGTCACGCTGTATGGGGCACAGGTCATGCTGTATGGGGCACAGGTCACGCTGTATGGGGCACAGGTCACGCTGCATTGGGCACAGGTCATGTTGTATGGGGCACAGGTCACGCTGTATGGGGCACAGGTCACACTGCATTGGGCACAGGTCACGCTGTATGGGGCATAGGTTACGCTGTATGGGGCACAGGCCATGCTGTATGGGGCACAGGTCACGCTGTATGGGGCACAGGTCACGCTGTATGGGGCACAGGTCACATTGTATGGGGCACAGGTCACGCTGCATTGGGCACAGGTCACGCTGCATTGTGCACAGGTCATGCTGTATGGGGCACAGATCACGCTGTATGGGGCACAGGTCACGCTGTATGGGGCACAGGTCACGCTGCATTGGGCACAGGTCACGCTGCATTGGGCACAGGTCACGCTGCATTGGGCACAGGTCACGCTGTATGGGGCACAGGTCACGCTGTATGGGGCACAGGTCACGCTGCATTGGGCACAGGTCAGGCTGCATTGGGCACAGGTCACGCCTTATGGGGCACAGGTCACGCTGTATGGGGCACAGGTCACGCTGTATGGGGCACAGGTCATGCTGCATTGGGCACAGGTCACGCTGCATTGGGCACAGGTCACGCTGCATTGGGCACAGGTCACGCTGTATGGGGCACAGGTCACGCTGCATTGGGCACAGGTCACGCTGTATGGGGCACAGGTCATGCTGTATGGGGCACAGGTCATGCTGTATTGGGCACAGGTCATGCTGCATTGGGCACAGGTCACGCTGTATTGGGCACAGGTCATGCTGCATTGGGCACAGGTCATGCTGTATTGGGCACAGGTCACGCTGCATTGGGCACAGGTCATGCTGCATTGGGCACAGGTCACGCTGTATGGGGCACAGGTCACGCTGTATGGGGCACAGGTCACGATGCATTGGGCACAGGTCACGCTGCATTGGGCACAGGTCACGCTGTATGGGGCACAGGTCACGCTGTATGGGGCACAGGTCACGCTGCATTGGGCACAGGTCACGCTGCATTGGGCACAGGTCATGCTGTATGGGGCACAGGTCACACTGTATGGGGCACAGGTCACGCTGCATTGGGCACAGGTCACGCTGCATTGGGCACAGGTCACGCTGCATTGGGCACAGGTCACGTTGCATTGTGCACAGGTCATGCTGCATTGGGCACAGGTCACGTTATATGTGGCACAGGTCACGCTGCATTGACACAAGGGCAGCTGTGGGGGGGGGGCTGTTTGCAGGGGGGCCCCATAGAACATTTTGCTATGGGGCCCTGCTATTTCTAGTTACGCCCCTGTTTGGGGTCCTTATCATGTTGGAATACTGCCCTGCGGCCCAGTCTCTGAAGGGAGGGGACCATACTCTGCTTCAGTATGTCACAGTACATGTTAGCATTCATGGTTCCCTCAATGAACTGTAGCCCCCCAGTGCCGGCAGCACTCATGCAGCCCCAGACCATGACAGCCCCAAACAATGACTTATCTAGAATAAAATGATTTTACTATTAAAAAACAAAACAAAATAAGGATTAATATAAAATCACACAGAAAGGAATACAAAAGCATACAAAGGATGGGAAAGAAAAAGTAAAGCAATAACTTCATTTTAATAACACTTGTGAATTAAAAAGTAAAATCAATTTAGCATGATCGATACAAGGTTATTTCTAATATCATCCAAAATAAATTATATTAGGAATCACACAAGCTAAAGTGCAGGAGCCTGCATTCACTATATCTGGTCCCCCACAGTACACAGAACATGGAAATGCAAATATTTGAGTAAATATAAACGGCTAAATACCTTTTCTCATCAGCAGTATATAGCAGTCTTGTGACTTCCATCAGTGTGAAGTTAAAGCTTGTAGGAGCTCCTCTGACTGTCCTATAAGGCTGCAGGACCCCTGACCCTCTGTCTGGACAGTGCCGATTGGCCCTGTGCTGATCACATGCACCCTCCCAAGAAAAAAAAAAAAACTCTAGCAATATACACCAAACTGAGCATGTGCAGAGTGACTCCAAAGGCTCTGTACTATCAGCAGATGGATTGGGGACTTTGGAAGAAGGGGAGGATCAGAGAAGACAGGATCAAACTGCCTTTTTTACAGAATGTGGAGGATTAACCCCTTAGGTTCCACAGTGAGTATATAACAAGCATGCTTTACTGCATATACAGACTGGTTTTACTGTTGTGGGTTTAGTAACACTTTAACTATTGGTGATTTCAGGAATATTATATAGACAAGCTGCAAGACTTGTCATGGTATCTGATCAATGCGAATTTCATGAGTCAAAGTGTATGCAATCTTTTTTTTTAATTAGGGAATGGTTAAAACTGTTTGTTTCTTGGGAATGATTAGAACCTCTCTCAGATTTTTTAGCTATAGGATAAGAGATAGAAGTACCACTCTATGTATAAAAGTCCAGAATTATATTTTATATATAATTGCCAAGAAAAAGCCAACACATTTAGGGGGGTATGAAGGTCCCCATCTATTTAGGACTATAAACATATAAAACCATGAATAGAATCAATGACTTATGTAAAGGAGAATTATTATATTATTAAAAAGAATAAAAAATACAAATAAGGATTAAAGTAAAATTAAAGTATGTGGAATCGAGTACAAAAACATTAAAATGAGGGGGAGGGGGCATAATATGCAATAACTTTAAATTAATAACAGTTGCTTATGAATACAAAATTCAAATCAGTTTAGCTTGTTCAATAGATGGTTATTTCCAATATAATTCATATACAGTGGAACCTTAAATTACGAGCATAATACGTTCCAGGAGAATGCCTGTAATCCAAAGCACTCGCATATCAAAGCGAGTTTCCCCATAGAAGTCAATGGAAAGGAAGATAATTAGTTCCACATTGACTTCTATTACATGCAATACCGCATGTGGCCAGAGGTGGGGGGGAGGGCACCAGAGAGCCTCGGAAATACTCGGGGACAGCTCGGCTGAATTCGGAAAGCCTCGGAAAGGCTTGGAAACACTCGGGAACTGAGTATTTCAGAGTGTTTCCGAGTATTACCGAGTCATTCCCAGTATTTCAGAATAGATCCGAACAAATAAAGGAATTACGCTAGTTTAATATTGTTGATTTATGGAATCTTATATAGAGAAACTGAAAGATATAATGACAGTATTTGATCTACATAACTTTCTCAAGTCAAGTGTATCCAATCTATTTTTTTTTTTTAAGGGAATAGTTAGAACCTCTGTCTGATTAGCTATAGGATGAGAAATACAGTAGAAGCACCACTCCATGTGTAAGCCTTGTATGATTTTATTTAAAGTATTACTAAACCCCGGACTCTGCATTCACTATATCTGGTCTCCCACAGTACACAGAACCTGGAAATGCAATTATTTTAGTAAATATAAACTGCTAAATATCTTTTCTCATCAGCAGTACATAGCAGTCTTGTGACTTCTATCAGTGTCTGGTTAAAGCTTGTAGGAGGAGTTTTCATTCTCCTCTGATTGTCCTATGAGGCTGCATGACTCCTGACCCTCTGTCTGGACAGTGCTGATTGGCCAACATGCACCCCCCCCCCCCCCAAAAAAAAACTCTCTAGCAATACACACCCAACTGAGCATGTGCAAAGTACCCCCAAGGATCTGTTCTATCAGTAGATGGATTGGGGACAGTAGAAGAAGGGAAGGATCCGAGAAGACAGGCTTTTTACACAATGCAGAGGATTAACCCCTCAGGTTCCGCAGTGAGTATAATAAGCACGCTTTACTGCATATACAGACTGATTTTACTGATGTGGGTTTAGTAACACTTTAAGACTCCTTTGCACACTGAGCCGCGGCTGCGTCAGCACTAAAGCGGCTCAGTGCGAAAAGCGGTGTTTTTCGGACACTAGCGCTTTTTTTACCCCCACCAGCGGCCGAAGAAAGGGGTTAAAAGTGCCCGTGTTGTGGCGCTTCCGAAACGCTGCCCATTCATTTCAATGGGGCAGGGCATTTTGGGAGCGGTGTATACAGCGCTCCCACAACCGCCACAAAGATGCTGCTTGCAGGACTTTTGCTAACGTCCCGCAAGCGCACCGCCCCAGTGTGAAAGCACTTGGGTTCTCACATTCGGGTGGCATAGGAGGCGGTTTTCAGGCGCTTTACATTCGCTAATTGTAGTGCTAAAACGCCTGAAAACCGCCTTGGTGTGAAAGGGGTCTAAGATCTCCAAGAAAAGTCCAATGAATTTGGGGGTTTATGAAAGTCAGTTTCTTTAGGACTATAAACATATACAACCAATAAATATGATTAATGACTTATGTAAAACAAAGTGATTATACCATTAAAATATTACAAATAGGGATTAAAGCAGTGCAGCCATTCTCTCCCGCTGCTGTCAACAAATCCAATGACGCGGGCGCCGGGGGGGGGCGGGGCCGAGTCATACATTCAGCGGCTATGGACGACGAATGCTGGACTCGGGTGCGTGCCCACAAGGTAACCCCCCTCAGGAGAGCGCTTCTCCAAGGCAGTTATCTGATGTGGGGAGGAGCCGCGAGAGTCGCTGAGGGACCCTAGAAGAGGAGGATCGGGGCTACTCTGTGCAAAATGAGCTGCCCAGTGGAGGTGTTATTTAAAAAAAAAAAAAAAAAAAACGAACCCTTACAATAAAATTACCATAAAAAACCAGAACGGAACACAAAAGGAATAAAAGGAGGGAAGGGAGAGAAGAAAAAATAATAAGCAAAAGGAGGAAAGGGAATAAAATAAGCAATAACCTTACATTAAAAAACAATTGCTTGCAAATTAAAAATGTTAATCAATTGAATCTGTTTAATAGAAGGTTATTTTCAGTATAACCCGTGTCTATAATATTAAGAATCACACAAGGTCATTATTGGCGATTCATGGAATTTTATATAGAAAAACCGCAATATATAGTGATGGTTTTCTAATGCAAATTTCTCGAGCCAATATGTATCCAATCGTTTTTTTTTTTTACCCCCTCCCCTCATTTTTATGCTTTTATATTTCTTTCTGAGCAAATTATAACAATTTAATATTGATCCTTATTTTTGTGATTTTATAATAGTGCTTTAATACATTTTTAGACAAGCCATTGAGTATATTAAGAGCCAGTTCACACCATAGAAGCTCAGTCCGGATGCATTTTGCATGCTTTTCTGCATGCACGTTTTTGAGTATTTTTTAATGCGTTTTTGGTGCATTTTTGATGCGTTACAGTGTTTTGTTTTGTTTTTTTCTCCCTCCTTTTTTTCTTCACCTTAAAGTGGTTGTAAACCCTCACACACCACTTGTAGCTAAAGGTAAGCCAATAATAAGGCCTATATTAAGGCCTACCTGTATGTACCGCGAATATCTCCTAAACTTGCACCGTTTAGGAGATATTCACTGTATCAGCATGTGACGACGTCATCGGCGCATGCGCACTGAAGAAACGGCTCGCCCGTGCCGTTTCTTCAGCTGCTGTGCAGTTGCCGGCAGCACCCGCGCGCTTGACGTCATCGCGGCTCCGGGCAATCACAGCGCCAGAGACCGCGATACCTGGAAATAACTCCGGGAGAAATGTCGCTGGCCACAGCGGTGTGCCGGGACCGCTGCGGGGGCTTCGATCTAAGTTAAGTATTTCATAATGAGCTAGTATGCTATTCATACTTTATATATGACACAATGTGCAGCGCTAATAAAGATAAAACAAATACTAATGCAAATGTATAAAACCTATAGAATGCTATATAAAGCATAAATATATACAACGTGACATACTGTATAAAAAAAAATATATATATAATATATATAAGTGCTAGTGCTCCGTGAGTCACACTCAGTCCTTAACCACTTCAGCCCCGGACCATTTGGCTGCCCAAAGACCAGAGCGTTTTTTGCGATTCGGCACTGCGTTGCTTTAACTAACAATTGCGCGGTCGTGCCACGAGGCTCCCTAAAAAAATTGACGCCCTTTTTTCCCCACAAATAGAGCTTTCTGTTGGTGGTATTTCATCACCTCTGCGGTTTTTATTTTTTGCGCTATAAACAAAAAAAGAGCGTCAATTTTGAAAAAAACTCAATATTTTTTACTTTTTGCCATAATAAATATCCCCAAAAAATATATTTAAAAAAACTATTTTTTTCCTCAGTTTAGGCCGATATGTATTCTTCTACATATTTTTGGGAAAAAAAATTGCAATAAGCGTTTATTGATTGGTTTGCGCAAAAGTTATAGCGTCTACAAAATAGGGGATAGTTTTATGGCATTTTTATTAAAAAAAAATTTTTTAAACTAATAATGGCAGCGATCAGCAATTTTTATCGTGACTGTGACATTATGGCGGACAGACTTTTGGCGCTATTTTGGGACCATTCACATTTATACAGCGATCAGTGCGATTAAAAATGCACTGATTACTGTGTAAATGTGACTGGCAGGGAAGGGGTTAACCACTAGGTGGCGCTGTAGGGGTTAAGTGCGTCCTAGGGAGTGATTCTAACTGTGGGGGGGAGGGGCTATGTGTGACACGACACTTGTCACCGCTCCCGATTACAGGGAGCTGTGATCAGTGTCCTGTTACTCCCTCTCCGTTCTTTCTCTCCGTGAGGCGATCGCGGGTATCCCCGCGGACTTCGAGTCCGCGGGACCCATGATCGCACTCACGGAGCTCGCAGCGTGCAGGCGTATGCGTCGCCGGCGGTGCACGCGCTCCCACAATGCCGCGTCTTAAAGGGCAACGTACAGGTACGTTAATATGCCTGTACGTGCCTTTCTGCCAACGTATATCGGCGTGAGCCGGTCGGCAAGGGTTTAATAAGGTATTGAATTAATCAGCAAAAGTCCTTATGCCTTTGTCTTGCAGGTTTTTTTTTTTCCTGGGTTTACAACCATTTTAAATAAGGACATGTGTGTTCCAGTGTGCGTTTTTGATGAGTTTTAGGGCTGGCTCACACCAAAAAAAACGCACTCCAGATCCGTTCTGGATACGTTTCTGCATGCGCGTTTTTAACGCGTTTTTAGCGCTTTCTGGAGCGTTTTTGATGAGTTTCCAGATGCATTCCACCTGCCTTTTTCTTCTTTTTTTCCTGTTTTTTCCCAATGTACTGGCGCATTTTTTCCATTGTACTGGTGCATTTTTGAGGCATTTTTGATGCGTTCCAGTGCATTCCGGTGCGTTTTTGATGCGTTTTACTGTGTACCAGTACAATCCAGTGCAGGAAAAATTCAGCATGTACTACTTATTTTTCTGAAACTGGAACGTACCGAACTGTACTGTTTTGAACAATGCCATTGGAAACCATATAACCTTCCTTCCATGCGTTTTTGATGCAGGAAAAAAAATGCACTGGACTGCATGTGGTGTTTATAGTCCCAAAGAAGGGTGATCCTGTATAAAGTATTATTCTGGACTTTTATATGTGAAGTGGTGCTTCTATT
This sequence comes from Lithobates septentrionalis, assembly GCA_037952835.1. NCBI lineage: Eukaryota > Metazoa > Chordata > Amphibia > Anura > Ranidae > Lithobates > Lithobates septentrionalis. Next base: position 397,213 of record JBBDGP010002191.1, read on the forward strand.
TCTTACCCTAAATTTGTGTTGTCCTAAAGACCAACCCAAGGAAGTTCTTTTGACAAATACAGCTGCCAGTCTACCCCAATACAAGAACGTTTTACAGTACACATTGGGCAATCCATTACTATCTCAAGAATTTTTTCAGATTTTTTTTTAGGTGTCTGTATCCCACTGGGGAGATTTCCCTTCTCTTCCTGTCCTGGAGACAGGTAACCGCAAACTTTTTTGTTAAGCGACGGTAGCTGTGCCGGGAGCCCCGCAGCGCGCACGCTCTCGTCACAGGTGTATTGGCAGCAATTCACGCAAATATACGCCCCCCTCTGCGCTAAGGACCAGGTGCCGAGAGGCTGCATATTTACGTACAGCAGGCACCAAGGGGTTAAAATGATAAACGCAATAACACTTATGATCGTGAAGGTTAAACAAACATGTAATGTTGGATCAGATCCCAGCCTCAGCGTGTACTCCAGCTACCGGAATTCTCATCACACTTCGCCCCTGCTTGATGCGTTTCGCCCCCCCCCATTGGGCACCGCGTTTCGCCCCTCTCACTGGGCGTCTTCAGAAGAGGGGACGTACTGTGATGAGAATTCTTTTAGCTGCGACACAAGCAGAGGTGGCGACATTTGATCGACATTTGGCCCATGTGTACGGTAGCCGCTCAGCCGGCTTCTTCTGTCGAATGGGCATGACCGAAAAAGCTGACTGGCATCCTATCAAAGCTCTCAGCCAATGGCTGAGAGCGCTGACTGGTGTGTTCTGGCAGGGGGGCGTCCCTCTGTCCAAACACAACAGCTCAGCGGGGGGATATTGCTGTACTAACATCTCATAGTTAGTACATCGGCTCCTCCCGAGCTCGCTGGGTTGAACGAAAAAAGACTAATAGTGTGTACCAGGCTTAAGAAAGCTAAGGGAGAGGAACTGCAAATCAGTATGACATTATGAAAATATGGCAGGTGTGTAAAATCGAGTCATATGAAAAGCATATTATAGATACATTTCTATATATCTCACTATCGGCGTCCCATTCTGTCATTAAAAGGCGCAGGTTTTCTGATTACTCAGCAAGAGTACCTTGAATGCAGAGAAAGAGTAAAGAGATTTCTACATTTGGATCTGATCTCCAGCACTGAGATCTTGTTATGTGACAGATTCTTGGTGGGTGGGAGTTGAAAAGTGCAATGCTGCAAACGTCTCTCCGGGTTCATTATCCCGCTAACATTCTATTTATTTCATTTTATGAAAATCGTGAAGACGGTGGAAAGCCGCAAGCAGCCTGCAATGCTTGTGACCCTTAAAAATGCATGAAATCATTTTACTCTTCATGTTTAATCCATGAGGCCCCCAGGGGCCCATCCAGAGAGCTTGAAGAGGAAATTGTAAGCATGTTGGTTCTTTGTGTGAGATTGGAAACCAGATCTTAGGGCAGACACCAAGACCAACTGACCGGGAACAAACTAGCCTGGAGACAATTGCTACATTGTGTAACAAGAAATAAATAATATATATATCTATATATATCTATATCTATATCTACATATATATCTAGATAGATAGATATCTAGATAGATAGATAGATAGATAGATAGATAGATAGATAGATAGATAGATAGATAGATAGATAGATAGATAGATAGATATACACATGCACTTTTATAAGTAGATATAAACAAACATTTTAAAATGTATTAAAACATTTTTAATTAAATAAACACTTATTACGCATGCACAAATAGTTTTTTTTTTCTTTTTCTTTTGCTAGTGCCTCAACCACCCACCCCCACTTCCCGAGGCAATGATAAAAAACTGCAGAAAACTGGTGCCACTTTTTTGATAATGATTGCTGAGTGGACTAAGTGGCATTAGGGCAGAGGTTGGTGTTCAGCTGGGCCGTGGATGGTGTCAGTAGTTTTTTCATTTTTATTATCTTTTTTAATAATATGCATCTATGTGTGTAAGTGTGTCTGTATATATGTATGTATGATGTATAGCAAGATTATTAGTAATTAGTATATTATATTAGAATTATGCATTATTGTATTTTTACTGATGGGAAGCTAGATAATTTATTATTATTAATTATTATTATTAATTATGGAGAAGGGGTGGGAATAAACAAGCTGGTACTTCTTCTCACTCCTTTTCATGTATATTTAAACCAAACTATTTTGTATTGTTTACAGTTTTATGGGGGGTTTTTTTTGTGTGTGTCTGATTATTACTGTATGATTACTTTGCTATTCTCTTCATGTCTATTTTTTTTACATGTTCAAAATAAACTACTACTAATATATATATATACATACATATATATATATATATATATATATATATATATATATATATATATATATATATATATATATATATATACATACATATATATATATATATATATATACACTTTCAAAAGGAAATGTAAGAAAACAACATTTTTATTGAATAAACACTTACTACGCATGCACAAATATATATATATATATATATATATATATATATATATATATATATATATATATATATATATATATATATATATATATATATATATATATATATATATATATATATATTCATATATATATATATATATATATATACATATATATATATATACATATATATATATTTATTTTTTTTACTAGTGCCTCAACCACCCACCCCCACGTCCCAAGGCAATGATAAAAACTGCAGGAACTGGTGCAACTTTTTTGATAATGATTGCTGAGTGGACAGTGTCAGTAGGGCAGAGGTTGGTGTCAGTTGGGCCGTGGATGGTGTCAGTAGTTTTTTAATTTTTAGTATTTTTGATAAATATTTTATATTTTAAAAATGTTATATTTTTTTATTATTTTTTACAATATCTATCTATCTATCTATCTATCTATCTATCTATCTATCTATCTATCTATCTATCGATCGATCGATAGATATTTTACAATTTTATATAGGAGCCCTGCTGGGGGTCTTTGGTGAAATATCAAGGGTCTAAACAGACCCCTGATGTCTTACTTTTGAGATTCCCCACTCCCTTTCCCTGCAGCCTCAGCAGCGAATGAATGGGAAGCTTTCTGTGCCGAGCAGCTTCCTGTTCATTCACAAACTGAAGCAGAGAAAACACGGTTTTGACTTGAGTTAGGCAATAAATAAATAAAATTGGACAATATGGAGCAGCTGATCTTCCTATTCTTTTTCTAATGATTTTTTATAAACTGTATTTGTATACTGAATGTTCTAATTCCATTCCGTCCTTCATGACAGGTTATGGGAACATTGCGCCGAGCACAGAAGGAGGAAAGATATTTTGTATCCTCTATGCGATATTTGGAATCCCACTCTTTGGCTTCCTATTGGCTGGAATCGGGGATCAGCTTGGTACCATCTTTGGGAAGAGCATTGCAAGAGTCGAGAAGGTTTTCAGGGTAAGAATCGACATTCAATGATGACATTAGGAAGGTGACACATCTGTTTATAGACACCACTAGGGAATTGTGGGACTTTCCGCATTTAAAACATATCTAAACCAAAAAACATGTTGCAGCCCCCCAGTCCTTGGATGTGGTGGCTGTACTAGTTTTCTTATTTCAGGCTTTTTTCCCTTTATTTTAGCCTGGGGATCCTGTCCTGGAGTGACAACACTAAATAACTGCGTTCCCTCTCCTCCATAACATAGGGGGGAGCTATTCTATACTCCTTTAATACTGCTGAGAACATGTTATGCGGATGTAAGAAGCCAAGAGGTGGCTTAAGACCAATGGTTCTCAACCCTGTCCTCAAGTACCCCCATCAGGCCATGTTTTGGGAATTTCTCTTAGATAAAATAGCTGTAATGACTTACCAAGCCATTGACTGTGATTTAAAGCACCTGTGCAAGATAAAGGAAAACCTGCAAACATGGCCTGTTGGGGATACTTGGAGGACAGGGTTGAGAACCACTGACTGAGACCACCAGACTCCACCTATAATTGAAATACAATGTTTGGGTGAACCAACTGTCCACATCTGTATCAATGCTGCATATTTGTATTTATTACAGTGTATTTGTAGCAGTGGTAATCCTATAGCTGCACTACCTGGACAATTGAAGTACAGATTAAATAAGAATTCTAGGTATGAATATTTTCACATAATTACATTGGACCTGCTTGAAACAAAATAACTCTGCGTATACCATACCTGTAGGATCCCCCTAGAAGCTGGAAATTACTGTGTTAGACCCTGCTACTACATCGCTACTATGGTGATCTCCACTAGCTTGCTGGCCCCATGCTGAATGCAGAAGGTCGGCCGCTTGGCACGGGCGCCATTCAGGGAACACTTTGTGAATTTAAAGCATCTTCTGATCCCTTCTCTGCCTTTTGACTAAGATCAAGTGTAGTATCTGTTCTTATCAGTGCCCAGTAGTGGTGTTATGCCCTCATTCCAGCTTAACCAGGAGCTGGTATGGTTGCCTCTGTAGTATCCCTGCTGATATGATGGGGGCTCTGAAGGTTAGTACCAGCTGGAACAGAAACCAGGGCGCCCACGGGGAGTTGAGGCATGGGAGTAATTCCCCTGGGAAAACTGGATGGGCTCAGTTCCTCCTGGTTTGAATGGAACTACCTTGTCTGGCCATGGGCTGGGAACGCAGAGAGTCTGTGGTGTCTGTGCCCCCTGGGAGTGGTCACCCTAGGGGTGCTCTTGGTAACACTTGTTTGTGGGACCCTACGGTGTGAAAAGGCACATGGTCACAGCACCAAATACTTTTTTCTGCGTTGCGTCTTTTAGAGCTGGGCCTTTTGACTAAAGTCCAGGGCAATTTTTATTACCAGGCCTCAGGGCCTAGCCAGTACTCTATTGCACGGCCACTTATTTATTTTAATTTATTTTATCCTCACTTTTGTGTGTTTTTTTTCTCACTAGGATGGAGGCTGTGAGTCCCAGGGCTTGCCCTGACACCTAGGGGGAGGATGTGTGGCCCTCATATTCCTTCCTTCCCTGTCCAGGGGGCCTGTCTTCAGGAGAGCCCCTCGATCTAGTCCTCGGTGGTCGGCTTCGGCTGATTACAAGGAGAGGGGTCTGACAGGTCTTCTGGCTAGGCAGACAATGTCTAACCCTATGTCCTGTCAGGAGCCTTCCACCCTGGGGGTTCAGGGAGAGGTCTTACCCCTTCAGGAGGTGGACAAAGCACACCCCTAAGTGCACTTTGTAGTGTGTGTACACATGCACGTTTTTTGTACGCGTAATGGTTTTTGTTTTTCGTTTTGAGCACCACCACGGATTAAAAAAAAAGGCATCCTCTGATTGGACAAGGTGGAGAATTAGGACAGTGAGGCCATAATCTCCATCTTGTCCAAGCAGAGAATGCTTTGCATCCAGTAATCTCCAGTAGCTTCCAGGTCCCATGCTGAGCGGCTGCCCTGCTGCATTGTTGACGTAGGAGGTTGGCTGCTGGGCATAGAAACCATTCAGGAAACACTTTCTCAATGATTGCAAAGACTCCTTCAATTGGAGGTGGAGAAGTGGGGCGGTGATCTCCACCTCGTCCAATCAGAGAATGCTTTGCATCCAGTGATCTCCACTAGCTTCCAGGTTGCATGCTGAGAGGCTGTCCTGCTGATTGTGAACACAGGAGGTCAGCTGTTGACCACAGGCACCATTCAGCATTCTCTGAATGATGCCTGTGCCTAGCAGCTGACCTCCTGTGTTCACAATGGAGTGGGACAGTCACTCAGCACGGAACCTGAAAGCTAGTGGAGATCACTGGAGTAGTGGTGTCTACTACAGTGATTTCCAGATTCTAGAGGGATACCACATGGAATATACTGTACATACATACATTGGTCCAACTGGACTAGTGTGACTATATATAAAATATCCATACCTGGAATTCTTCTTTAAGTTTGTGGCATTCTTGTTGTGGATGTGACTTCATACTGCCGTTCTCCTGGTGGCCTCTCATTAGGCAGAATCGGCCCCTGAGTGTTTTATTGGGGCCGTGAATTCCAGCTGAGCCGGTTATCTTAATGAGCAGAAGCGTTATGTATATTTAATGAGGCTTATGTGAAACGTTCAGTGCAATGAAGAATTCCTGAATCCCTTTCTCTATGAACATTCAAAGTGTATTATTAATTTATTATCATTATTACCATTATTATTATTCATCTTAATTTATAAAGGACAAGTTCACTTGTTCCCCCTGTCTACCCTATCGCCCTTTCACCATCTACACTACTCAACCTCCCATTTTTGTAGCCATCTTCTGATCATCTTCCAATCTTTAAAGTTTGCGTCGTCAGAACGGAGCGGTCGGCGGTGTTCGATCGCTCGGTTCTCAGTGTAGAGGTGCCGGGGGACAGATGCAGCATCAGACCGATGCTGCATCCACCTAGGTAAGTGTAACGGAACGTCCCACACTACGCTTGAATGCATCCATTAGTATATCGATTCCTAAGCTCGAGACCAGTGGATCTGGCTAAGTTACCCCAAGAACTAGGCAGTACCAGTTTTGCAGTAAACCAGAATAAGAAATGTTTATTAGAACAAGTACACAGGCTTTTATACACTTGAGAAGGACATTCCCACCTTCTGATCAGATTACCCTAACAATACAAACTGCGCAGAGGAATATAATTACAACAACTGACATACACTACTGTATAAACATGACGTTAATTAACCCCTTGGATGACTCAGAGGTCTAACCTTCCAGGTCAGACTTGCCATCTTCTAGCTCACAAACTACAATACACATTATCATAAGTATAAACACAGAACACCTTCAGACAATAGCAGAGTTAATTAGCACAAACAAGAATGGGTGAAAGACCCTTAGGCGGCACACTAGACCTACTTACAATAAACACATTGTGGCAGGGGGCCCCAGACAGGTGGCTTGCTGATGACATCAACATCAGCTATGAGTCACAAGCTGGCAGAGACCATCATGACCTTTTTAATAATGTCCTTTTGCATTACATAACAGAATATCTTCCCAAATGCTTGCAGCTCCCTCAAATGCCAGGGCCCATAGTTGGTAGGCAAGAGGCTAGCATTCAGTCCCCACCAAAAGCCTCTGTCCCGGGTGAGTCTATCACAGTAAGTATTAAACTGGAAAAAACCCCAACCCCATACTTCTCTTTTAACACATTTCATTCAGCCCTGAGGAAGGAGAAACAAACCCCAAAAATGTGTCGGGTTATCAAACTGATTCTGCAATATTCTACATGAATAACGGCAGGCAGCCAGTGCTTACACACTTTGTTCTTCGGTATCAAGCCCTGATGAAGGGAAATGTGCACCCCGAAACATGTTGGGTCTTTATAACATAAAAGTCTGAATATAATAGAGTATGGAATTTGCTTTTACCTCTTACAAACCCAGGTTTTTATTGCTGTCTGTGTCCCCACTGGAGAGATCTCTCCTTTCTATTTTGTCCTAATTACCATTGACCATTTGGACTTCCCATCACCTTTTTCTATTGGGAGAGAAAGTGATATTGCCATTTTGAGAGAAAGTGATGGGCAGACATGTGCACTGCCTAAAAATGTGTTAGTCTTTTTTTTTTTTTTTTATTGTTTGTTTTTTTTTTCATTTTTCGTGTCATTTGTTATGATTCCAATTCGAAAATTCATAAATCGTAAATCAGAAAATAAGAAAGAAAATCCAACAATTCAAAAGAATACCTAACTAACTAATAATAACTAACTATTAAATTATAGCTATTGGAATTTCCTTTTAAATTTGGCTATTAGTGAACGTAACGAATACAATTTTTTACGAAGTTACGAATTATCCGAAATAACAAATGCCGAATCTAAACAAATGGAACGGAACAAATTAATAATAAATAATAATGATATTAAAAAGTTTTTATTATTATTATTGTTATTTATTATTATTAATTCATTACGTTACATTCGTTTAGATGCAGCATTTCGTTATTTCGGATAATTCATAACTTCGGATAAATTTACAAATTTTCGAATTTTACAAATCTTCGGAAGAATTCATTAAACTGGTTTTCGTTAATTTCAGATATTTCCGAATTAACTAATTTGTCGAAATTCGTTAAAAAACTAATTTGGAACAAAGCGAATTGCACATGTCTAGTGATGGGAAATCAAGAGGAATTTGCCTTTCTTCATAGAGATTTCCTCTCACTTGTATCTTGAAAGAGGAAGTGAAGAGGAATCTCTCCAACTGGACTAAAAAATCTCACAGGTGTTTATATCTTTCCCTATTGTATCCAAAAGTGTTTTTGACAGGAGCACTTGGGCAAAGTTTAGTACCTACGCCATCTCTTCTGTGGAGCCCCAGCTAGTTCTTGGGTAGACCTTGCTTTGGCAGGTCCCCTGAAGAATGGGTCTGCTTGGTTTTGGCCAGGTGGGCCTTGAGTACCCCAGACACTTTCAGGTGTCTTGTACCCCAGGGAATCCGGGCCAGGGTCCTCCCCCATCAGAGGACGACCATATATTACAACCTGTGCACTTTTTTGTTTGCTTCACTTTTTGTGTGTTCACTTTTTTATTATGCCTTGTGTTAAATTTAGAGTGTGCATCTTGGAACTTAAAAAACCTGATGCTGCCACCACCACATTTCACAGTGGGGATGGTGTGTTCAGGGTGATGTGCAGTGTTGGTTTTCCGCTTTCAAACCGTAAAAATAGCGAAGTTTTACCGTCGGACTTGCGGCGCATTTCGGCCGCTAGTGGGGCGCATTTCCTCCAGAGTTACCATGGACCTCTTGGCTGCTTCTCTGATGAATGCTCTCCTTGCCCGGCCTGTCAGTTTAGGTGGACGGTCATGTCTTGGAAGGTTACCAGTTGTGCCATACTCTTTCCATTTTCGGATGATGGATTGAACAGAGCTCCGTGAGATGTTCAAAGCTTGGGATATTTTTTTATAAACTAACCCTGCTTTATACTTCTCCACAACTTTATCCCTGACCTGTCTGGTGTGTTCCTTGGCCTTCATGGTGCTGTTTGTTCACTAAGGTTCTCTAACAAACCTCTGAGGGCTTCACAGAACAGCTATATTTTTACTGAGATTAACTTGCATAGTTACATAGTAGGTGAGGTTGAAAAAAGACACAAGTCCATCAAGTCCAACCTATGTGTGTGATTATGTGTCAGTATTACATATATATCCCTGTATGTTGCGGTCATTCAGGCGCTTATCTAATAGTTTCTTGAAACTATCGATGCCCCCCGCTGAGACCACTGCCTGTGGAAGGGAATTCCACATCCTTGACGCTCTTACAGTAAAGAACCCTCTACGTAATTTAAGGTTAAACCTCTTTTCTTCTAATTTTAATGAGTGGCTACGAGTCTTGTTAAACTCCCTTCTGCGAAAAAGTTTTATCCCTATTGTGGGGTCACCAGTAAAGTTTTTATATATTGAAATCATATCCTCTCTCAAGCGTCTCTTCTCCAGAGAGAATAAGTTCAGCGCTCGCAACCTTTCCTCATAACTAAGATCCTCCAGACCCTTTATTAGCTTTGTTGCCCTTCTTTGTACTCGCTCCATTTCCAGCACATCCTTCCTGAGGACTGGTGCCCAGAACTGGACAGCATACTCCAGGTGTGGCCGGACCAGAGTCTTGTAGAGCGGGAGAATTATCGTTTTATCTCTGGAGTTGATCCCCTTTTTAATGCCAATATTCTGTTTGCTTTGTTAGCAGCAGCTTGGCATTGCATGCCATTGCTGAGCCTATCATCTACTAGAACCCCCAGGTCCTTTTCCATCCTAGATTCCCCCAGAGGTTCTCCCCCCAGTGTATAGATTGCATTCATATTTTTGCCACCCAAATGCATTATTTTACATTTTTCTACATTGAACCTCATTTGCCATGTAGTCGCCCACCCCATTAATTTGTTCAGATCTTTTTGCAAGATTTCCACATCCTGTGGAGAAGTTATTGCCCTGCTTAGCTTAGTATTGTCCGCAAATACAGGGATTGAACTGTTTATCCCATCCTCCAGGTCATTTATGAACAAATTAAATAGGATTGGTCCCAGCACAGAACCCTGGGGAACCCCACTACCCACCCCTGACCATTCTGAGTACTCCCCATTTATCACCACCCCCTGAACTCGCCCTTGTAGCCAGTTTTCAATCCATGTACTCACCCTATGGTCCATGTCAACGGACCTTATTTTGTACAGTAAATGTTTATGGGGAACTGTGTTTAATGCTTTTGCATTTACACAGGGGACTCTATTTACTAATTAGATGACTTCTGAAGGAAATTGGTTCCACTAGATTTTAGTTAGGGTTATCAGAGTAAAGGGGGCTGAATACAAATTACCTGAAGAAAATTGGTGGTGTTCTGATCCTATTAGTACCGCAGGCAGCTGTAGTATTTACAAGTTAGTGTAGTGCGTCCTCTGCACAGTGTGCACCTAAAGCCACCTGAAGAAAATTGGTGGTGTTCTTTTGATCCTATTAGTACAGTACCGCAGGCAGCTACAGTATTTACAAGTTAGTGTAGTGCATCCCCTGCACAGTGTGCACCTAAAGCTACCTATAGAAAATTGGTGGTGTTCTTCTGATCCTATTAGTATCGCAGGCAGCTGTAGTATTTACAAGTTAGTGTAGTGCGTCCTCTGCACAGTGTGCACCGAAAGCTACCTGGCACGCCACGCTTTTCACATATTTGTTTGTAAAATAAAATCATTTTCCTTCCACTTCACAATTATGTGCCAGATGAAATGGCTATGCTAATTACTAAGGCAGTGAAACTGATCAAATCACCTGTGCAAAATAATGGAGAGACTGAAAACATGACCTGTTGGGGTGCCTTGAGGACTGGAGTTGATAAACACTGGTCTATCACATAAAATCCTAATAAAATACATTTACGTTTTTTTGGTTGTAACATGACAAAGTGTGGAAAATTTCAAGGGGTGTGAATACTTTTTTCAAGGGACTGTATTTGTGCACATTGTATGGATACATTGTATATCTGTGTACATTGTATATCTGTGTATATTGTATGGATACATTGTATATCTGTGTACATTGTGTGGATACATTGTATATCTGTGTACATTGTATATCTGTGTACATTGTATGGATACATTGTATATCTGTGTACATTGTATGGATACATTGTATATCTGTGTACATTGTATATCTGTGTACATTGTATGGATACATTGTATATCTGTGTACATTGTATGGATACATTGTATATCTGTGTACATTGTAAGGATACATTGTATATCTGTGTACATTGTATGGATACATTGTACACCTTTGTACATTGTATGGATACATTATATATCTGTGTACATTGTATGGATACATTGTATATCTGTGTACATTGTATGGATACATTATATATCTGTGTACATTGTATGGATACATTGTATATCTCTCTACATTGTATGGATACATTGTATATCTGTGTACATTGTATGGATACATTGTACACCTTTGTACATTGTATGGATACATTATATATCTGTGTACATTGTATGGATACATTGTATATCTGTGTACATTGTATGGATACATTGTATATCTGTCTACATTGTATGGATACATTGTATATCTGTGTACATTGTATGGATACATTGTATATCTGTGTACATTGTAAGGATACATTGTATATCTGTGTACATTGTATATCTGTGTACATTGTATGGATACATTATATATCTGTGTACATTGTAAGGATACATTGTATATCTGTGTACATTGTATGGATACATTGTATATCTTTGTACATTGTATGGATACATTGTATATCTTTGTATATTGTATGGATACATTGTATATCTGTGTACATTGTATGGATACATTGGATATCTGTGTACATTGTAAGGATACATTGTATATCTGTGTACATTGTATGAATACATTGTATATCTGTGTACATTGTATGAATACATTGTATATCTGTGTACATTGTATGGATACATTGGATATCTGTTTACATTGTAAGGATACATTGTATATCTGTGTACATTGTATGGATACATTGTACACCTTTGTACATTGTATGGATACATTGTATATCTGTGTACATTGTATGAATACATTGTATATCTGTGTACATTGTATGAATACATTGTATATCTGTGTACATTGTATGGATACATTGTATATCTGTGTACATTGTATGGATACATTGTATATCTGTGTACATTGTATGGATACATTATATATCTGTGTACATTGTATGGACACATTGTATATCTGTGTACATTGTATGGATACATTGTATATCTGTGTACATTGTATGGACACATTGTATATCTGTGTGCATTGTATGGATACATTGTATATCTGTGAACATTGTATGGATACATTATATATCTGTGTACATTGTATGGATACATTGTATATCTTTGGGTTTAGTGTTGGTATTTGACAATCTATACAGCTGGGATTCCCCCTCGGTACAAACACGATCAGCCTGGCTGCCATCTTGACGCCTCTTGAATACAAAAGCGCAGGAAAGCCCTTGTGTGGTCACCATGGTAACAGTAATAGGATTAGACACACTGAGATGTGTCCGATAGGACGGCACGCTCGGCACAATCTCCCGCTTTGACGCTGCGTTTTGGGGATTAAACGGGTTCAAGCTATTTACTGTGCAATGGCAATTTTGTTTTTGTCTCTCGGGGTCTCCTAAGTGTTCCCTGAAGGCCTTCCATTAGTGATGGTAAATGATGTCATAAAGCACAACCAATTATCTCATAATAATTCACTTTTTTTTTTCTTCGTTGGTATATAACCTAATTTGCATATTTCCTGCAAATGAAAAAACAATTATATATTTTCACAGAGATCCTTGAAAGATTTTGGGTGGAAATTATGCAATAAAACAGCAGAAGGTTAAAACGGGGGAAGGGGGCAAAAAAAAACAAAAAAAAAAAAAACGGTGGGGCGGGTCCTTTATATTAGAAGTTCTTTAGAATTTAACCCTTGCAGTTTCACCTCCTTCCTACCCAGGCCAATTTTCAGCTTTCAGCTCTGTCACACTTTGAAAGACAATTGCGCGGTCATGCAACATTGTAGCAAAACTACATTTTTAGCATTTTTTGCCATAGATAGAGCTTTCTTTTGGTGGTATTTAATCACCACTGGAGTTTTTATTCTTTTTCTAAACAAATGAAAAAAGACCGAAAATTTTGAAAAAAAAGTTTTTTGTAGTTTCTGTTATAAAATTTTGAAAATAAGAAATTTTTCTCTGATGTGTGCTGATGAGGCTGCACTGATAGGGGTGCTGATATGTGGCACTGATGGGCACTGATAGGTGGCACTGATATGTGGCACTGATGGGCACTGATTGGCGGCACTGATAGGCATCACTGGTGGGCACTGATTGGCATCACTGGTGGGCAAGGATTGGCACACATTGGCATCACAGGTGGGCACTGATTGGCACAGATTGGCAGCACTGGTGGGCACTGATTGGCATCACTGGTGGGCACTGATTGGCATCACTGGTGGGCACTGATTGGCACAGATTGGCATCACTGGTGGGCACTGATTGGCACAGATTGGCAGCACTGGTGGGCACTAATTGGCATCACTGGTGGGCACTGATTGGCACAGATTGGCAGCACTGGTGGGCAATGATTGGCACAGATTGGCATCACAGGTGGGCACTTATTGGCACAGATTGGCAGCACTGGTGGGCACTGATTGGCATCACTGGTGGGCAATGATTGGCACAGATTGGCATCACAGGTGGGCACTAATTGGCACAGATTGGCAGCACTGGTGGGCACTGATTGGCATCACCGGTAGGCACTGATTGGCAGCATTGGTGGGCACTGCTTGGCATCACTGGTGGGCACTGATTGGCACAGATTGGCAGCACTGGTGACCGCTAATTGGCATCACTGGTGGGCACTGATTGGCACAGATTGGCAGCACTGGTGGGCACTAATTGGCATCACTGGTGGGCACTGTTGAGGTTGGACTGATAATCAGGACACTGGTTGTCAGTGTAGATGTCCCATGTGTGGACTTGCCAGTTTTCGGCTCTCCTCTCCTCATGGGCTGTCAGCATGAGGAGAGGATTGCCGATAAGCGGTAAATCCTGTTTAAATTCGTGATCAGCTGTGATTGGACACAACTGATTACGTGGTAAAGAGACGCCATGATTGGCCCTTTACCCTGATCTGTGATCAGCTGCGTCTGAAGTACGCAGCAATCGCAGATCACTGCCGATGCATGCCGCAGGGGGCGCGAGCACAAGAGGGACGTCACATAACGGCCTCCTAGAAAGTGCGGCCGCGCTGTAGCCGTCATTTGGTTATAGCGTGGTTGCGAAGTAGTTAAAGCTGAACTCCGGGCACAAATAAAAATTTCATTAAATATATTTCTCAATAGCCACAAAGGATATAAATCCACTTGTGTGCTCCGAGCACCTTTGTAAACCCAAATATTACCTTGTAAAAGTAGCAGTAACATCATCACTGTGCTGTACCCAACCTGTGCAGAGAACAGAGCTGTGGGAGGGGTCCCAGCAAGCTCCACCCACTACAGAAAACGACCGGAGCCCCTGCTGCAGCCTTGTGACTTGCTATAGATGATATCATCTCAGCCTAGTCAAAGTAGTGCTCAGTTTTTTAATGATAAAAGGTGGAGCTTTTCTGAAAAACAATGTTGTTGCTGTACATTGTGACATGTCGGGAAATTTATTCATGCAGATTTGTAAAGATAACGACAGGTCCACTTTGATGATTAGGTCACACTTTTGCTAACTCGTTCTTTTTTTTAAAATTCTCTTTGCTCTAGAAGAAGCAGGTGAGTCAGACCAAGATCCGGGTCATCTCCACCATCTTGTTCATCGTGGCCGGATGTCTGGTGTTTGTGACCATCCCTGCAGTCATCTTCAAGCAGATCGAGGGCTGGACGGAGCTGGAGTCCATCTACTTCGTGGTGGTGACGCTCACGACGGTCGGCTTTGGGGACTATGTGGCAGGTGAGGGCAGTTTGTTGGCATGCTGTTTATTTTAGTTCTTTTTATATATATATATATATATATATATATATATATATATATAAAAACACACACACATATACATATATATATATATATATATATATATATATATATATATATATATATATATATATATATATATATATACATACATATACATACATATACAGACAGACAGACAGACAGATAGATAGATATAAATATATAATTAAATTACTCTTTAAAATTCTTTTAAAAATAAATAAATAAATAATAGGAGGGTCGAAATATATATTTTAAAGAATTTTAAAGAGTAATTTAATTATATATTTATATCTATATAGATGTATCTATCTATCTATCTATCTATCTATCTATCTATCTATCTATCTATCTATCTATCTATCTATCTATTCTATTCTATCTATCTATTCTATCTATCTATCTATCTATCTATCTATCTATCTATCTATCTATCTATCTATCTATCTATCTATCTATCTATCTATTCTATTCTATTCTATCTATCTATTCTATCTATCTATCTATCTATCTATCTATCTATCTATCTATCTATCTATCTATCTTTCTATCTTTCTATCTATCTATCTAATTCAATTACTCTTTAAAACTCTTTAATAAATAAATAAATAATAGGAGGGTCGAAATAATTGGCAACTGCTGCCAATATCATCCAATGCCCCTAAATAGTCCTCATTTGCATCTATATTATTTGTGTGTGTCTTACCATTTTCTTGAAGTGTGTTGCTTCCTTTTTCGCCTTCTGTTGTAGATATTTTTGTGTGTGTTCTTTTGGCAGACCCTTTTATGGTGTTGTTTTCAGTTTTTCTCTCCCTGCTGCGTTATATACACTCACACTTATACACTTATATACACTGTTCAATTGCTCGGTAACACAAATTGCTAACCAGCCAATCACATGGCAGCAACTCAAGGCGTTTGGGCATCTAGACGTGGTGAAGACGTCTTGCTGAAGTTCAAACCGAGCATCAGAATGGGGAAAGGAATGGGGATTTAGGTGACTTTGATCGTGGCATGGTTGTTGGTGCCAGACGGGCTGGTCTGAGTATTTCAAAAACTGCTGATCTACTGGGAATTTAACACACAACCATCTCTCCGGTTTACAGAGAATGGTCCAAAAAAGATAAAATATCCAGTGAGCGACAATTGTGTGGTGGAAAATGCCTTGTTGATGTCAGAGGAGAATGGGCAGACTGGTTTTAGATGATAGAAAGGCAACAGTAGCTCAAATAACCACTCATTACATCCAAGGTATGCAGAGTACCATCTCTGAACACACAACACATCCAACCTTGAAGCGGATGGGCTACAGCAGCAGAAGACCACACCGGGTGCCACTCCTGTCATCTAAGAACAGGAAACTGAGGCTACAATTCGCACAGGATCACCAAAATTAGACAATAGAAGATTGAAAAAACGTTGCCTGATCTGATGAGTCTGGATTTCAGCTGCGACATTCAGATGGTGGGGTTAGAATTTGGTGCATGGATTCATCCTGCCTTGTATCACCGGTTCAGGCTGGTGGTGGGGGTGTAATGGGGGGGGGGGATATTTTTTTGGCACACTTTGGGCCCCTTAGTACCAATTGAGCATCATTTAAACACCACGGCCTACCTGAGTATTGTTGCTGACCATGTCCATCCCTTTATGACTACAGTGTCCCCATCTTCTGATGGCTCCTTCCAGCAGGATAATTGCACCATGTCACAAAGCTCCAATCATCTCACCACTGGACAATGAGGTCACTGTACTCCAATATTCTCCACACTCACCACATCTCATCCAATAGAGCACCTTTGGGATGTGGTGGTACAAGAGATTGGCATCATGTATGTGCAGCCGACAAATCTGGAGCAACTGCATGGTGCTATCGTGTCACTATGGAGCAAAATCTCTGCGGAATGTTTCCAACACCTTGTTGTATCTATGCCATGAAGAATGAAGGCAAAAGGGGGTCCAACCCGGTACTAGCAAGGTGTACCTAATAAAGTGGCCGGTGAATGTAGATCTATATAGACCATTGTCAGCATGCAACTGCTATGACCATTAGTGTTACTGTATATGGAACACTCATTGTGACGGTAGGGCCCGTGGAACTCAGAATCTCTTGTTAAGTAGGGGATGCCCTTGTTTCAGCTCCCCATACACCTCTTATGTCTAAGTCACCCTGTGCTATACTGGCACAGGGTGAGTGAGAAAATATATCTTGGACTACTTAAAATGGGACAATAATATTTGTCCACAATATCTCCCAGGATGTATGTAGAGACTATTCTTGGTTTGTTTGATTCTGAACTCAACATGTTAATTGAGTGAGCTGATCACATTGTCCTCTATACAATGTAGGACACTGTCCGACACCTATTGGAGCTTCTGCTATTGTGAGAAAATGTCCTGTGGTTGTACTTATAATAATTAACTCTGTTACTGTGTGAAGCTCGGTGCCCACAAGTCTGTGTCCTACAGGTCATGTCTCTGAGTCATCTGGTCTGGGTAAATGATTTAGTAAACTAGCTCATGTTAATTAGGTTAATTAGGTTACATTTGTATTGTTAGAGTAATATGAGCAGGAGGGGGGAACCTCATCTTCTCCTGTATATAAGACTGTATTCTGGTTCTAATAAAGATATAGTCCATGTTAGCATCTAAGCAAGTGTCGCCTTGTTTTATGCTTGGGAGCGGTTGGAATATCTGATATCTGTATCCAGACTACAAGGAAGTGGTGTACTGACGGAAGCACTCAAGCGGAGTGTGGGACGTTCCGTGACACTCGTGCGATGGGAATTCAAGCTCCGCTGATCCTTCACGTGGATTTGGTGGGGCCTTTATATTGTGATTTTCGTTTTTTCTCTCCCTGATGTGCTATATGGATTCATATAGACCCCCATCAGTGTGAAGCTTCTGTGACAGACTCACCCGGGACAGAGGCTTTTGGAGGGGACTGAATGCTAGCCTCTAGTCTACCGACTATGGGCCCTGGCATTTGAGGAAGCTACAAGCATTTAGAAAGATATTCTGTTATGTAATGCAAAAGGACATTATTAAGGAGGTCTCTGATGGTCTCTGCCAGCTTGGGACTCAGTGGACAGATGTATATGAAAAGGAATGCCGATTAATGAGCTCTGGAAAGCCCGGGTCTTTCACCCAATAGTTTATTGTGCTCATTAACACACCTTTGTCTCATAGCAAGCTATTGGGGGATGTGTTTATACTTCTGTGTATTGTAAGTTGAGTGAGGAGACGGCAAGTCTACCCTGAAAGGTCATATCTTTGAGTCACCAAGTCTTGGTAAATGATTAGATAACTAGCTCATGTTAATTAGGTTTCTGGTTACAGGTGTATTGTTAGAGTAATATGAACAGGAGGGGGAAACCTCTTCTTCAACTGTATATAAGACTGTACTCTTGTTCTAATAAACAGTCCATGTTTAGCAACCAAACGAGTATTGTCTTGTTTTGTGGTTGTTAGCGGTTGGAATATCTGATATCTATATTCAGACTGGGAGGAATTGGTATATGACGAAAGCACTCAAGCGGAGTGTGGGACGTTTCGTTACAGCTTCTATCATCATTAATGCTGTATACGGAACGCTCGGGTGATGGGGATTCCAAGCTGCACCGATCTTTCATGTTGTTTTTGGATGAACCTTTATGATGTTATTTTCAGTTTTTTTTCTCCCTGTTGCACTATATGGATTCATATAGACCCCCATCAGCATGAAGCTGCAATCACCATTAATACTGTATGCAGATGGTATACTGTGGTTTTGGCGGGGGGCTTTTATGATGTTATTTTCAGCTTTCCCCTCCCTGCTGCGCTATTTAGATCTATATACGGTATCATCAGCATAAAACTGCTATCACTATTAGTGTTGTATACGGAACGCTTTATTGATGGGAATTCTGAGCTCCACTGATCCATTCCTTGGATATTACGGAATGACTTGGGCAAGTCTTCTGTTTCTGTGCTCACTCATTGGTGATGGAAAGGGTTAACAAGCAGTTGATCTTTACTTCGTATTGGTAAATGTCCCCCCCCCCCCCCCCCGGGCCCCTTTCCCCTACGTCCCCTCTTGTGCTGCATCTCCTGTGACCTCATCGCCTCGTGAATTATACATGAATCACATCTGATCCTTGAAAGGGTCCACGGCTGCCGATTGATGCCGCTTTAATAATACGGGGGACATTAAAAGGTTTCTGTTATTCTGCCTATTCACGTCCTAATTGGATTTTTCATGATGCCGAGAGCTCCTCATCCTACACCCGGGGCTCATAGGGTTTCTTCACTGACACAGATTTAAAGGGGAACCCTGCTTTTCTGAAACTGCTGATGGATGGACTGAGAATCTTGGAGCTTCAATTACAGAGTAGAATTAAAGGGTAGCAAAAAAAAAAAAAATTAATAAAAATAATTTAAAAAAATAAAACAGAGAAAAATACAGCGCATTGAAAAAGTATTCATACCCCTTGAAATTTTCCACATTTTGTCATGTTACAACCAAAAACGTAAATGTATTTTGTTGGAATTTTATGTGATAGACCAACACAAAGTGGCACATATTTGTAAAGTGGAGGGAAAATGATAAATGGTTTTCCAATTTTTTTACAAATAAATAAATGAAAAGTGTGGCGTGCATTTGTCTTCTGCCCCCTTTACTCTCATACCCCTAACTAAAATCTAGTTGAACCAATTGCCTTCAGAAGTAACCTAATTAGTAAATAGAGCCCACCTGTGTGTAATTTAATCACAGTATAAATACAGCTGTTCTCTGAAGCCCTCAGAGGTTTGTTAGAGACCTTATTAAACAAACAGCATCATGAAGGTCAAGGAACACACCAGACAGGTCAGGGATAAAGTTGTGGAGAAGTTTAAAGCAGGGTTAGGTTATAAAAAGACATCCCAAGCTTTGAACATCTCACAGAGCTCTGTTCAATCCATTATCATCTGAAAATGAAAAGAGTATGGCACAACTGCAAACCTACCAAGACATGGCTGTCCACCTAAACTGACCGGCCGGGCAAGGAGAACATTCATCAGAGAAGAAGCCAAGAGGTCCATGGTAACTCTGGAGGAGCTGCCGAGATCCACAGCTCAGGTGGAAGAATCTGTCCACAGGACAACTATTAGTCGTGTTCTCCACAAATCTGACCTTTATGGAAGAGTGACAAGAAGAAAGACATTGTTGAAAGAAAGTCATAAGAAGTCCCATTTGCAGTTTGCGAGAAGCCATGTGGGGGACACAGCAAACATGTGGAAGAAGGTGCTCTGGTCAGATGAGACCAAAATTGAACTTTTTGGCCTAAAAGCAAAACGCTATGTGTGGTGGAAAACTAACACTGCACATCACCCTGAACACACAATCCCCACTGTGAAACATGGTGGTGGCAGCATCATGTTGTGGGGATGCTTTTCTTCAGCAGGGACAGGGAAGCTGGTCAGAGTTGATGGGAAGATGGATGGAGCCAAATACAGGACAATCTTAGAAGAAAAACTGTTAGAGTCTACAAAAGACTTGAGACCGGGGAGGAGGTTCACCTTCCAGCAGGACAACGATCCTAAACATACAGACAGAGCTACAATGGAATGGTTTAGATCAAAGCATATTCATGTGTTAGAATGGCCCAGTCACAGTCCAGACCTAAATCCAATTGAGAATCTGTGGCAAGACTTGAAAATTGCTGTTCACAGACGCTCTCCATCCAATCTGACAGAGCTTGAGGTAATTTGCAATGTCCCTCTCTAGATGTGCAAAGCTGGCAGAGACATCCCCAAAAAGACTTGCAGCTGTAATTGTAGAGAAAGGCGGTTCTACAAAGTATTGTCTCAGGGGGGCGCCATACAAATGTACCCCACACTTTTCACATATTTATTTGTAAAAAAGTTTGAAAACCATTTATCATTTTCTCTCCACTTCACAATTATGTGCCACTTTGTGTTGGTCTATCACATAAAATCCCAATAAAACACATTTACGTTTTTGGTTGTAACATGACAAATTGTGGAAAATTTCAAGGGGTACGAATACTTTTTCAAGGCACTGTAAGTGGATTGACTCTCTTTCAGAAACTGTTGGTTGCCTGACTGTCATGTTGGTCCTCTGGCTTCAGTACCTACTGAGGTACTAACCTGGAATAAGCATACAGATGAGGCATTATGAGTAAAGAGTAAAGGAGGAATTTATTATTTTTGTCATCTGTGTCCCATTGGGGAGATTTCACTTTACTTCCTGTTTCATATCCAAAAAAAGAAGAAGAAGTCCCTCCAAAGTGCGGGAATCCCTTTTTGTCACTAGACCCGTGCGCGCCAGAAATTTTCGTTTAGTTTTGGATACATTCATTCATCGAAGAATTTTCTTTCGTCACATTCGTTATGTTGAACCAATTCGTTTTCGAGAATTCATTTTATATCTTCGGCATTTGTTTCATGTGTTCATTGGTCCGGCCTGGATGTGAAAACTGTTGCAGTTTTTCTGGAAGATTGTTAATATTGAATATATTATCAATATGGACGCATTTCAATTGGAAGGGTTCGATATTTTCGGATGCTAGTCCAACCCACCAAGAGAAATGGCATGAGCTGATTGGACAATATCGACTGGTGTCATGTGCATCCAAATTATCGAATGGAACAAAATTCGGATACATTTGTTATCCAAATCCAAATTCGAAAATAGCTGCTTTCTATGGGGGGCACTCGTGTGTACACAAGACGCACAGAGCGGGGCTCGGCCCCGCCCTCCGCTCCCTTGTCGCCGGCTCTGATTGACCAATTGCTCCTGCTGCTGTATCTGAGCCAATGAGGAACGAGAGAGACGAGAGAGCCTTGGCTCTCGTGCACATGGCTGGATCCAGATCGGACTCAGGTATGTATTTAGGGGGAGCTGCATGCAGAAGGTTTTTTTTAACCTTACTCCGGAGTAAAAAAATAAGTCTGCTATTACAACCACTTTAACAAATGAAACCGAAACAAAACAAAACATATTTTTTCGTCATGTATATCTCTACCATGAACTACTTACCCCGTTTCCCCTAAAATAAGACCTAGCATGATTGTCAGTGTTGGCTGCAATATAAGCCCTACGCCCCAAATAAGCCCTACCCTGTTTCCCTGAAAATAAGCCCTACCCTGAAAATAAGACCTACAAGGACTTTAACTAGGGCTTATTTGGGGGGTAGGGCTTATATTGCAGCCATCACCGACAATCACGCTAGGTCTTATTTTCGGGGAAACAGGGTAGTTCCTGAACTAGTCCATGAACTTTACCCATGGACTCCTACTCTAGAGAATGAGACATTTTTTGAATATAGACTTACTGGCCACTTTGCTAGAACCGGGTTGTCCCCCATTTGCCTTCAGAACTGCCTTAGTTCTTCATGGCATAGACTCAACGAGGTGTTGGAATTGTTCCTCAGAGAGTTTGGTCCATAGTGACATGATAGCATCACACAGATTTGTCAGCTGCACATCCATAATGTGTTGGTACTAAGGGGCCCAAAGTGTGCCAAGAAAATATCCCCCCCACCATTACACCCCCACGACCAGCCTGAACCGCTGATATAAGGTAGGATGGATCCATGCTTTCATGTTGTTTATGCCAAATTCTGACCCGACCATCTGAATGTCACAGCTGAAATCCAGACTCATCAGACCTGGCAAAGTTTTTCCAATCTTCTATTGTCCAATTTTGGTGATCCTGTGTGAATTGTAGCCTCAGTCTCCTGTTCTTAGCTGACAGGAGTGGCACCTGGTGTGGTCTTCTGCTGCTGTAGCCCATCTGCTTCAAGGTCCGATGTGTTGTGTGTTCTGAGATGGTATTCTGCATACCTTGGATGTAACAAGTGTTTTTTTGAGTTACTGTTGCCTTTCTATGATCTGGAACCAGTCTGCCCATTCTCCTCTGACCTCTGACATCAGCAAGGCGTTTTCCTCCACACAACTGCCGCTCACTGGATATTTTCTCTTTTTCGGACCATTCTCTGTAAACCTGAGAGATGGTTGTGTGTGAAAATCCCAGTAGATCAGCAGTTTTTGAAATACTCAGACCAGCCCGTCTGGCACCAACAAACATGCCACGTTCAAAGTCACTTGAATCCCATTTCTTGCCCATTCTGATGCTCGATTTGAACTTCAGCAAGTTGTCTTCACCGCGTCTAGATGCCTAAATGTGTTGTGTTGCTGCCATGTGATTCGCTGATTAGCAATTTGTGTTACCAATTGAATAGGTGTGCCGGGGAGTGGCCAGGGAGTGTATAATAGTTGCTTTCATAGAGTACAGATACATTGTTTGCCATAGGACTTCCATACATAACAACAGAGTTATAAAAGTATAAAAGGGGTTTTTAATGGAAAACTTTCCAGGATTGCCTGGAGGAAAATTCTAGGAAGCCAAAGCAGCTGTTTATGACGCAATACATACATTGTATCGAGTTTATTAAAAATAAATCCCCAAAGGAAAGTTTTCTTTCTCAGACAATAAATCATCGCCTACAAGTGCGCCCAACGGGTCCACCAAAAAACGTCTTTCCTTTTCATGAAGAACCTGAAGAATCTTAAGAGAGAAAAAAGCCTTTTGTAGGAGTCATTAGCTGTTATCTCACCCAATTAAAACTGCTTTAAATTAATTACTTTCCTTCCAATTAGTGTGAACAGCTTGCTCTTTGAATGAGGATACGCAGTGTGTTACGGGGTCTCTGAGGCGCAGCGCACGTGCTGAGCAGTGTGGTCCTCTGTAGGTAAAGTGACAGTCATGTTTTTCATCCTGACTTCTGGCATGCTCGGTGCCAAAGCAAAGGGCAGAGAACACACAATGCCTTTAAGCAGAGCCAGATTAATATCTTGTGCCTCCACAGGCCAACCTTCTTGTCCGCCCCCCCCCCCCCCCCCCCCCAAGTCAGTGGTCTAGCCACTGTTTGCTGTGCAAAAACCCTGACCTGCTCTTAAATCCTATTTCTGGCCCCTATTTCTGGCATAAAGACCTTAATCCATCCCCAAACCCCTCTTTACTCCCATCCATTCACAATAAAAAGAACTGCTAACCCCCTTGTATACTTACGAGTCTACATGAGTCAGCCATCATGTGACACTCTGTGGTGTCTCTTCCATTAGTATGGACCGGTGATCCATTGCTAAATTCCAAGCCTGATGAATAGTGTTGTTGCGACACCTTGCATTTCAAAATCATGATTCTATTGCTTGAAGTCTTCAGGACTGTGTGAGGACCCTTCTGATGGACAATCTGTGGACCCCCTACAATCTTCAGGATCCTGTAAAAATTCCTCTAGTGAACCCTGAGAGGTCCACTCTGATGAACCCTGTAAGCACCCCTTTTATGGACCCTGTGATGGGCCTTGTAAGGACCCCTAAGTCTTTAGGACTCTGTAAGCACCCTTCCAGTGGACCCTATCAGGACCCATCTGATAGATCCTGTGAGGACCCGTATGACCTTCAGGACTCTGAGAAGACCTCTTTAATAGACCCTGTGAAGACCTGACTGTTGGAACTTGTGAGGCCCCCTACATTTTTCAAGAATCTGTAAGAACCAATATAATGGACCCTGTGAGGACCCATCTGTTGGAATTTGTGAGGCCCTCTACATTCTTCAGCACTCTGTAAGAACCCATCTACTGGACCCTGTGAGGACCTCTATGCTCTTCAGGACTCTGAGAGAAGCCTTTTAATGTACCCTTTGAAGACCCCCTTAATGGACCTTGTGAGAACTCCTACAATCTTAAGGACTCTGTAGGAGCCCCTGAAATGGACCCTGTAAACACCCATCTGTTGGACCTTGCGAGGCCCCCTACATTCTTCAGGATTCTGTAAGAACTCATCTAATGTTCCCTATGAGTAACCACATGATGGACCCTGTGAGGACTTCTATGATCTTCAGGACTCTGAGATAAGCCTTCTAATGTACCCTTTGAAGACCCCCTTAATGGACCTTGTGAGAACTCCTACAATTTTAAGGACTCTGTAGGAGCCCCTGAAATGGACCCTGTAAACACCCATCTGTTGGACTTGGCGGGGCCCCCTACATTCTTCAGGATTCTGTAAGAACCCATCTAATGTTCCCTATGAGGAGCCACGTGATGGACCCTCTGAGAACCTCTATGATCTTCAGGACTCTGAAAGTACACCTCTAATGAACCCTGTGAAGACCCATTTGATGGACTTTGTGAGGACCACTACAATCTTCAGGACTCTATAAGAACACTTATATGTGAGGACCCGACCCATCTAATTAACGTTGTAAGGACCCCTATGATCTTCAGGACACTGAGGGAACCCTTCTGACCTTTTTTGGATCCCTCTGATGGATCATGTGAGGGACTTTCCTATGGACCCTGTGAGGACTCCTCTGAGAAACCCTGTGAGAACCCTTCCAATGGGCCCTGTGATAACCCCTCCAGTGGACCCTGTGAGATCCCTTTGGATCTTAATGAACCTGTGAGAACGCAACCAATGGGAGGTATTCATGTTATTAGGGAAATCTTAGGGCATTTGAAGAAGGCCACTCCCACTCATCAGTCCAAAAGAAAAGCAATATCACTTGACCATTGGTTCAAGTAATAATTTAGGGTTTTTTAGATTCCTTTAATGTTTTGTAAGTTACTGGATATCGGCTTTAAGTGACTATAAACATCAGAATGATAGCATACTATATGGCCAGTCCTGTGAATGGTTACATGCCAACTGTCCTCAAATTGTCTGTTTTAGTTTTAAATGGTTACAAGCATGGTCATTTACATTTTAGATTATTATATATTTTTGGGTTTTTAAAAGTGAGACATCCCCATCAGAATCCACAGTTCTGTCTAAATACAGTATTGTCAGTTCTGTCTAAATACAGTATTGTCAGTTCTGTCTAAATACAGTATTGTCAGTTCTGTCTAAATACAGTATTGTCAGTTCTGTCTAAATACAGTATTGTCAGTTCTGTCTAAATACAGTATTGCAGCCCATTAATGGTGTCACACTCCCCTGTTATGCTGCGTACACAGGAGCAGACTTTTCGACGGACTGAACCCTGAAGGACTTTTCGACGGAGTTCCGACGGAGTTCCAATGAAATGGACTTGCCTACACACGATCACACCAAAGTCCGATCCTTTTGAATGTGATGACGTACGACCGGACTAGAATAAGGAAGTTCATAGCCAGTAGCCAATAGCTGCCCTTGCGTCGTTTTTGGTCCGTCAGACTAGCATACAGACGAGCGGATTTTTCGATAGGACTCGAGTCCATCGGAAAAATTTGAAGCTTGTTCTATTTCTAAAGTCCGTCTGATTTTTTGACAGAAAAGGACCGATGAAGCCCACACACGATCAAATTGTCCAAAGGATTGGTTCCGTCGGACCTTTGCTGTCGAAAAGTCCGGTCGTGTGTACACGGCATTAGATTCTCCACAATGTAGCACAAATAACTGCGAAGTTCAGCTTCTTTGTGACCTATTAGAAGGGATAGAGAAACTACTGTAAGAAAATCCTGGTAGACACTTGAAGAACCATGTGAGTGATTTGGCATTGGGTGGATTGGGCATTTTAAATGTGAGCGATAAAAGAGCTAATTCCCCAATATGCCGCAGACATTTCTCAAAGTTGCCCTCCGTACATTAAAAAAAAAAAAAAAAAAAACTCTTTTATGTCCTCTATTTCATCTCTTAACTGCTGCTTGATCCTCTAGAAAGCATATACCGACAGAACAGAAATCAGGACCTCGATGTCTGAACGAGACGAAGGTTTTTATATGAGACATCTGCAGCTGAACTTCGTACAGACATAAAAAGACAGTAAAGACAGTCTGTTATGTTTTAATTAAAACATTCAAAGTATTTCAAACAGTAGCTAGTGTACATACCTTGGTATCAGCCTCCTGTCATCTCTTGTACAGCAGGGCTCATACTGGGAAAATGTGGAGCAGGACTAGGTGCCAACCAGGTGTGCTTCATGCCCATGTGATCAAAAGGAGCATCCTAATAGGATGATAAAAAAGAGAGAATAGGAGTAGTGGGGCAGTGCGGGGGGGGGGGGGGGTGGTTTCTAGCAGTGGTGGCCGGTGGTAATTTTTTTTTGGGGGGGGGGGGTGGCAAACAGTAACACCCCCCCCACACACACACACCCCCCAGTTGGTTGTTCAGTCGTTGGTTGGTCGGTCGGGTGGGTCTGGTGCATTTACCCCATCTATGGTGGGCAGCGCTTCTCCTGGGCTTCACCGGCGATGGCTTTGCCTTCCTCTGCTCTCCACGGGCATAGTGGCGGCTTCCGTTTCCTCCCTCCTCCCCTGCAGCTAATTAGGACTCTTCTCTTTTTGGCCAATCGGAAAACGGGTCTCAGACCTGCTTCTGATTGGCCAGATTGAGGATCGGTGTTTCAATAGCGAATATTCATTTGCTGTCGTAACACCTGGGTGGGCTCCTGGCTCAATGCTCTGCGCCAAGAGCCCACCCTATTTGAAGCCTATTAGAGCCTATGGTCCTCCCCCTCCTGTAGTTTTCTGTTGTGGGTGGAGCTTGCTGGGCCCCTCCCACAGCTCTGCACAGGCAATGCACAGCATGGTGATAATGTCACTGCTCCAAATACAAGATAATATTTGGGTTTGCAGGGGCATTTGGCGCGCACATAGTGGATTATATCCTTTATGGCTATTGATGAATATATGTAAATGAAAGGTTTTGTGCCCAGAGCTCAGCTTTAAATAAAAAATGAGTATCCTGCTGTTGGGGTACCAAAACTGAAATATTGGTGCAGAGGAGAGAGAGAGAGAGAGAGAGAGAGAGAGAGAGAGAGAGAGAGAGAGAGGGGGGGGGAGGGAGAGAGAGAGGGGGGGGAGAGAGAGAGGGGAGAGAGAGAGAGGGGGGAGAGAGAGAGAGAGAGAGGGGGGAGAGAGAGAGGGGGGAGAGAGAGAGAGGGGGAGGCAGAGAGAGAGAGAGAGAGAGAGAGAGAGAGAGGGGGGGAGGGAGGGGAGAGAGGGAGGGAGTGAGAGAGAGAACGAGAGAGAGAGAGCGAGAGAGAGAGAGAAAACGAGAGAGAACGAGAGAGGGAGAGAGAGAGAGAGAGAGGGGGGGGGGAGGGAGGGAGAGAGAGAGAAAACCAGAGAGAGAGAGAGAGAGAGAGAGAGAGAGAGAGAGGGAGAGAGAGAGGGAGAGAGAGAGAACGAGAGAGAGAGAGAGAGGGGGGGAGGGAGAGAGAGAGAGGGGGGGGAGGGAGAGAGAGAGAGGGGGGGGAGGGAGAGAGAGAATGAGAGAGAGAGAGGGAGGGAGGGAGAGAGAGAGAGGGAGAGAGGGAGGGAGAGAGAGAGAGAGAGAGAGAGGGAGAGAGAGAGAGGGAGAGAGAGAGAAAACGAGAGAGAGAGAACACATATAAAACAATCCTCCTCTTTTTCTTGCAGGAGGAAACACGGACATCATGTATCGGGAGTGGTATAAACCAATGGTGTGGTTTTGGATCTTGGTCGGCTTGGCATACTTTGCCGCAGTCCTGAGTATGATCGGAGACTGGCTTCGTGTGATATCCAAGAAGACGAAAGAAGAGGTATGTCAGCCGCTAACCAGCACAGAGACATGAGACTTCCAATACCTCCTGATTACATTCAGCCATGTTTTATTCTGATATCTATAAACAAGCATTTCAATAGTCTTATGGAGCCATAAATGAGCTTTAACTTTTGATTGCCAAGGACGTATCCTATAGGGCAGTGATCTCCAAACTGTGGCCCGGAAGCCAGATGCGGCCCTTTCTTGCCTTTATCGCTTCCCCAAAACAAGGCACTATTCCCCAGAGTGACACCATCAATAGGGCACATTGCTCCCACTGACACCAATTAGAGGGCACCATTTCTCCTACTGACACCAAAAATGGGGCACAATTCCTTTCACTGACTCCAAAAATGGGGCACAATTCCTTTCACTGACTCCAAAAATGGGGCACAATTCCTTTCACTGACTCCAAAAATGGGGCACTATTCCTTCCACTGACTCCAAAAATGGGGCACTATTCCTTCCACTGACTCCAGAGATGGGGCACTATTCCTCCCACTGACACCACTGACACCAATGATGGTGCACCATTCTTCCTGCTGATACCAATGATGGGGCACTAATCCTCCTCTGATACCAATGATGGGGTACTATTCCTGACACTGACACCAAAGATGGGGCACTATTGCTCCCATTGACACCAGTGATGGGGCACTATTCCTCCCGCTGATACCAATGATGGGGCAGTATTCCTCCCCTGATACCAATGATGGGGCACTATTCCTTCCACTGACACCAAAGATGGGATGATGAAGCATTGTTTACTCCCATTGACGCCAAAGCATTTTCTACTCACAAAGGCCACAGTGCTGCCCCCGGAAAGTCTGAAGGGCAGTAAACTGGCCCATTGTTTAAAAATTTTGGAAAACCCTACTTTAGGGCATTGGCCCTCAACCTTAGCGAGACCAGGGCTTGGGCCTGTTAGCCACTACAGGAGGTTGGGTGGCCCTATGGGAGCTTGGAGGCACTGCGGGAGGTTATGAAATCTGCAGCTAGCTTAAGGCGTGGGAGGAAGGGGCCATGGCCTGGCAGTGGGCCAAGACCTGGTGGTTGGGAACCATTGCTAAAGATCAGAGATATGCAATTAGCGGACCTCCAGCTGTTGCAGAACTACAAGTCCCATGAGGCATAGCAAGACTCTGAAAGCCACAAGCATGACACCCAGAGGGAGAGGCATGATGGGATTTGCAGTTTTGCAACAGCTGGAGGTCCGCTAATTGCATATCCCTGCTATAGAGTTTGAGTTGTTACCAGAACAGGAGGTGAAAGAAAAACATCCAAAGGGGACAACTGTTCCTGTGACAACTAAGGCGGAACTCCCATCACTTTTAGAGATTTCCTCTCGCTTCCTGCTTCATCTTTGAGACAGGAAGTGAAGGGAAATCTCTTTAATGGGACACAGACAGCAAAATATAAACCAACAAAAACAAAAAAGCACGTTCGCTCTATATAAAAAAATATTTGTGCCACTAAAAATCAGGTCAAAAATAAAGTAGAAACATCTTTCTTGAAACAATTATAAATTTAACTTACATGTTTACCTAATCTGGTTGAAAAAAAGACAAAAGTCCATCTAGTTCAACCAATAAAAGGGGAAAAAAAATATCCTTAAAAACAAAACAAAAAAAATCATACAATCCTATATACCCACAATTGATCCACAACTTCCAAGAGCACAAAATATGTATACACAAAGCACACATGGACAGAAAAGAAAACATATAAAACCTAAACTAAACTAAATCAACCAGCTGCAGCTTGGGGCTGGGGTCTATTGATAAAAAAAAATTGCCACAGCATTTGCATAGCCCTCTTTGAATTATCCCTGTATTGTGGCTAATATTTATTTATTTCCTATGATCGCGGTATTTTCCTGAAATATGTTTTATTAGGAAAATACTGCATTGTGGTCACTAGATGGAGCTGAAGATCACAGGAAATACACATATTACATTCATTACAGGGATTATTTACAATGGCTTTCCGAATGCTGCGATTTTTTTATTTTATTTTATTTTAATTTTTTTTTATCAATAGACCCTAGAGTCCTTTGTTGGAGTGACTCGGGTCAATGCACATAAAATAAGATCACAAACAACTCAATAATGAAAGAGACGAGGAGCAATGCTGTGAATTATGAAATGAATGTTACGTCTCCACAATACCCTACACAGTATATAGGAAGCGGATGGCACCTCCGAAGTAGATAGAGCTATACAAACACGGCCTGCGTGTTTATCAGGTGATGTGATGCGGACAATGAATTGTGCTGGGATAACATATGTTCTTGGTAAAGCCAGTCAAAGATTTAATCAATTACCAATAAAATAGCAAAGAGCTGGGGGAAAATGAATACAAGGCGTTCCTGTTTACTTCAGGATCAGGTTAACCGCTTGCCGACCAGCGCACGACGATATGCGTTGGCACAATGGCTCGGCTGCGCAAATGGGCGTACAGGTACGTCCCCTTTAATTCGCGGCATTTAGGGCGCTGGCGGCCGCTTGCTCCGTGACCGAGCCCGCGGGCCCCCACGGACCCGATGTGCGCCGGTGTCCCTGTCCCTGTCATCGGGGGCAGTGATCGCTGTCATGTGAGTGGAAGCCCATCCCCCCCAGATTTAGAATCACTCCCTAGGATACACTTAACTCCTTGATCGCCCCCTAGTGTTTAACCCCCTTCCCTGCCAGTGTCATTTACACAGTAATCAGTGGATTTTTATAGCACTGATCGCTGTATACATGACAATGGTCCCAAAATAGTGTCAAAAGTGTCCGATGTGTCGCAGTCACGATAAAAATCGCAGATCGCCGCCATTACTAATAATAAAAAAAAATAATAATAATAAAAATGCCATAAATCTATCCCCTATTTTGTAGACGCTATAACTTTTGCGCAAACCAATCAATATACGCTTATTGCGATTTTTTTTTTTTTTTTTTTACCATAATTCGGATAATTCGGAACTTTGTATGAATTCGTATTCGTTACGTTCACTAACAGCAAAATTTGAAAGAAAATTCCAAATATGTAATAATTATAATTATAATTATTACATATATATTTTATATATAATAATATAATATCATATAATATTATATATATATATATATATATATATATATATATATATATATATATATAATATATATTATATAATTATCATTATAATTATAATAATTTGATAGTTAGTTATTATTAATTAGTTATTCTTTCGAATTTTCGGATTTTCAGTTTTTTCGAATTTGCGAATTTTCAAATGTACGAATTGCGATCATAATGAATGACTTGAAAAAACAAACAAACAAAAAACAAACAAACAAATGAAACGAAAAGGAAAACAAACACATTTTTTCGGGAGTGCACATGTCTGCTAGGAACGCCCACGCCTCCAGACTGACATCCAGCCACCAAGACATTTTGATATTTGCATAACGCCTCCCACTGCTTGCATCAGGACTGGGGGCTCTTGAGAGGTGTACTGAGACAGGGTGTGATGTTTTTAGGAGCCTATGTGCAGCACCCTGCTGGTCCCTCCCACTAGCCGTGATCTGCCTGCATTGCATAGAAAAGCATGGAGACCCAGTGATGACGTCATTGGGTTTAAAATAAGGTATGTCATGAAAACAGAAAGGTTTTTATTTAAAAATGTCATCAGCATGTTGAGGAAGTGGGAGGGAAGAACTAGGAAAGGCAAAGTGTAAGTAGATTAAACGTCAGCTTTAGATACAGAAAGGAGCATTCTCTGTCTTCTGTCCTCCTCGATTTTCCATTGTGTAAACGAGTAAAGCTGGCACTCTCTG
The DNA here is from genome assembly GCA_037952835.1 of Lithobates septentrionalis. Classification (NCBI taxonomy): domain Eukaryota; kingdom Metazoa; phylum Chordata; class Amphibia; order Anura; family Ranidae; genus Lithobates; species Lithobates septentrionalis. Next base: position 429,504 of record JBBDGP010002191.1, read on the forward strand.
TCTCCGCCATTGATTTTCTGGCACTTGGTATCTGCTCGGTCTCTTAGTTATAAAGCCCTTATTACATGCGGCGAGGATCCTTTTATTGATTCTGCGGGCCGCGCATTATTTGTACGAGGGAGCGGGAGAGTCTGGGGAGAGGTCCCTCCGCTCGATGCACGCAACGCTTATCTTCTGATTAATACGCTCGGGCACGTCCCTCCAGTGCAGCATGTACACCATGACATGGAGGATCGGACGAGCCGAGAAATACTGCAGGGAACGGGAGCGTTCAGACTGCTAATCTGTTTATATCACCTCCTTGTTCTCTTATCACTCAACAGATGCGATAAAGTCAGTCACACACCTTACAACCTAATTGTACAACAGGTCTGTACTGGTGGTCAGTGGGAAGAATGTTCCTTACATTGGTGATCAGTGAGAAGAATGTTCCTTACATTGGTGGTCAGTGGGAAGAATGTTCCTTACATTGGTGGTCAGTGGGAAGAATGTTCCTTACATTGGTGGTCAGTGAGAAGAAAGTTCCTTACATTGGTGATCAGTGGGAAGAATGCTCCTTACACTGGTGATCAGTGGGAAGAATACTACTTACATTGGTGGTCAGTGGGAAGAATACTACTTACATTGGTGGTCAGTGGGAAGAATACTACTTACATTGGTGATCAGTGAGAAGAATGTTCCTTACATTGGTGATCAGTGGGAAGAATGCTCCTTACATTGGTGATCAGTGGGAAGAATGTTCCTTACATTGGTGGTCAGTGGGAAGAATGCTCCTTACATTGGTGGTCAGTGGGAAGAATGTTCCTTACATTGGTGGTCAGTGGGAAGAATGCTCCTTACATTGGTGGTCAGTGGGAAGAATGCTCCTTACATTGGTGGTCAGTGGGAAGAATGTTCCTTACATTGGTGATCAGTGGGAAGAATGCTCCTTACATTGGTGATCAGTGGGAAGAATGTTCCTTACATTGGTGGTCAGTGGGAAGAATGCTCCTTACATTGGTGATCAGTGGGAAGAATGTTCCTTACATTGGTGATCAGTGAGAAGAATGTTCCTTACATTGGTGATCAGTGGGAAGAATGATCCTTACATTGGTGATCAGTGAGAAGAATGTCCCTTACATTGGTGGTCAGTGGGAAGAATGCTCCTTACATTGGTGATCAGTGGGAAGAATGTTCCTTACATTGGTGATCAGTGGGAAGAATGCTCCTTACATTGGTGATCAGTGGGAAGAATGTTCCTTACATTGGTGATCAGTGGGAAGAATGCTCCTTACATTGGTGGTCAGTGGGAAGAATGTTCCTTACATTGGTGATCAGTGGGAAGAATGCTCCTTACATTGGTGATCAGTGAGAAGAATGCTCCTTACATTGGTGATCAGTGAGAAGAATGTTCCTTACATTGGTGATCAGTGGGAAGAATGATCCTTACATTGGTGATCAGTGAGAAGAATGTTCCTTACATTGGTGATCAGTGGGAAGAATGTCCCTTACATTGGTGGTCAGTGGGAAGAATGTTCCTTACATTGGTGATCAGTGGGAAGAATGCTCCTTACATTGGTGATCAGTGGGAAGAATGCTCCTTACATTGGTGGTCAGTGGGAAGAATGCTCCTTACATTGGTGATCAGTGGGAAGAATGCTCCTTACATTGGTGATCAGTGGGAAGAATGCTCCTTACATTGGTGGTCAGTGGGAAGAATGCTCCTTACATTGGTGATCAGTGGGAAGAATGCTCCTTACATTGGTGATCAGTGAGAAGAATGCTCCTTACATTGGTGATCAGTGAGAAGAATGTTCCTTACATTGGTGATCAGTGGGAAGAATGATCCTTACATTGGTGATCAGTGAGAAGAATGTTCCTTACATTGGTGATCAGTGGGAAGAATGCTCCTTACATTGGTGATCAGTGAGAAGAATGTTCCTTACATTGGTGGTCAGTGGGAAGAATGTTCCTTACATTGGTGATCAGTGGGAAGAATGCTCCTTACATTGGTGATCAGTGGGAAGAATGCTCCTTACATTGGTGATCAGTGGGAAGAATGCTCCTTACATTGGTGATCAGTGGGAAGAATGCTCCTTACATTGGTGGTCAGTGGGAAGAATGCTCCTTACATTGGTGATCAGTGGGAAGAATGCTCCTTACATTGGTGATCAGTGAGAAGAATGTTCCTTACATTGGTGATCAGTGGGAAGAATGTCCCTTACATTGGTGGTCAGTGGGAAGAATGCTCCTTACATTGGTGATCAGTGGGAAGAATGTTCCTTACATTGGTGATCAGTGGGAAGAATGTCCCTTACATTGGTGGTCAGTGGGAAGAATGTTCCTTACATTGGTGATCAGTGAGAAGAATGCTCCTTACATTGGTGGTCAGTGGGAAGGAGGAGGAGGACACACCCAAGGAGCTCTCTGAGAACCAGCCTTTTTTCAAGCATGGGCCTTGCCTGCTAGTTTTGGCCCAGGAACAATGCCTGATCCTGGGGGAGGCCCAGGGAGGGATCCCCCTGATGACATGGGGCCTAGTGAGGAGGAGGTGGAGGATCTGACTGTGGGTCCAGGCCCTGGTATGGATGCGAGTATCTTCAGACAGAAGATTGTTGATCGCTTTAGGCAAATTGGAAGGGCTGAAGAGAAACTTCAAGTTTTGAAAGCTGAATATAAAAACTTTAAAGCCAAATACTTCCAGGCCTGGAGTAGAAATCGCACAGCCATGAAGCCTGAGTTACAGGATTTGGAGGAAAAAGTAAAGCAGCAAACTTTATTGTTGGAGAAATTAAAAGCCAGAAGTGGAGCTTTTAAAGAAAAATTTGAGAATGAGAAGAGATTTGCCAGCCAGTCGTCAGTAAGTCGCATGGATCAGCAGCCTCAGGTTATGGATGACCCGGGTCCATCTGCCTCTGCACCTCTCCCCCCATGTAAGGCCTTGGAATCGCCAGCGGCAACCAGCCAGGGGGTTGAGAGTGAGCATGGCACCCTGACCTTCATCCAGCAGATGGAGTCACCCCTGAGAGCAGACAAGGTTTCCATATCTGATGATCCATCAGAAATCCCTGAGGATGAGAGGAAAAATAAACCAGGGAATGAAGATGGACCTGCACCAAACACCCTGAACATGGATGTTTCTACTCCTGCATTTGCTGAGACCAGTAGTTCCTCTACCAAGTTTTCTGCATGTGTTTCACACAGTAAGGCTGACACCAGCAAAGAGATTGCCTCACCTGAGCCTCTCTGTGTTCCAGCAGAGCTGATTGATGCTGATGGGGGAGGGGATCAGCACATTGCACCATGTGTAGTGGAAGCCATGGATGTGTCAGACCAGCCTGCTGAAAGTCCTGTCCTGATGGAAGAAAACAGGCCAGCTGAAGATTCCACCAGCACAGCAGTGGGAAAGGACACTGTTGGGAAGACTACAGGAACTGTGAATATACCAGCAAGTATTAAGAATGACAGTAATGATAAAACTATGAATGTGGTGGGTGGTGGTGAAGGGGTTAATACTGCTGGGAAAAATAAAAATGACATTGCTCTCCCTGCTCAGCAGAGGAAAGACTCATCGATTGTGCAGACCAAATCTGTACAATCGATATCTGCTAGAAATGTGTCAGACGGTTCAAAACACACAAATGTTTCTTCTGCTGGGAGAAATGTGGGCAGTTATGCGTCTGTTCTGGGGAGTCGCACCAAGGAGGGTGGAGGGAATTTTGTAAATATTAGTGGTCACAATTTGGGGGGGCTTGGTGGTGGGATGGTTGGTGGGTACAGAAGGAGGAATGTGGTTCAATTGAAGTGGGAGGGGGAGGGGACCCCACCAGTAAGGGGGAGGGTGGCTGAGTTGGTTCTGGAAATGGGGTTTAAAGCCTTGGATATATTTGCCTTGATTTGCCCAGTGGGGAGTTATGAATTTGATTTGTCCTTTGTAAAGCCTGAGGGTCTGGATTTATTTTGGGAGAGGTATAGGAGGTGCAAGGGCCTTCCGCAGTGGAGTGGTTTGGTGCCAAAGGTGATTTCCAGGCAGCCTCTGATAAAGTCGGTGACGATCCTGGTGCGTAACGAATCCATACCAGAGGCTGATTTGATAGTATGGCTACGCCGATATGGGGAGGTCCTCGCTCCACTGCGGAAGGTCCTTGATGAGCATGGGATATGGACAGGGGCCTGGACAGTGTCACTAAAATTGGGGGTGCTTGGAAATGTAGTTCAACACCTTCCCTGTTCAGCCTTTCTGGGGAGGGATAGGCTGACTATTTTTTACCAGGGTCAGCCTAAAGTCTGTAATAAATGTGGAGACAAAGGCCATTTTGCATCTACCTGTACCCGTAAGAAATGCTCACTATGCCAAGATTTGGGCCATTTGGCTAAGGATTGTACTGAAATTCGGTGTAATTTGTGCCAGAAGCTCGGTCATCCTTATAGTCAGTGCCCGGAGGCATTACATAACTTGCCAGGATTGGAGGCTGAGTTGCAGAGGCTTGATAAAGAGGATGAGGCCGCTAAAACCGTTATTGTCCCTCCTGTTTCTGTTACATCTGTTCCAGATTCTGTTTCCCCTAGTGATGTGGTCCCTGAGTCTGTCCCTCCTGTGTCTGTTACATCTGTTGTTTCGGATTCTGTTTCCCCCAGTAATGTGGTCCCTGAGTCTGTCCCCCATGTGGTGGTCCCTAATCCTACTGTACGTAGATCCTCCAGACTGGCAGAAGCTGCTGGGGGGGCAGGTTTGGCGGATCTTCCATCTCAGCCTCCAGTCCCTGTCCCTCGGCAGCGTAAACGTGGTCAGGGGCCTGTGAGGGTGTTGGATGGGGGAGGGGTTGAGGGAAAGGTGTCCATATCCCATGTCTCACCCTCTGTTGAGGGGGATTCGGATGATGAGGGGTGGGAGAAGTTTAGGAGGAAGAAAAAGAAGAAGAGGAAGACAAGTAAAGTGGTCATTTCTTCCTCAGAGTCGGACCCAGGAGGGGTTCCTCTTGGTAATACTTTTTCAGTTTTGTCGGGTGATGAGATGTCTGATCTATCTTTCTCTTTATCATCCATGGATGAGGGGGAGTCACGTAGTCTTAAGAGAGCTGTTTCGGGTGATGAGAGTGTGGCAAAGGTTAAGAAACAACTACCCCAATCATCCTGATGGCAGTTCCCACTCCGATAAAGGTGGCGACCATTAATGTCGCCAGCATTAAATCTGCAAGAGCTCGTGATATTGCCTTATTTTTGCTCAGCGAGTTTGATGCCGAGATTTTATTTTTGCAAGAGACCTGGCTCAATACTTTGGCCGATGTCCATCTAGCAAAACGGGAGTGGAGATGCGGTCCCTCCTTTTGGTCTCTTGCGGCTGAGCCCTGCAGCGGAGTTGCGGTCCTTTTTAAAACCGATATGGTAACGTGCCGGCGGGTAATTGAGGTAGAAATGGGGAGATGCATGGTCTTAGACGTCTCTGTTAGGGGGCAGGACCTGCGCCTGATCAATATCTATGGACCGCAGTCAAAATGGGGCAGGAAATGCCTCCTCACAGAGATCAAGCCCTTCCTTTTTACGTCCCAGCAGGTTGTCTTTGGAGGTGATTTTAACACCATAATTAGGCCTGAAGACAGGAGAGGCTCCATAGACAGGCTGGGTTATGATAGCGTTTTTCTTAGAGATATGGTGAGACAAGCAGGCCTGGTAGATGTGCATATTAAGCACTGCCCTGGCAGCATGGGATTCACATTTCAGAGAGGGAATAGTCAGAGTAGGATAGATAGGTTTTTTTTAAAGGAGAACTCTGCTTTCTCGGCTCCTGAGTTGAGGGCCGTGGAGTTCTCTGACCACTGCATGCTGTCTGTGACTCTGAATGCCTCGGACACTCCACCCAGGGGAAGGGGTACCTGGAAACTGAATTCGACTCTCCTGGAAGATGTAGAGGTAAGACAATCCTTTGAGGATTTTTTTCAGGCACAGGTTTCTATTCTGGACTTTTGCAGCAGTAAGTCAGAGTGGTGGGAGCTTGTGAAACAAAGGGCAATTGGACTTTTCAAGGCCGTAAGTAAGAAGAAGCAGCTTGGTATGTACATTGCCTACCAGCATTTGCGGAGGAAGCTTGATCGTCTTGTCTCGTATAGAGGAGATCCAGGGGAGATCTCTGAGGTGAAGTTTCTTCTTAGGAAGTGTCAATACGACCGGCATGCCTCCTTGGTTCTGGAGAGGGATTATGGAAAATATCACTCGCCTGATCCTTACCAGAACTGTAAGCAAGACATAGCAGTTAAGACGGTCATAGGCCTGAGGGATAGTACGGGTTCCCTGGTGAAGTCCAGATCAGGGATCCTGGAGATCTTCAGATCATATTACGCAGACCTTCTGGGAAGAAAGGACCTTTGTCGGGACAGGATGGAAAGCTTTCTGGATTCTACTCCAGGATTGGGAAATGGTACATTGCCTTTGATGGATTTGACAGAACCAATTTCAGTGGATGAGGTAGTTCATGCTATAGAGAAGCTGGCTACCAAAAAATCGCCTGGGCCAGATGGGTTGACAGCTGAATTCTACAAGTGTTTTAAGTCCATTCTGGCTCCCTTTTTAGCAGAGGTTTATAACAGCTGTCTAGAAGAGGGTTCGCTCCCTCCCTCCATGAGGCAATCCGCTGTGATTCTTCTGTCAAAAGGTAAGGACCCCTCAATGATTGAGAACTGGCGCCCCATCAGTCTTCTCAATGTTGATAGAAAGATCCTGGCGAAGATTCTTTTTTGGCGCTTGTCGTCAGTAGCAGGCGATTTGTTGTCCAGTCATCAGCACTGCTCGGTCCAAGGTAGAAGTACCTTTTCAGCGGTTTTAGCTGTCCGGGAGGCTTTGGAACGATGCAGGGCTGCTGGATGGAGAAAGTACATGCTGGCATTGGATCAGGCGAAGGCTTTTGATAGAGTCAATCACGAGTACCTGTATTTGCTACTTGGTAGATACGGCCTGCAGGGGAGGTTTATAGATTGGCTGAAGACATTATATAGAGGGGCTGAGAGCTTCCCACTGGTTAATGGTTGGGTTGGACGGCCTTTTGAGGTTGGCTCTGGTGTGCGCCAGGGATGTCCTCTGAGCCCCCTGTTATATGTATTCGCAATCGACCCCTTCATAAGAAGGCTAGAGAGTGGATCTTTGTGCGGGGTGCCTTTGGGCATTGCTGGTGTGCCGCCTCTGAAGGTCGTGGCCTATGCCGATGATGTGTCTGTTATTGTCTCTGGGACAGAGGAGGCGCAGGAGGTGGTCTCTATGATAGAGCAGTACACGGAGGCTTCTGGTTCTAAAGTCAACCATGAAAAGAGTGAAGTTTTCTGGATGGGTGAGGAGGGTGAAAGCTTCGAACTTCCGGATGCCTTCCCAGAGCCCCAGCAGGAAATTAAAGTGTTGGGCATCCAATTTGGTCCTGGTGACTATGGTCATCGAAATTGGGAAAGCAGGTTGGTGTGTGCCAATGCCAAAGTAGCAAGCTGGAAGAAATGGAAGCTTTCCTTGAGGGAGAGGGTTGACTTGATCAAAACGTACCTGGTCCCAATCTTTTTATATGTCAGCTTCGTCTGTATCTTGCCAGCATCTCTCTATGCAAGGGTGTACAGCTGTTTTTTCCAACTGTTATGGGGAAGTAGGCTGAACCTGATCAAACGCAATGTAACTTACCTGTCTAGGCGGGAGGGTGGCCTAGGAATGGTCAACCCAATAGTTTTCTTTTCTCTGCTCTTTTTAAAGTACAATCTTGGTAACATGCTAGCAGAGAACCCGCCGGGATGGGTGGGCATTTTTCAATCTTGTTTTAGGCCTTTTCTGCGATGCTGGGAAGATGGCGGGCCAGTGAAAAGTCTGAGAGTCCGACATGGCAAGCTCCCGGCTTATGTTGCCCCGTGTCTGAAAATACTTCGGCAGTGGCAGGTGACAGTGGAGGATATCAAGTCCCTCCCCAGGAAGCTTCTGGAGAAGAGGATTTTGAGCTCTGCTTTCAGTGTGTCACTGGCCTTAAGGGATTGCCCAGGCTCTGTAATGAGGGAGGGGTTGCGTTTAATCAATTTAGAAAGAATCCCCTTGAAGTTTAGGGATCAAGCCTGGCTCGCTTTCCATGGAAGGCTCTATGTCAGAGGGAACTTGAAGCATCGCCCTGTGGATGATCGGGATTGTCCTAGAGCGGAGTGTGTTGGTAAAGTGGAGTCTATGGACCACTTTTTGCTGCAGTGTCCCTTTAACATAGAGGTGTATAAAAGGGTGGGGAGGGCTCTAGGCATCCCCTTTTTCTATCGCATGAGTTATGCGGAGTGGGTGTACGGGGCATTCCCGACTCGCTGGGATTTTGATTTGGATACACTGTTTTTAGTTAGTATTGTTGTCCGTTACTTCACATGGAATGCACGGTGCCAGATTACCCTGCGGAAAAAAGTCCTCTCTGTTGAGGTGGTGGTGCACGATATTCTGGGTGAGGTTGGGAAAATTCGGGGTCTTGAGAAAGGCAGGGAGCCTCGGGCGGTCTGGAAAAGGGCATGGAGGAATATCAGACCTGCCTTTGGTGAACTGCCCATCTCTGGGTGAGGAGCTCTTTTCTTTTTCTGTTTCTTTCACTCCCTTAGCTTTTGTTGGTTAGTAGCTTCTTTTTGAAGAAGGGCTGCATGCATAATGGGTGCGGGTTTGTTTCTTGACCTCATAGTTTAGATGTCTGGTGTATTGGTGTGAGTTATAGTGAGATTATCCCCAATAATGACATGTTCATGATGAGTTCTGTTTTTGCTGTAAAGTCATTTTTTGTTTGAGAGCAGATTTGCTATATTTATTTTCATTTATGTAAATATGTATATATTTATGTATATTATAGTGATTTTATGCTTATTGATTGCAAGACTTTTAATAAAGAAAAATTGGGAAGAATGCTCCTTACATTGGTGGTCAGTGGGAAGAATACTACTTACATTGGTGGTCAGTGGGAAGAATGTTCCTTACATTTGTGGTCAGTGAGAAGAATGTTCCTTACATTGGTGATCAGTGGGAAGAATGCTCCTTACATTGGTGGTCAGTGGGAAGAATGCTCCTTACATTTGTGGTCAGTGAGAAGAATGTTCCTTACATTGGTGATCAGTGGGAAGAATGCTCCTTACATTGGTGGTCAGTGGGAAGAATGCTCCTTACATTTGTGGTCAGTGAGAAGAATGTTCCTTACATTGGTGATCAGTGGGAAGAATGCTCCTTACATTGGTGGTCAGTGGGAAGAATACTACTTACATTGGTGGTCAGTGGGAAGAATGCTCCTTACATTTGTGGTCAGTGGGAAGAATGTTCCTTACATTGGTGGTCAGTGGGAAGAATACTACTTACATTAGTGGCCAGTGAGAAGAATGTTCCTTACATTGGTGATCAGTGAGAAGAATGTTCCTTACATTGGTGATCAGTGAGAAGAATGTTCCTTACATTGGTGATCAGTGGGAAGAATGTTCCTTACATTGGTGGTCAGTGGGAAGAATACTACTTACATTGGTGGTCAGTGGGAAGAATGCTCCTTACATTAGTGGCCAGTGGGAAGAATGTTCCTTACATTGGTGGTCAGTGGGAAGAATACTACTTACATTGGTGGTCAGTGGGAAGAATGCTCCTTACATTGGTGGTCAGTGGGAAGAAATGCTCCTTACATTGGTGGTCAGTGGGAAGAATGCTCCTTACATTTGTGGTCAGTGGGAAGAATGCTCCCTACATTGGTGGTCAGTGGGAAGAATGCTCCCTACATTGGTGGTCAGTGGGAAGAATAAGAATGCCCTTTACATTGGCGGTCATTGGGAATAATGTCCCTTACAATCGTGGTCAGTGGGAAGAATGCTCCCTACATTGGTGGTCAGTGGGAAAAATATTACTTACATTGGTGGTCAGTGGGAAGAATGCTCCTTACATTGGTGGTCAGTGGGAAGAATAAGAATGCCCTTTACATTGGTGGTCAGTGGGAAGAATGCTCCTTAGATTGGTGGTCAGTGGGAAGAATAAGAATGCCCTTTACATTGGTGGTCAGTGGGAAGAATGCCCTCATACAAATAGTTGAAAAGATCGTTGATGTCGGTGGTTACTTATCTGAGAGGAAAAACTGCTTGTTGCTCAAAGGAACCCCTTTGCAACCCATGGCAGAACCCTGGCTTGACAAAGGCTGGTATAAAGTGCCCTTGCCTTCCAGGGTGCCCAGAGAATGAATATAAAACTAAACTAAAGATGTATTGCCATGACCCACCTCATATTTGGCTCTCAAATATTTGGGAAGAATCTAATTTTTGTCTCTTTATTCAAATAGATATGCTCAATAAATGCACGACAAGCTTACAAAAAGTTGCAATAAAATATAAATGTTGCCATGTAATTATAGCTTCATGTGTCTTCTTCTTGTTTAGGTCGGAGAAATTAAGGCTCACGCCGCAGAGTGGAAAGCCAACGTGACCGCAGAATTCCGGGAGACCCGCAGGCGGCTGAGCGTGGAGATCCACGACAAACTCCAGAGAGCGGCCACCATAAGAAGCATGGAGCGCCGGAGACTCGGGCTAGACCAGAGAGCCCACTCCCTCGACATGCTTTCTCCAGAGAAGCGCTCAGTCTTTGCCGAATTAGAAAACGGGCGTTTCAAGGCCTCGTCCCAAGAGAGCATTAACAACAAGCCTAACAACCTCCGACTCAAGGGGGTGGAGCAGTTCAACGCTTTACACGCTCAAGGCCTTTCGGAAGACAACATCGTCAACAGGTTTGGCTCGAACTCTTTCAAGCTGTCCAAGAGGAAAAACAAGGACCTGAAGAAAACCCTCCCAGAGGACGTACGGAAAATTTACGAGAACTTCCGGAAGTATTCCGTAGACGAAGAGAAGAAGGAGGACGACCCAGACCGGCTATCCACCTCGGACACGGCGACTCTCTCCGACTTCATTCAACACTCAATCATCGAGAACGGCTCAGTACCTTGTGAAACCAAAGACGAGGAGCACGAGAACAAAGCATTACTTGAAGAACGCAACTAACGGGGCACGTTTAAGGATGATTGCTCTGTCATGGCACGACAAAGCTGTGGGCTGCAGTTTGGGAGTGACTATGAACTTCTCTTCACCATTCTGGAGCCCAAAGTTGGTCGGCACGTTGACAAAGCAGTGACCTTAGACCCCTTCTGTGCTGCAGGGGGTCAGCCGTCCATTCTCTTGCCTGCTCCTCCAGCACGGAAGGGGTTAACCCATCGCCCCGATGTAAAAACTTTTGTTCGCGAAAAAAAAAAAGAAATCCGACAACAATCGGTAACATTAAAGGAGTTCTTGAGACATGTGCCTTATGCGGATTTTTTCAATTACTTGGAGCTCTGTAAACTGCATCATCGGTGGAAATATACTGTGCCATAACTGACTGCCAAAAAAATAAATAACTACATAAAAACCTACAAAAATGAAACAAGGGATAGACAACTGGAATGGTCACTTCATATGTAAACCTCAGAAGATAGCAGAGTGTGGTCGGAATATTAAAGGAAATATTTCAATGCCGACGCGTTTCACACTTTAATTCAAAGACAGTATGTGGGGTCTTCTGGGCTAATAGGAAGTAACACATATATGCATTTTTTTTTTTTTTGTGGCACATGGGTAGAATAAGGAACACACAAAGACAATATATCTCATCTTTCTAACCTCCAGATTGGGCCGGTTCTGTCCCGGCCATAATAACATCAGCAGCACACATCCAGAATCAATTCGCCATCAGCTTTTTAACAGAAAACGAGCACTGTGGCAGTTACCATTACCAATGAAAATACCAGAAACTGTGACAGCGCTACAATTTAGCTGTAGACTGCGGCATTTCAACGCCTCCCCCCGGGTGAAATGGAAAGATGTCAGTTTTAAACAGAAAACAAGCGTTGACCGTGGTTCCTTTTTTTTTTTTTTTTTCTTTTTTTATATCTTACAGACACTTTATATTTTCGGAAGAAATTTCAGCTCTCAGTGCTGTATAAGATGGCAGCAGAGGAGCGGCTTGCATGTGGTTCAAGGTCGCCCCGTGCCTGATAGGGCTGGAATAGACCCGCGGCATAGAGACAATGGAGACATTCATGTGCGATTCTCAGGGCTTTGTGTCCCTTCTGCAAAAGGATTGGACGGGCACCGTACTTAATCAACCCAAAAAAACACTCTCGAAAGTTGAAAGTGCACCAAGGTCAAAATGAAGGAGAGGGGGTGTGGAGGAGGGAATGATTCAAGTGCTCACCGCTTTGTGCCATTTTATTTTGTAACTTTTTTCAAAGTATTTTAAAGTTTTGATTTATTTGTTGCATTGCTTGATAGACCATTTTGTTTTTGCTTTTTTTTTTTTTAAACAGTGTTTCTTGACAATTTTTCTACAACTTTAGGGCAACTTTGAAATCTCTGGATGGAGTTTTCTATCTGCACATATCTGTCTCCGTGCCCTTTTTTTTTTTCTATTTATAATAAATAGATACATGTCATTGTTTCGCTTAACTATGAGGAAATATGGCCCTGGGCTGAGAAACTCTAAAGTTCTCCAGAATTGCTAAACTAACTTTCCCCAGGCAACTAAGTATTGAATGACCCCTGGCTTTGTCTTAATAAGACATCTTTGTGTACAATGCTCCTCTGGTCCCTGATGGCAATATTGAATATCAGTAAACTGATTTATTTAGATTGTTAAAAAAAAAGAGCCTTGTGAATACATGGGAAGTACTGACAAAAGAAGAAAGTACATAAAATATGGCCATGAAAGACGTTAAATGGGAAATCTGTATTTAGAGAGGACTACTGGCATCCTTCTGAAAATAGAAGATGACTGCCGAGTAGGGATGCACCTGCATTTAGAGAGGGCCTGCTGGCATCCTGAAAAATGGGATGTGCCAAGTAGGGATGCATGGTGTGATTTTGGTGAAATTGATTTTGCAGCAAAATTACAGATTTTGTCTATGCCAAAATTTCCTTGACAAGTGTCTCCAATTTTGCCATATGGAATGCTTAGGGGAAATTTGATTGAAAAAAAAAAGAACAAATGGCTATCTCTAACCATAATGCTAACCTTAACTTCAATGCTAACACTAATTCTAACCCTAACTCCAACCCTAATGTTAACCCTAACTCTAATGCTAACACTAATTCTAACCCTAACTCCAACCCTAATGTTAACCCTAACTCTAATGCTAACACTAATTCTAACCCTAACTCCAACCCTAATGTTAACCCTAACTCTAATGCTAACACTAATTCTAACCCTAACTCCAACCCTAATGTTAACCCTAACTCTAATGCTAACACTAATTCTAACCCTAACTCCAACCCTAATGTTAACCCTAACTCTAATGCTAACACTAATTCTAACCCTAACTCCAACCCTAATGTTAACCCTAACTCTAATGCTAACACTACCCCTAACGCTAACTCCAACCTTAATGTTAACCTTAACTCCCGCCTTAATATTAACCTTAAATCCAGGGGCGTTGCTAGGTCTACAAAAGATCTGGGGCTAGAGCCCATAGCAGCGTAGTAAAGAAAGTCATACGCTTTGGCGGGCATACACATGTATATACAGTAATATACGTGTGTGTGTGTATATATCCCCAGAGAGTCCCCCACTTACATCAGGGTCCATAGAGAGCCCTCCTTACATGAGGGTCCCCAGAGAGCCCCCCCACTTACATCAGGGTCCCCAGAGAGTCCCTCCTTACATGAGGTCCCCAGAGAGCCCCCCCTTACATCAGGGTCCCCAAAGAGCCCCCCCTTACACCAGGATCCCCAGAGAGGCTCCTCCTTGCATCAGGGTCCCTAGAGAGCCCCCCACTTACATCAGGGTTCCCAGAGATCCCCCTTACATTAGGGTCCCCAGAGAGCTTCCCCCTAAAATCAGGGTCCCCAGAGAGCCCCCCCTTAAAATCAGGGTCCCCAGAGAGCCTCCCTCTTGCATCAGGGTCCCCCGAGAGCCCCCCATTTACATCAACGTCCCCAGGGAGCCTCTCCTCTCCTTGGGGTCCCCTGCAGAGACTCGGGGCTATGGGCTCCAGATTCGGGGCTATAGCCCCAAAAGCCACGCCCTAGCGACGCCACTGCTAAAATCTAATGCTTACCCTAGCTCTAAACCTAATTCTAACAAAACTCTAACCCTAATGCTAGCCCTAACTCACTGGAATGCTCAGGAATCACTAACCCTAACTCTAATGCTAACACTGTTTCCAACCCTTATGTTAACCGTAACTCTAACTCTAATAACCCTAAGGCTGCTTTCACATTGGGGCGTTGGCGGTAAAGCGCCGCTAACTTCTGCGGCCGCTAGCGAGGCTCTTTTAACCCCTGCTAATGGCCGAAAAAGGGTTAAATGCGCCCCCAATTCCCGACACTTTTCCGGCACTTCGACAGCGCTGCCTATTGATTTCAATGGGCAGGGGCGCAGTAGGAGTGGTGTATACACCTCTAATACAGCGTCTCAAAGATGCGGCTTGCAGGACTTTTTTGGTGTCCTGCCACCGCACCGCTCCAGTGTGAAAACACTCTGGCTTTCACACTGGAGTGAGAGGAGAGGCTCTTTACTGGCGCTATGCAGGCGCAAGTTTTAGCGCTATATCGCCTGTAAAGCACCTCAGTGTTAAAGCAGCCTAAGCCTAAAGGTAACTCAACTTTAACCCCAATCCTAGCCCTAACTCTAACCTAGAGCTGCACGATTAATCGTTAAGAATCTAAATCACGATTCTTTTCCCTTCCCGGGCTTTAAAACAGCATTTCACGATTTTGATTCTTTCGGTGCGGAGAGTTCTCACAGCTGAAAAAAATAAAATAAATCCAGGATACGTATAAACAAAGTAACACTTCTTCTTAGATCAAAGGGATGAACTTCTGACTGTAGATGAGGGAAGTTTAACCACTTAAAGACTAAACCTTTTTCTGGCATTTGCTGCTTACAAGTTAAAATCAATATTTATTGCTAGAAAATTACTCAGAACCCCCAAACATTATATATATATATTTTTTTAGCAGAGACCCTAGAGAATAAAATGGTGGTTTTTGCAATATTTTATGTCACACTGTATTTGTGCAGCGGTCTTTCAAACGCAATTTTTTTAAAAATACACTTTAATGAATAAAAAAAAAAAGCTAAACAGTAAAGTTAGCCCGATTTTTTGTATAATGTCAAAGATGATGTTACGCCGCGAGAATCGTGATCTTTATTCTAAGCGAACAAAAAATCGTGATTCTCATTTTAGCCAAGATCGTGCAGCTCAATTCTAATGCTAAATCTAACTCTAATGCTATCCCTAACTCTCATGTAAAGCCTAACTCTAATGCTAACCCTAACTCCAGCCCTAATATAATCCCTCATTCTAATCCTAATGCTACCCCTAATTCTAACCCTAAAGCTAACCCTAACTCTAATGCTAACCCTGAATCTAATCCTAATGCTATCCCAACCCTAATCCTAATGCTATCCCAACCCTAATCCTAATGCTAACCCTAATGCTACTCCAGCTCTAACCCTAAATCTAACTCTAATGCTAACCCTAACTCCAGCCCTAATATAATCCCTAACTCTAATCCTAATGCTATCCCTAATTCTAACCCTAAATCTAACCCTAACTCTACTGCTAACCCTGAATCTAATCCTAATGCTACTCCAACTCTAACCCTAATTCTAACCCTAAATCTAACTCTAATGCTAACCCTAACTTTAACGCTAACCCTAACTTCAACCCTAATGTAAAACTTAATTTTAAGTCTAATGCTAACCTTGACTTTAACCCTAATGCTAACCCTAACAATATCCCTAATGCTAACTCTAACCCTAACTCTAATATTAATTTAACTCTAACCCTACTGCTAACCCTAACTCCAACCCTAATGCTAACTCTTCTTTGTTAACAAAGCCTGGTATGGTGATCATTTCACTTTTTGATAAACAAAGGGAAGGGTTAGAGTTCCTCTGTTCTCCATTACTTTACATCATGTTTCAAGCTAAGAGAGGCCATTTTTGGCACAAGAAAAGGTCCAGAATACTTGAAAGGAGCTTCTGAAACCCCCGAGAGCCATTTAAAGCCCCATGTTGCCCTTAAAAGCCACCAAAAACCATCTTAAAGTATATGTAAACCCAAGAACAAGTTTGTAACATATTGCAGCTAACTAGTCATTAGATGTGGTAACTTTTTTTCCTTTATTTTCACCTGGTGATCCTGCCAGTAACATGCTTCCTGTCTCATACTTATATCCCTCACTCACCGTACTCGCCAAGGAGCAGTGTTTTCAACTTAGGCCAGGACTATGGGCCATCTTCCCCTCTTCTTTTGTCTATAACAAAGGGGGGAGGTGTTCTGTAGGCCACAGAAATAACTGAGAACAATTTAACTGATAAGAGTGCAGCACAAGCAGAGGAACATGAAGTT
This sequence comes from Lithobates septentrionalis, assembly GCA_037952835.1. Lineage (NCBI taxonomy): Eukaryota > Metazoa > Chordata > Amphibia > Anura > Ranidae > Lithobates > Lithobates septentrionalis. The sequence continues at coordinate 445,864 of JBBDGP010002191.1, forward strand.
TTCATTTCACAAGATTTCTGGCAGGATCAACTGGTAAGCAATGCTATCTTTAACAAAGCAAAAAGGAAGCAAATACGTGGAGTTCATTGCTAGGGTTTACATACACTTTAATTCTGTCTCTCCCATTCATGCCAATACATTTCTCCAAAGCGGGGATTTTTAGCTGAAGGGTCAGGATTTCTTGACACAATTTCGGCAAAACTAAAATTTTCTATTTTATTCATCTCTAATAACTAGCTGTCATGTTCATTCTTTGACTTTCATCTTTTGTGTCATTCACTAACCCAGAAGAAAGTATGCAGATACGGACCTTTCGATTTTTTTACAGGTGCGCATACTTTTTCCAGATCGGTAATGCCCTGTACACACGGCCGGACACTCCGACGTCAAAATCCATCGGATTTTTTCCGACGGATTTTGGCCCAAACTTGTCTTGCATACACACGGTCGCACAAAGTTGTCGGAAAATCCGATCGTTCAGAACGAGGTGACGTACAACACGTACGTTGGGACTATAAATGGGGCAGTAGCCAATAGCTTTCGTCTAGTAATTTATTCTGAGCATGCGTGGCACTTTGTGCAGTCGGATTTGTCTAAACACGATCGGAATTTAAACGATCGGATTTTTTTGTCGGAAAATTTTATATCCTGCTCTCAAACTTTGTGTGTCGGAAATTCCGACGGAAAAAGTCCAATGGAGCCCACACACGATCGAAATCTCCGTCAACAAAATCCGATCATACATTTTCCGTCGGAAAGTCCGACCGTGTGTACAGGGCATTACTCAAAAAGTCTTGAAGCCAAGGGGTCAGCATGACAGCCAGGAAACTAGCATTTTCCCGAAGCAGATCAGATCTCATAGTTATCTCATGGCAGGTTTCCGTTGTTGCGTGGAGGCTTAGATCACCTCCCGCTATTGGTTTACGGTGATGCGCACCTCACTGCTCAACAGGTTCCATATGGATTCTTGTCTAATTTTTTGCAACGTTTCCCTGAGAGAAAAAACGTAATGATCTGAAAATTCTACTTTCATGCCCTAATCACCCACAGTTACCATCTGGGTGAAAAAATTGGACGCACATTATGACTTGTAGGTTGACCGTCAAAGGAATTCTGTGCTCTGCCCATTCAAAACAAAGTTCAACAGATCCCTAACCGGTAGCATATACTTTCTGATACCTCCCGGTATGGAGAAGCATGTGACTCATTCCATGTGACAGTGCTGGGCCAATCACATGGGGAGTCCATAGCCCCATGTAAGTCCGTAACCTGGAAGAAGTATGCCGATACGGACCTTTTGATTTTTTTTTACAGGTGCGCATACTTTTTCCAGATCCGTAACTGAAAAAGTCTTGAATCCAAGGGGTCAGCATGACAGCCAGGAAACTAGCATTTTCCTGAAGCAGATCAGATCTCATAATTATCTCATGGCAGGTTTCCGTTGTTGCGTGAAGGCTTAGATCACCTCCCGCCATTGGCTTACAGTGATGCGCACCTCACTGCTCAACAAGTTCCCGTGGATTCTTGTCTAATTTTTTGAAACAATGTTTCAATGAGGAAAGAACAAAATGATCTGAAAACTCTACTTTCATGCCCTAACCACCCACAGTTACCATCTGGGTGAAAAAATTGAACGAACATTATGACTTGTAGGTTGACCGTCGAAGGAACTCTGTGCTCTGCCCGTTCAAAACAAAGTTGAACAGATCCCTAACCGGTAGCATATACTTGCCCCATGTAAGCTTCCATTTCAATGACACCCAATTTAATACAAAGTAACAGATCCTTAACCGGTAGCATATACTTGCCTTTCTGATACCTACCGGTATGGAGAAGCATGTGACTCATTCCATGTGACAGTGCTGGGCCAATCGCATGGGGAGTCCATAGCCCCATGTAAGCTTCATTTCCAATGACACCCAATTTGATACAAAGTAACAGATCCTTAACCGGTAGCAATTACTTGCCTTTCTGATACCTAACGGTATGGAGAAGCATGTGACTCATTCCATGTAACAGTGCTGGGCCAATCGCATGGGGAGTCCATAGCCCCATGTAAGCTTCAATTCCAATGACACCCAATTTGATACAAAGTAACAGATCTTTAACCGGTAGCAATTACTTGCCTCTCTGATACTTCCCGGTATGGAGAAGCATGTGACTCATCCCATGTGACAGTGCTGGACCAATCACATGGGGAGTCCATAGCCCCATGTAAGCTTCAATTCCAATAAAAACCCAATTTAATACAAAGTAACAGATCTTTAACCGGTAGCAATTACTTGCCTCTCTGATACTTCCCGGTATGGAGAAGCATGTGACTCATTCCATGTGACAGTGCTGGGCCAATCGCATGGGGAAGTCCATAGCCCCATGTAAGCTTCAATTCCAATAAAAACCCAATTTAATACAAAGTAACAGATCCTTAACCGGTAGCAATTACTACCTTTCTGATACTTCCCGGTATAGAGAAGCATGTGACTCATTCCATGTGACAGTGCTGGGCCAATCACGTCACATAGGGAGTCCACAGCCCTGTGTAAGCTTCAATTCCAGTAACTCATAGTTTACACAAGACTTTTTCTTTGTTCCCAGTAGCTGAACTGAGAGTCGGGGGTAACGAAAAGAAGGTAAGTAGGTTGAGGAGGTCTACATTAAAGTGAATGTGTTGCATGGGCAAAGCATTGGCTAACTTTATGGTCCTCTTAGCTGCTATCATTGTACCAGCTGCCTCAATGTGTCCAACCAAATCTGAACTCTCCTTAGAACCAGAGAGGGGTGGAGAAGGCTACATGCACATGGACGGTTTTGTGGCACAAATATGCTCTAGCATAAAAACAGTGCACCCGGGGCATGTACAGCCTGCTAAAGAAGTGACTGGCTGTAGGCGGCCGTACTCGGGTCGACACTGATTGCATACAGCCAATCAGTTGTATGCATCACCCACAGCTCTTCGGGGGCATGGAAAATGGCGCCATTTTTTAACTAGAGCAGTTTTGTGTTACAAACTGTTCATGAGGATAAGTCCTTAAATGTGAACCTAGGCTTTGCCTGGATGCAGCAGAGCAACAGGTTTGCCTAATTGACACCCCCCCCCCCCCCCGTTCCCAGCTGCACATACTCATGTTCCCTTTGCTCTCCTGTTGCTCTGCTTACCTAACCGGACTGCGTAAGCCCCAAGTCAGGACATCATGTGACAGCAATGGGTGCATGAACAGCCAATCACCAAGCACCAGCCCTGTTACTTATGAGGAAGGGGGATGAATCACATGCTCCCCCCCCCCCCCCCATAGCTAAAAAGTGCTGGATATGTCAATTGGCTACTGGCAGCCAAACGTAGGGGTGGAAGTGTAGAGGAGTATGTGCAGTTGAGAATGGGAAAAGTAAGCTTTACCTTGCATGGGTAAATCACAGATTCACTTTTTTACATGTGATGGATCTGTGAAACCACTTATATGGATAATTGCTTTTGGAGGGTCCATTAATGCTCAAAGTTGTATTTTTAGTTGGGCTTTTCATGCAATAATCTCTTCATCCATTGAGGGCGCACAATCTCATCAACAGACTGGGAGAGTTCACATTGCTAGCAATTAGGAGCTGCTTGAGCAGATTTCCCCAGCATGGCTTCCTTAAAGGGAAAGTGTAGGTCAGTGGTCATCAACTCCTGTCCTCAGGGCCCACTAACAGGCCAGGTTTTATGTATTACCTTGGGGGAGATGCAGACTAGAATACTGCAATCACTGAGCAGCAAATGATCTCCTCTGTGATGTATTTCAGTTATCTTGCAAACCTGGCCTGTTAGTGGGCCCTGAGGAGAGGAGTTGATGACCACTGCTGTAGGGTATGTTCAGTGGGCACCTACATTTTTTTCTTAAGTAAGACTTGTAAAGCTGGCCATACACCTATAGATTATCTGCAGATTTTCTATGGTTAGATGGAAAAAGTGGGAGATTCCTCCATCCACACAGTTTAGCGAACATGGAGAGATCTGTTGCACTTTTTCTATCTAACCATAGAAAATCTGCAGATAATCTATAGGTGTATGGCCAGCTTTAGTCCGTAGGGTTCAATATTGAGTTGGCCCAACCTTTGCAGCTATAACAGCTTCAACTCTTCTGGGAAGGCCGTCCACAAGGTTTAGGAGGCACTGATGTTGGACGAGAAGACCTGGCTCGCAGTCTCCGCTCTAATTCATCCCAAAGGTGCTCTATCGGGTTGAGGTCAGGACTCTGTGCAGGTCAGTCAAGTTCCTCTACCCCAAACTCGCTCATCCATGTCTTTATGGACCTTGCTTTGTGCACTGGTGTGCAGTCATGTTGGGACAGGAAGGGGCCATCCCCAAACTGTTCCCACAAAGATGGGAACATGAAATTGTACAAAATGTCTTGGTATGCTGACGCCTTAAGAGTTCCCTTCTCTGGAACTAAGGGGCCAAGCCCAACCCCTGAATAACAACCCCACACCATAATCCCCCCCCCCCACCAAATGATTTGGACCAGTGCACAAAGCAAGGTCCATAAAGACATGGATGAGCGAGTTTGGGGTGAAGGAACTTGACTGACCTGCACGAAGTCCTGACCTGGACCCAGTAGAACATCTTTGGGATGAACCAGGCCTTCTCGTCCAACATCAGTGCCTGACCTCACAAATGCTCTTCTGGAAGAATGGTCAAACATTCCCATAGACACCCTCCTAAACCTTGTGAACGGCCTTCCCAGAAGAGTTGAAGCTGTTATAGCTGCAAAGGGTGGGCCAACTCAATATTGAACCCTACGGACTAAGACTGGGATACCATTAAAGTTCATGTGCGTGTAAAGCCAGGTGTCCCAATACTTTTAGTAATAAAGTGTATATGCTTTGTGCAGCATGCTAAGTAATGAACTTAACCCCCCCCCCCCCCCCCCCCCCGCTTTTATCTGCTTTTCTATCCAGTAAGACAGCACCATTGTGTTCATGCCCCATCCAGGATCATTCACCACCTATTTTCTGAGGTGCCAGCTCAGAGATGACACATTGTTATAAATCCCAGTACTTGGCTGTCTCCTGACACAGACTGCAGCATCTCACCTTGTGACTTGCTACAAAGTTACAATGTTTTTGTCTGATGACTGGGGGAGAGGAGACTGAGGAACTGCTTCCTCCTGCCTGCAGCAGACTGATTACATTATCTCAGCCTGGTCAAAGTGGCAGGGGAGACTGAGGAAATGCTTTCTCCTGCTTGCAGCAGACTGATGACATCATCGCAGCCTAGGCAAAGTCACTGGCTGAAGCTCAAGGGCAGCTTTGTAATGATAAAAGTGGGTAATTTTGTGAAAAATGATACCGTTGCTGCATACTGTGACATGTCAGAAATGTATTTATGCACACTTAAAAAGGTTACTGAAAGGTCCTCTTTAATATACTTTTTATATGTAGATTTCATATTTTTATATGCTTGCTTTACCACATTTTCATTATCATATCACAGGTACAGATTTCTATGTACACCACATCAGCCACTCTGTATTGTGTGTGTGTATATATATATATATATATGTACAAGAAGATTGTTACCATTTCATGCATATAAACAATAAGGACCACAGTTTCCTTTTAAATCTTAGAGCTCGCCTATACTTCTGTGCTTGAAAATGTATATATTTTTGACATGTATTTTTGGAGCTGAACTCCAGGAATTCAGCTACTTTGAAAAACCTGCGGGCGTGCAATGAGTGAGGCATACAGACAAGGTGCCCGCCGCTGTGGACTTATCTCTATTACTCTATTACTCTGACAGGGTTATTGTGCTTCAGGAAGATAACTTCCACTGCTCGCTGTGGTCTAAGCTCCTTCAAGAGCAGAGTCACTGGAACTGCTATGCCCACCCCTATTCTCCTTCTGTCGATTCACAGAAGCCTTTGTATTAAGTGAACTCATTCACAAAATACAAAGGCTCCTGTGAATGGTCAGCAGAGGGGAGGGGCAGGCATAGCTGCTCTGTGTGCTTCTCTCCTCTCACAGTCGAGGTATTTCTTCCGGGAGTGCAATAGACCTGTCACATATAAGTAAAAGAGGTAAGTCCTGGAGTTGACATGCACCTAATTGGACTCAGCTCATAGTGTGACTGCGCTTTTGCAAATATGCTGAATACCTGTAATTCAGCTTTAAGGGTCTTTTATATTGCTGAGCAGTTTGGGCGCATTTCCATGCACTTGGGGGCAGTTAACATTTTCTGCAGTTCCTAAGTAGAAGGGCGCGCCCTGCATCTTGGGTGCAACTGCATGCATTACAATATATGGCAAGACCCACATGCCGTGTGCTATACATGATGAATCGAACACCCCTCGTAAACTAAGCTTTTGGAAAACTAAAGCACACCAAGGCCGCTGTAGAGGAATACAACAGTTCCATTACTCCTTGGGAGCACTTTTAGAAAGGTATTTATTGGCCCCTAGCGTGCTTTCAGAAATGTTTTTTTTTTACCAGCAATACTCCAAACGTTATCTGGTTTACATGGAGCATCTAAGGAAAAAATAATTATGATTATAAAATTAAAAAGATTATTGAAAGTGTTTTTTAAAAATTGCAATTAGCGAACAAAGAGATATTGTTGGGGGGGTGGGGCGGGTTTGTTTTGTAATTTCTGTGCAGGGCCCACCAGGCTACGAGGTGCAAAAAAGTTGGCGATTGGTTTATTTTTTTACATGCTGATGGATGAAATGTCTGAGTATTTTATTGCGTGCATTATGATCAGACCTTCCTGTGTCTTCTCCCGCACTCTCCATGTCAAAGAACCATCTCATCCCATAGTCTGACTCACAAGCTTAAAGCTCCATTATTTACCATTAGCAATGCCAGCCAAAGAGCCACTCTTATCCTTCTACATTATTGAAGAAGACCTCTAGTCTAAGCAAAAACATTTCTATAAATTCTCATGTCAGAGCTGCTTAGATCTCCAAATACACTTAGAGACGTAACTAGACCTCCTTCTTGAAAAAGCTGGTTGCCTGGATGCCAATGGATTTCAGTTTCTTCGAGTTGTTCATCCAGAGCAGCCTTTCCTAATCTTTTATACAAGGAGGAACCCTTGAAATAACTTCCAGGTTTCAAGAAACCGCCACTAATACATTATTCTCAAAAAGCCCAGTGAAGTTGAATGACATAATGATCATAATAATGATGGCCGGAAAAAAAGAAAAGCAGATGATGAAAATTGAAATGTTCCCGCAGGTGGTCAATGAAGTTTCCCCTTTCATTAATGGAGAAGGGGTCCCCTTATATTGGTGGTCATTGGGAAAAAGGGTTCTTTTAAACTGGTGCTCAGTAGGAAGAATTCTACTTACAGATAGCTAAAAAGTTTATTGGCATAAGTGTGAGGAATGTTCCTCACAATGGTGGTCAGTGAATTGCCCTGTTTCATTAGTGGTCAGTGGAGAAGGGCCTCCTTATATTGGTGGTAATCAGAAGAAAGATTCCTTTACACTGGTGCTCAGTAAAAACAATTCTCCTTACAGATAGCTTGGTGGAAGGCCGGAAAAAAAAAAAGCAGATGATGAAAATTGAAATGTTCCTGCAGGTGGTCAATGAAGGGTCCCCTTTCATTAGTGGAGAAGGGGTCCCCTTATATTGGTGGTCATTGGGAAAAAGGGTTCTTTTAAACTGGTGCTCAATAGGAAGAATTCTACTTACAGATATCTAAAAAGATTATTGGCATAAGAGTGCAGAATGTTCCTCACAATGGTGGTCAGTGAATTGCCCCCTTTCCTTAGTGGTCAGTGGAGAAGGGCTCCCTTATATTGTTGGTCATTGGGAGAAGGGTTCCTTTATACTGATGCTCAGTACGAAGTATTCATCTTACAGATAGCTAAAAAGATCATTGGTGTAAGTGTGAGGAATGTTTTTCACGAAGCTGGTCAGTGAATTGCCCCATTCATTAGTGGTCAGCAGAGAAGGGTTCCCTTGCATTGGTGGTCTTTGGGAAAGGGCTCCTCTACACTGCTTCTAGGTGAATTCCCCCTTTATTTAGTGGTTAGTGGAGAAGGGTTCTCTTGCATTGGTGTTCTTTGGGAAAGGTGCCCTCTACATTGGTTCTTTGTGTATTCCCACCTTTAATTAGTGTCTGGTCAAGGGAGAAGGGTTCCTTTGCATTTGTGGCCTTTGGGAAAGGGCTTCTCTACACTGGGTCTTGGTGAATCCCCCCCTTTATTTAGTGGCCAGTGGAGAAGGGTTCCCTTGCATTGTTGATCTTTGGGAAAGGGGTTCTCTACACTGGTCCTTGGTGAATTCCCCCCTTTAATTAGTGGTCAGTGGAGAAGGGTTCCCTTGCATTGGTGGTCTTTGGGAAAGGGGTTCTCTACACTGGGCCTTGGTGAATCCCCCCTTTATTTAGTGGCCAGTGGAGAAGGGTTCCCTTGCATTGGTGGTCTTTGGGAAAGGGGTTCTCTACACTGGGCCTTGGTGAATCCCCCCCTTTATTTAGTGGCCAGTGGAGAAGGGTTCCCTTGCATTGGTGGTCTTTGGGAAAGGGGTTCTCTACACTGGGCCTTGGTGAATTCCCCCCTTTATTTAGTGGCCGGTGGAGAAGGGTTCCCTTGTATTGGTGGTCTTTGGGAAAGTGCTCCTCTACACTGGTTCTCGTTTGTAAGAATGTTCCCCTTACAGATAGGTAAATGCATCATTGGTGTCAGTGGTTATTTATCTGAGAGGTAAAAATTGCTCATTGCTCAGGGAACCCCTATAAACCTCTGAAGGAACCCCAGTTGAGAAAGACTGACCCAGAGCAAGCCTACAGACCTAGACAACTCTTCAGAAGCAGGAAAACAATGGCATGTCTCTCTTTAGCAATGTTGTTTTAATTCCTGAAGCCGGGAGAGGCTTCTGGTATGTAAATTTACTGATCTTCTAAATTGATCAGCCAGAATTTTCTTGTTTTATGTACTTTTTATAATTAATAGAATGATTTATACCAAGTTTCCATCCTGTGGCCATCAAAAGCATGAATCTGGACAGGTTCTTAGGATGTCCTTGCTGTATCACAGCTTGACAGAAAGGGGGTTCAGAAGTTAATACTCTGACTCTAGGCATCACTAGAGCCAAAAGCTACCTACATTAACTGTATGTTTAGAAGGTTAGGGGAAGTACTCAGACAGATAGAGCCCTACTAGGACCAGGACCCCAGTGCTTCGGGCCAAGTTGGATTTCCATCTTTAGGACCCATAGGTGCTCAAAGCAAAAAACACCATCTCAGGATCACCCCATGTACCCAGAACATTTTCCCATCTTACTAGTTCCAAATTGGCTTACAATGTAGTGAGAATGAGTAAGTAAGTTTATATGAGAAGACTGTATTCATATTGATGATGGTGAAAAAAAATGGGGCAGTTAACTATACAGGAAAATGTCACCTCTTTACCGCTGGTGCCTATGGCACAGGCCTACTGTGCCTTATGGTAAAGCTAACCCTGCCATGATGGTATTCTCTAAAATTTTCAGAACATACAATAAATGCATTTATTGTGACCCCGTAGCGAGACCAAAAACAAACAACTATAAGCAGCCTTTAAAAGAAAATTAGTAATACCGTAGGTGGGTCTTATGCATGAAAAGTTCAGTTTCATACTGTACACTAGTAGTAATTTGTCCAAAGTATACTGTCAATGCTTTTCAGGGGATTTGGGCTGCACTTGGGGTTTTTAGTGAAGATACTGGGAATTGCCATGGAACTACTTGGGGGGTTGTTACCCTGTTTCCCCAAAAATAAGACCTAGCGTGATTGTCAGTGATGCCTGCAATATAAGCCCTAGCCCCCAAATAAGCCCTACCCTGTTTCCCAAAAAATAAGCCCTACCCTGAAAAGAAGACCTACAAGGACTTTAACTAGGGCTTATTTGGGGGGTAGGGCTTATATTGCAGCCATCACCGACAATCACGCTTGGTCTTATTTTCGGGGAAACAGGGTATGGCGTGTTTTGGCGGACACAAATTTTCAGGGACTTCTGTATACAAAATTTATGGATGGAGGCTGGAAGCTTAAATTTGTGTGCAATGAGGAGTGCCTTGGGTGAATAGTCATACACATGAAAGGTTTCGTTTCAAACTTTATTGGTGATTGATAAAAAGTGTACAGCCAAAGCATTTCATGGGATTTGGGCTCCCTTTCTTCATGGCTCCTAGTGATGATACTGGGCATTACTGTGGAACCACTTGGGGTATTATTACGGGGTCTTTGAGTTAAGACAAACGGTTAGGGTTACTTCTACGTGCAAACATTAAATTCTGCTGAACTCCTGAAAGTACTGGGCTGGGTGCTGGTCTTTCAGGCTGGAGGCCCTTTGTGTTTGCGATAAGGAGCGCCTTTAGTGAAGAGTCATATGCATGAAAGGTTTAGCTCCAGACTTTATTGGTGACTTTACAGAGCATACAGCCAAAGATTTTTGGGGGGTTTGGGTTCCCCTTCTTCAGGGCTTTTAATGATGATAATGGGCAATGCTGTGAAACCATTTATGGGAACTCTTATGGGATCTTTGAGTTGAGACAAGATGCCATAGTTACTTCTGTGTGCAAACATTAAGCTCTGGTTAACACCTGGAGGTCCTAGCTGGGTGGAGGTCTAAAGCTTTTGTGTGTATAAGCTGAGGACCACTTTGAGTAAAGAGTCATATGCATGAAAAATTTGGTTCCAGACTTTGCTGGTAAATGATACAGAGTTTACAGCGAAAGCTTTTCAGGATTTAGGGTCCCCGTCTTTAGGGCTCTTATTGGTATCAATGAGTGTTCCTGCAGAACCACTTGCAAGGACCATTTTCAGGGACTTGAAGTAAGGCAAAGTGTCAGATTGTCTCCCATATGGCAAACATCCAGTCTAGTCTGACCCCATTCAGTACTTCTGCAAGCCCAAAGTTCTTGCAGAACTATGGACTCAACTGGCAAAGGAATTTGGCACGAGATACATACAGAAGTGTTGGATACCAATGGTGATTGTAGCTCTGCAGGAGAAGAAAGATTGGAGTCACTGCCCACTAGACTGGTAAACACTAAGTACTATTTACCAACTTAAAGTAATGCGCAAGCTAGGCACACTAAAAAAATCCCATAATCCATCTTGGGAGGGAGGAAGGGTGGCTACATTCCTACATACAGTGGGACCAAGACAGGATGGCTACGCTCCTACATACAGTAGGACCAAGAGAGGGTGGCTATGTTCCTACATACAGTGGAACCAAGAGAGGGTGGCTACATTCCTACATACAGTGAGACCAAGAGAGGTTGGCTACGTTCCTACATACAGTGAGACCAAGAGAGGGTGGCTATGTTCCTACATACAGTGGAACCAAGAGATGGTGGTTACGTTCCTACATACAGTGGAACCAAGAGAGGTTGGCTACGTTCCTACATACAGTGAGACCAAGAGAGGGTGGCTACGTTCCTACATACAGTGAGACCAAGAGAGGGTGGCTATGTTCCTACATACAGTGGGACCAAGAGAGGGTGGCTATGTTCCTACATACAGTGGAACCAAGAGATGGTGGTTACATTCCTACATACAGTGGAACCAAGAGAGGGTGGCTACGTTCCTACATACAGTGGGGCCAAGAGAGGGTGGCTATGTTCCTACATACAGTGGAACCAAGAGAGGGTGGCTATGTTCCTACATACAGTGGAACCAAGAGAGGGTGGCTACGTTCCTACATACAGTGGGACCAGGATGGGTACATTCCTACATATAGTGAGACCAAGAGAGGTTTGATATGTTCCTACATACAGTGGGACCAAGAGAGGGTGGCTGCGTTCCTACATACAGTGGGGCCAAGAGAGGGTGGCTATGTTTCTACGTACAGTGGAACCAAGAGAGGGTGACTACGTTCCTACATACAGTGGGACCAGGATGAGTAAATTCCTACATACAGTGAGACCAAGAGAGGGGTAGCTATGTTCCTACATACAGTGAGACCAAGAGAGGGGTAGCTATGTTCCTACATACAGTGGGACCTTGGAGAACAAACGTAGCCACCCTCTAAGAGGAAGTCAGATCACAGCAGCAAAAAAATAAAAATAAAAAGAATTTGGAGATTTTGAGGAGGCTGAGCGCAATAGAGGTTTTTGTTTTTTTTTGTGCGTTAAGAATACATACTTGAACAGAATTTGTTTTTTAAACCAGGAGTTTAGTGTCACTTTAAGCCCTAATATTCTTTTGACTAGCAACAGGGTCACTTTACAGCTGGACTCCAGGCAGATATAAAAGACACAAATAAATAAAAGGTATATTCATTGTGAGTTCCTGAATTTCACTCTGTATCAGCTTCTTGCATTCCCTGTACAGAGCTCAGACTGGGACTGGAAGGGGTAGGATTGGGAGGCAATCAGGTGTGCGGCATGCAACAATGCTGGTAGAAGGAGAGACTAGAGTGACAGATGGATGACCTCATCAGTCTGCTGCTTCTTTTTCTTTGTACAGCCAGCAGAGGGGGCACCCCAGTATTCCTTGATAGTGAGGGGGTTCAGGTAATGGGTTCAGGTTTAATCCAAACCCTAGTTTGCCAAAACGTAGAAATGACCTGTCATTGTTGGGCCAATGAGTTGCTGGCAGGAAATTTCCCGCCCAGCAGTTGACATGCTTGTGACATCATTGACCTATTATGGGCACATGGCCTTATACGGATAACTATATCATGAGCATCCCCACCCTGCAGCTGTCCATATACAGAGGGGTGCCTGCAGCTCATTGGCCCAAATGCTGCCTATTACTGTAGCTCAGCCTCCTGCCTCAGCTCATTGGCCCAGCTAACTTCTGGGTTCAAAGTAAAACTCAAGCTCAACTCCATCCCTTAAAGTGGTTCTAAAGGCTCAAGGTTTTTCACCTTCATGCATTCTATGCACCTCTGGGCAGCAACCCCCCCCCCCAAGCCCTTACTAATACTTACCTGCGCCCCATCTTGATTTAGCGATGTGCATGAGAGCCTCATCTCTCCGGGTACTCTCCCTCCTCATAGGCTCCCTCTGCTGTCAATCACAGCCAGTGAGCCAATGAGGAGAGAATGGAGGCCGGGGGGGGGGGGGCGAGCAGCTCAGCTCTGTGTCTGAATGGACACACAGAGCTGCAGCTCGGGAATAAGCCCACTAGGGTGCCCCCATTGCAAGCTGTTTACTGTGGGGGGCACTCGGCAGGAGGGAGGGACCAGGTGCGATGGCGGGGGGACCCGAGAAGAGGAGGATCAGGGCTGCTCTGTGCAAATCCCCTGCACAGAGCAGGTAAATATGACATGTTTTTTTTTAAAAAGAAGAAAGCCTTTAATATTACTTTACTTGTGAGCGGGGTCATCTACCTTGCTGTGCTGTGCAAACCTTAGAAATGGATGGACAAATGTACAAACCCTTTGACAGCTCCAATATGCTGCATGTGTTTCAACTTTAAGCATCCCCATGCTGCAGCCTTGTCCGGATACAGAAATGTGCGCACAACATTTTCCAGTTTAGGACCCTCTCGACCTTTTCCTCTTGCCCATTCATTGATCACCCAACAAGGCTTGCCATTGATACTCCTCCATCCAGTCACCTCATCTTTTGTCACTGACCCATTTCACTTTCCATGGCTCAGTGTGTAAGAGCACAATGATTTGGAATAAAAAAAAAGTGGGGGGTTAGTAAAACGACTGAGGCACAGGTTGGTCAGATAGCACCCTACCACAAATGTCTAATGAACAGGGAGGTCTAGCGAAGTCTTCTCCCACGAGAAGCAATGTCTCTTCTTTTTGGACTTTGTCAGACGAAAAAAAAAAGACTGAAAATTTTCCAAAACTTCTATGCAAAGTTTTCTTGTTTCGTAGCGTCTTGTCTGGTGTATCTCTCGGTCTGAGGATGACCGTTGTACGAGACCATGTGTTCTCCTCTAGGTCCCTGAGGACCATCTGGACTCTTAAACGTCTCTTGAGTACCATCCAGTTGCAGTGAAAAAATATCTTGTCTAATCCTTACAAGTCTTGCTTTTTTTTTTTTCCTTCCATGATGAAGTCTCGTCCTTTTCAAGTCAGCGGAGAATGTCAATTATTGGTCGAGAACCACCAGAATCCAGCTGAATTTTTTTTTTATGCATTTCACCAGAGACCTTGAAGTTAGTGTGACTTGTACATAACCTGTCTGATTAACTCTTTTCAAGTGGCCCGTCGCCGACCCCCATGGCCACCCCTGGCAAAGAGAAGGTCCGGCTTTTTTTCTCTGTTTTTAATGACCTGGTAAACTTGTCTGTTGTTCTTCACTCACTTGTGAAACAGGACACGTCCTACGTACAGGAACAAGGACTCGGAGCGGAGAGGCACGGCTTTGTTGCACTAAATTGCTTTTTGTATGGAACTGTATCAATGGGCACGCCGGTTACCGGCGTGGTGTGGTGGATGGTGTACCGGATGATGAATGATAGAAAAAAAAAATACAGTACAGTGTAACCAAATCGTAGTCCGAGTCTTCTGTTGTTACAACTTAAAGGGTAACATTTCAATTTGTTTTATTAAATGTATTTATTTTTATTTATTTTTTACCTTTTTAACTTGACCCTTTCACACCTAAGGGTAAAACAAATCCTAAAGTGGAACTTTAGTCATAAATTTAAGTCCTGCTAGATCGCTTCAGGGCTGATCCCTCTTGCAGGTATAGCTACAGTGGGGACGGAAAGTATTCAGACCCCCTTAAATTTTCCACTCTTTGTTATATTGCAGCCATTTGCTAAAATCATTTAAGTTCATTTTTTCCTCATTAATGTACACACAGCACCCCATATTGACAGAAAAACACAGAATTCTTGACATTTTTGCAGATTTATTAAAAAAGAAAAACTGAAATATCACATGGTCCTAAGTATTCAGACCCTTTGCTGTGACACTCATATATTTAACTCAGGTGCTGTCCATTTCTTCTGATCATCCGTGAGATGGTTCTACACCTTCATTTGAGTCCAGCTGTGTTTGATTATACTGATTGGATTTGATTAGGAAAGCCACACACCTGTCTATATAAGACCTTACAGCTCACAGTGCATATCAGAGCAAATGAGAATCATGAGGTCAAAGGAACTGCCTGAAGAGATCAGAGACAGAATTGTGGCAAGGCACAGATCTGGCCAAGGTTACAAAAACATTTCTGCTGCACTTAAGGTTCCTAAGAGCACAGTGGCCTCCATAATCCTTAAATGGAAGACGTTTGGGAAATCCAGAACCCTTCCTAGAGCTGGCCGTCCGGCCAAACTGAGCTATCGGGGGAGAAGAGCCTTGGTGAGAGAGGTAAAGAAGAACCCAAAGATCACTGTGGCTGAGCTCCAGAGATGCAGTCGGGAGATGGGAGAAAGTTGTAGAAAGTCAACCATCACTGCAGCCTCCACCAGTCGGGGCTTTATGGCAGAGTGGCCCGACGGAAGCCTCTCCTCAGTGCAAGACACATGAAAGCCTGCATGGAGTTTGCTAAAAAAACACCCGAAGGACTCCAAGATGGTGAGAAATAAGATTCTCTGGTCTGATGAGACCAAGATAGAACTTTTTGGGCTTAATTCTAAGCGGTATGTGTGGAGAAAACAAGGCACTGCTCATCACCTGTCCAAAACAGTCCCAACAGTGAAGCATGGTGGTGGCAGCATCATGCTGTGGGGGTGTTTTTCAGCTGCAGGGACAGGACGACTGGTTGCAATTGAGGGAAAGATGAATGCGGCCAAGTACAGGGATATCCTGGATGAAAACCTTCTCCAGAGTGCTCTGGACCTCAGACTGGGCCGAAGGTTTACCTTCCAACAAGACAATGACCCTAAGCACACAGCTAAAATAACGAAGGAATGGCTTCACAACAACTCCGTGTTCTTGAATGGCCCAGCCAGAGCCCTGACTTAAACCCAATTGAGCATCTCTGGAGAGACCTAAAAATGGCCGTCCACCAACGTTTACCATCCAACCTGACAGAACTGGAGAGGATCTGCAAGGAGGAATGGCAGAGGATCCCCAAATCCAGGTGTGAAAAACTTGTTGCATCTTTCCCAAAAAGACTCATGGCTGTATTAGATCAAAAGGGGCTTCTACCTAATACTGAGCAAAGGGTCTGAATACTTAGGACCATGTGATATTTCAGTTTTTCTTTTTTAATAAATCTGCAAAAATGTCAACAATTCTGTGTTTTTCTGTCAGTATGGGGTGCTGTGTGTACAATATGGGGTGCTGTGTGTACAATATGGGGTGCTGTGTGTACATTAATGAGGGGAAAAAATGAACTTAAATGATTTTAGCAAATGGCTGCAATATAACAAAGAGTGAAAAATGTAAGGTGGTCTGAATACTTTCCGTCCCCACTATATGTAAAGCATTAAAATAAGTGCCTAGCCCTTTAAATGACTAAATAAAAAATTTGTAAAAAAAAAAAAAAAAGTGCCTAAACTCTTTAACCACTTCAGCTCTGCGATGTGGCACTGCGTTACTATAACTGACAATTGCGCGGTCATGCGACGCTGTACCCAAATAACATTTTTGACCTTTTTTTTCCCCACAAATAGAGCTTTTTTTTGGTGGTATTTGATCACCTCTGTGTTTTTTTTTTTTTTTGCGCTATAAACAAATAAAAAAAAACCAAAACAATATTTTGTACTTTCTGTCGTAAGATATATCCAATTTAAAAAATATTGAATTCCTTCATAAATTTAAGTCAATATGTATTCTGCTACTTTTTTGGTAAAAGAAAATCACCTCTGCGTTTTTTATTTTTTGTGCTATAAACAAAAAATTTTTGAAAAAAACCCCCAATATTTTGTACTTTCTGTCGTAAAATATATCCAATAATTTTTCAAAAAAAAATCGAATTCCTTCATAAATTTAAGCCACTATGTATTCTGCTACGTTTTTTTTTTTTTGTTAAAAAAAATCCCAGTAAGCGTATATTGATTGGTTTTGGTATTGATTTGCGGCGGTCAAATTGGACACTAACTGACACTTTTGACACTTTCTTTGGGAACCAGTGACACTAATACAATGATCAGTGCTAAATATATGCACTGTCACTGTACTAATGACAATGGCAGGGAAGGGGTTAACATCAGGGAGCCATCAAAGGGTTAACTGTGTGCCTAACCAGTGTTTGTGTACAGTGTGGGAGGTGCTTTTAGACACCGTCTCTGTTTTTCAGGAACACGGGATCCATTGCCTTCCCTACTGACAGAACGTTAATCTGCCCTGTTTATATAGGAAGACCGCTGTTCTGCCTCTGTAATGAAGGATCAGCATGTGCTGGCAGACATCGAGTCCGGGCTACCCACTGATTGGCTCCCACTGTGTATAATCACAGTGGGAGTGAGCCGGTGGCAGCACGCATTTGCGCCCGCTATCCAGGAGTGTGGGATTACGTATATATATATATATATATATATATATATATATGTGACTATATATATATATATATATATATATATATATATATATATGTGATTCTGTGCACAGTGGCCACCCTGTAGAAGTAAAACTGCTATAGGGCGGTCGTGAAGTGGTTAAAATCCAGTAATACATTGTCTCACCCTGCTCTGCAACATGCTCAGTTGCTCTCCATTTTTAGGAGTTTGTAAATGCCGATCTGCTGACAGTCTTAAAGCAGAATTAAACCCTCCAATCCTGCACAGCCAAGGAAGCTGCTTCTGTTTGATCTGCAACTGCCATGATGCTGCACATGTGTTCAGTTATGACACCAGATCATTTGATGGTTTGACAGTTTGGTTGAGGACACAAGCAAACGTGACAAGTTAGCAATCCCAGCATTCCAGGAATGTAACTGTTTTTGAAAACCTTTAGATCGATGGATTTAGTTCCGCTATATGATTTACTGCTGCTCAGGGGCTCTGGGCTTCAGCAAAATTGCACCCTCCAGCAAGAAGAAAAAGGAGCAATGCTGGAGGCAATTTACAGCACACACTACTTTTGGTAACATAATTATTAATGTGAAATGTATGTTCCTTGCTGAAGAACATTATTTTTCATCGAGTTGTTATGGGTAAAGTTTCACTTTAATGCCTAAGCACAATTTTGCAACTTTGACATGTGTTAGTAAAACCGCATATATCATCACAATTACTTTGTACATCCAGGTGGATCATACTCTCATTTTTCAGGACAAATTAGGCTTTCATTTGGTAGTAAATGGTTACGGATATCTCCTGATATTTTTTTTAACTTTTTTTATTATCAAAGGAAAACTGACCCGAAATAGTAAAAAAAAAAAATAATAATGTTTTTTAACCACTTAAACCCCGGACCATTTGGCTGGCAAAAGGCCAGAACGTTTTTTGCAATTCGGCACTGCGTCGCTTTAACTGACAATTGCGCGGTCGTGCGACGTTGCTCCCAAACAAAATTCACAACCTTTTTTCCCCACAAATAGAGCTTTCTTTTGGTGGTATTTGATCACCTCTGCGGTTTTTATTTTTTGCGCTATAAACAAAAAAATAGCGACAATTTTGAAAAAAAACGCATTATTTTTTTACTTTTTGCTATAATAAATATCCCCCAAAAATGTATAAAAAAAATATTTTTTTCCCTCAGTTTAGACCGATATGTATTCTTCTACAAATTTTTGGTAAAAAAAAACAAAAAACGCAATAAGCGTTTATTGATTGGTTTGCGCAAAAGTTATAGCGTCTACAAAATAGGGGATAGTTTTATGTCATATTTATTAATAATTTTTTTTTTTTTATTACTAGTAATGGTGGCAATCAGCGATTTTTATCGTGACTGCGGCATTATGGCGGACACATCGGGCGCTTTTGGTGCGATTTTGGGATCATTCACATTTATACAGTGATCAGTGCAATTAAAAATGCATTGATTACTGTGTAAATGTGACTGGCATTGAAGGGGTTAACCACTAGGGGGCGGGGAGGGGTTAGTTGTGTCCTAGGGAGTGATTCTAACTGTGGGGGGGGAGGGGCTATGTTTGACATGACACTGATCACCACTCCCGATCACAGGGAGCGGTGATCAGTGTCATTAGGCAGAACGGGGGAAATGCTTGTTTACATCAGCATTTCTCTGTTCTTCCTCTCCGTGAGACGATCGCGGGTATTCCTGCAGACATTGAGTCCACGGGACCCGCGATCACACTCATAGAGGGCGCGCGCGCCCGCAAACCGCTTCTTAAAAGGCAACGTACGTTAATATGCCTGTACATGCCCTTCTGCCGACGTATATCGGCGTGAGCCGGTCGGCAAGCGGTTATCAAAGGAAATCTGGCCCAAAATTGTTTATTTCTCCTACTTCTGACGATCACAGCAATACCACATATGTGTATGTTAGTTGTTGTTTGCACCCGTAGTAGTACAGCCCAGAAACAATAGTGCGCATTTTGCTTTTTTTTTTTTGTCCTACATAAAACAAACTGTCACTGAAAAAAAAATCCTGCCCGAAATAAACTGACCCTGACCTTTGACCCTTACTTGACCCAAACACTAACCCTGGCACTGACCTAGATCAAACCTTGACCTAGGTATTTCTTTCTTTATTTTTTATTTTATTTTTTTTAATATCTATTTATCTTTTTGCACACACTTTTTTTTTTAAATCTCTGCAAGGAGAGACAAAGATACAATGTATCTTTCCTCTCCATTCACAGAGAGAGAGAGAAGCACAGGGGCGGGCTTCATAGTGACCGATCACTGTGGTAGCCAATCAGAAGCTACCACAGCGATCAGGTGACCCGGAATTGGGAGTTCCGGGTTTCCGATCGTTAGTACAGGGCCCGGGGCTCTCGGTGAGACGCTGGTCTCGGTGCTGGGAGTGCACTTTGGGGCCTGCTCCCAGCACAAAGGGAGATACGCAAATATCAGTTGTGCTCATAAGTTTACATACCCTGGCAGGATTTATGATTTCTTGGCCATTTTTCAGAGAATATGAATGATAACGCAAAAACATTTTTCACATATGGTTAGTGTTTGGCTGAAGCCATTTATTATCAATCAACTGTGTTTACTCTTTTTAAATCATAATGGCAACAGAAACTACCCAAATGACCCTGATCAAAAGTTTACATACCCTGGTGATTTTGGTCTGATAACATGCACACAAGTTGATACAAAGGAGTTTGAATGGCTATTAAGAGCCCTTGCACACTGGGGCGGGTGGCGGTGTCGGCGGTAAAACGCCGCTATTATTAGCGGCGTTTTACCGTCGGTATGCGGCCGCTAGCGGGGCGGTTTTACCCCCGCTAGCGGCCGAGAAAGGGTTAAATACCACCGCAAAGTGCCTCTGCAGAGGCGCATTGCCGGCGGTATAGCCGCGCCGTCCCATTGATTTCAATGGGCAGGAGCGGTAAAGGAGCGGTATACACACCGCTCCTTCACTGATCCGAAGATGCTGCTGGCAGGACTTTTTTTACCATCCTGCCAGCGCATCGCTCCAGTGTGCAAGCCCTCGGGGCTTTCACACTGGAATGAAAGCAGCGGCACTTTCGGGGCGGTTTGCAGGCGCTATTATTAGCGCAATAGCGCCTGCAAACCGCCCCAGTGTGCAAGGGCTCTAAAGGTAACCATCCTCACCTGTGATCTGTTTGCTTGTAATTAGTGTGTGTGTATAAAAGGTCAATGAGTTTCTGGACTCCTGACAGACCCTTGCATCTTTCATCCAGTGCTGCACTGACATTTCTGGATTCTGAGTCATGGGGAAAGCAAAAGAATTGTCAAAGGATCTGCGGGAAAAGGTAGTTGAACTGTATAAAACAGGAAAGGGATATGAAAAGATATCCAAGGAATTGAGAATGCCAATCAGCAGTGTTCAAACTCTAATCAAGGAGTGGAAAATGAGGGGATCTGTTGAAACCAAACCACGGTCAGGTAGACCAACTAAAATTTCAGCCACAACTGCCAGGAAAATTGTTCGGGATGCAAAGAAAAACCCACAAATAACTTCAGGTGAAATACAGGACTCTCTGAAAACATGTGGTGTGGCTGTTTCAAGATGCACAATAAGGAGGCACTTGAAGAAAGATGGGCTGCATGGCCGAGTCGTTGGAAGAAAGCCATTACTTCGCAAATGCCACAAAGTATCCCACTTACAATTGTCAGGGCTGGGCCCAGCCCTTCCTTCTCTGAGCTGGCCATTCAGCTGTCGGCTAATTGCCAGCTCCTTTCACTCCACAGTGACTCAGCTGTTGATGATCTGCTCATCAGTCCTGCCTACTTAAAGCCGTCCAGCTCACTTCATCTCTGCCTTCGCCTTTGGTCACATCTCAGAGACTTTCTCCTGCGTTCCTGTTGAAGACTTGCTCGGCTGACGTCCCTTCTGGCTCCTGATCCTGCTTGCTGTACTACTACGTTGATCTCTGGCTCTCTGACATTGGCATTGGCTGACTACCCGATCTAGTTACTGAACTCTGGCTATGTATTGACTACGCTTACTCTGTTTACTTTTTTATTATTATTAAACAAGTGTGATTTAAATGTACTTCTGTCTCGGTCTGATTCATGGTTTCTGACAGTAGGCAAAGGCCATGAATTCAGAAGATGCAGTCAGTCCACTTGTTGGTAATATTTTTTCCAGATTGGATGACCAGGATCACCGCATGGATCAGTTTGCCTTGACGTTACAACCGCTCTTGAGTCGCACGACTCACCTGGAATCTTCCACTATGGCTGCTCCGGTACAACCTGTGTTTCAGGCCGTCCTTGCTGCTGCTCCAGTCTCTGTGCAGGCACCGGCCTCGTGTATTACCTCTATAAGAGGCATGTCTGGTTCCGCTCTGCTTCCCTAGCGATTTGGGGGCGATCCAGTTTAATGCAGAGGGTTTCTCAACCAGGTTGAGATATACTTTAACATGCTGCCCCAGGCGTTTCCCACGGACAGAAGCAAAGTAGGTTTCGTGATATCTTTGCTTTCTGAGAGACCCTTGGTCTTGGCAAACCTTCTATGGGAGATGCAAAAACCCGTGGTCCTCAGTTAGCCAGAATTTGTGGCTTCCTTCAAAAGGGTATTTGACGTTCCCGCACGCTCCGCTTCTGCTGCCAAGTGCCTCATGTCCATAAACCAGAGTACGAGAACTGTTGCCGATTATGCCATTGAATTCTACTCTGGCAGAAGAGGTTGCTTGGGACAATGAGGCCCTCGTGGCTGCCTTCTCTCATGGTCTCTCGGATAACATCAAGGATGAGATAGCAGCCCCGAGATATACCCACTGAGCTGGAGAGGTTGATCACATTTGCCATCCTCATTGACTCCAGACTCAGAGAAAGACTCTCTTTTAAGGAGCGCTGGCGCAAGCCTCCTGTACATTTGTCTCCAAGCTTTGCAGTCCCACCCTTGCCTCCCTCACCTCCCATGCCTCCTGGTACCGAGTCGGTCTGTGAAGATGAACCCATGCACTTGGGCTTCACGCGTCTCTCTGCGGATGAGAGAGCCCTTAAGAGGAGGGAGAGATTGTGCCTTTATTGTGGCCAGGCTGGTCACTTTTTGAAGTCTTGTCCTACCCGTCCAGGGAATGCCCGAACCTTGAGGTCCTGTCACGGACAGACCTTAGGTGGCGTTGTTTCGTCTCCAGTTTCCCAGAAAGATAAGCCCCTGGTTTTGGTTACCCTGTCTTGGGCTGAGTCATCCGTCGAGATTCCACACCTAATCGACTCTGGGGCTGCAGGCCTGTTCATTAATGCTGCCTTTGTATCGAAGCACTCGATTCCGCTGCAGCTGCGTGACACTTCACTTGCCATTGAGGCTCTTGACGGGAGACCTCTACAGCCTGCCCATGTGACTTATGAGACTGTTCCATTGTCCATGGCGGTAGGGGCCCTTCACCATGAGATAATCTAATTCCAAGTTATTTCCTCACCTAAGTTTCCGCTGGTTATCCTTAGTTACAGAGGCACAACCCTTCTTTTGATTGGCTCCCTGCTGAGGTTCTTTCCTGGTCGCCACAATGCAGCGAGAGATGCTTCCAGAAGGTATCCAAGGTCCTTTTTACCTCTTCACTCTCCTCCCTGCCGGAGGAGTGCCGCGATTTTAGCGATGTCTTTGACAAAGGTCAAGCCGGTACTTTGCCTCCACACCGGTCGTATGATTGCGCAATTGACCTTCAACCTGATGCCATACCCCCTCGTGGCCGGGTTTACCCTTTGTCGGTCTTGGAGGATAAGGCCATGGAGGAGTATGTTGCAGACGCACTTTCTTGAGGTTTCATCCGCAAATACTCGTCTCCTGCTGGTGCTGGTTTCTTTTTTGTGAAGAAGAAGAATGGTGAGCTGAGACCTTGTATCGATTATAGGGGTCTCAATTGTTTCACGATTAGGAATGCCTATCCCATTCCATTGATTACGGAGTTATTTGACCGCCTCAAGGGAGCAACGGTTTTCACAAAGCTTGATTCGAGAGGGGCATACAATCTCGTCAGGATTAACGAGGGCGACGAGTGGAAAACTGCGTTTAATACCAGATCAGGTGAATATGAGTATCTCGTAATGCCTTTTGGCCTTTGTAACGCTCCGGCAGTTTTTCAGGAGTTCATTAACGATGTCCTCCGAAATTTGTTGCAGTTATGTGTGGTGGTTTATCTCGACGATATCCTCATATTTTCCAAGTCCCTGGAGAATCACCACACAGATGTCTGTCGTGTGCTTCAGAGACTAAGAGAGAACAATCTCTGTTGTAAACTGGAGAAGTGCGAGTTCCATCATGAACAGGTTAAATTCCTGGGCTATGTCATTTCCACTGCTGGTTTTTTGATGGACCCAGAGAAACTTTCAGCGGTCCTACAGTGGCCTTGACGCGTGGATTTACGTCCTCTGCAGCGTTTTATTGGCTTTGCCAACTATTATCGGAAGTTTATTCGTAACTTCTCATCTCTGGTCAAGCCACTGACTGATATGACCAGGAAAGATGGCAACCCACAGAGTTGGTCTCCGGAGTACATTAAGGCCTTTGAGAGTCTCAAGGCTGCCTTTGTTTCTGCTCCTGTGTTGGCACACCCTGATCCTACGTTGCCTTTTATTTTAGAAGTTGATGCTTCTGAGACTGGAGTTGGCGCCCTTCTGTCTCAACGTCCTAACTCTGAGTGCGCTATGTATCCGTGTGGCTACTTTTCCAAGAAATTGTCACCGTCAGAGTGCAATTACGAGATTGGTGACAGAGAGCTGTTGGCGATCATTTTAGCCCTGAAAGAATGAAAACATCACCTTGAAGGTACCACTGTGCCGGTTCTCATTCTTACTGACCATAAGAATCTCACATTCTTGTCAGAGGCTAAGCGCCTTTCTCCCAGAAGGGCACGATGGGCTCTTTCCTTGTCGAGTTTTAATTACATTGTCTCATTCTTTACCCGGTACTAAGAATGTAAGGGCTGACACCTTGTCACGACAATTTTCCTCCACTTCCAAGATGGAGTCGGTTCTGGTTCCTGTGATTCCTCCTGATCGTATTTTGGCTATGGTTCGCACGAGTCTTACTTCTCCTTTGGGTGACAAAATTCTTGCTGCTCAGGTTGATGCTCCTCCTGAGAATAAATAATTATAAAGCTAGGTGGTGCCGCGCTAATCCTGAGTGAATAGGGTAATAACTAAAATACAAATGTGCAAATAGAGATAGAGTGTTAATTAAAAGTTGATAATATCGGCCGTGCAGGCACTCTCAATAAATAAGGCAACAGCTTTAAATAATAAGAAACACCTGTGCTAATAATAATAAATACCTATATCTCATCAATGTGCATACATAAATAATAATAATAAAAAATGTCGCAAATAGACTATCAGTGAATAAGTCGCATCATATCCATAAATAAATTCATAATAATAATAAACAGTGACAGTTAATAATAGTAAAGTGCATAATGCAATAGAAAGTGACTCATAATGTAAATCAACCATGCAACACATAAAGTGACATATGTGCAATGGTGTAATCAAAAAGCAATAAAAATAGTGTCCAAAGTTAGGCAAGTGTTATAGCGTAAAAGCTATTGAATCTAACGTGATTAAAATGTCCAAACATGCACAATAATAATAATGTGAAGAATATCAGCAAACAAGTCCTTCTTATTGAAACGTGATAACAGCGTCCTGGCATGCAGGAATAACAGTGCAGTGCTCAAGGTAGATCACAGGGTGCACATCTTCGTGTCTAGACACCTATATGTGAAATGGCCCCTTACCTTAGGGTAACAGGGCAAACGCATTGACCAAAACTTTTTGGGGGGGTCCTCCTAGAGATGTAAAACGTTATCCTCGTGGTCATAAAACAACCTAAAAACGATCCTATGTCCAACGAGCGGCGAGCTCGTAGACCTCTTGCAGCATGTACAGCCTGTCCCGTCACACCGCACGTGACTTCATCAGGGGCCCCTCCTGAGAAACCTTGTGAACGCTGCTTTGTTCCCGAGAGTATCCATACTGCTGTGCTCCAGACTTACCATTCTCCCAAGGTTGCTAGCCATCCTGGGAAGAATCAACTCTTTTGGGTCATTTCCCAACAAATCTGGTGGCCTAGTCTACGTGCTGATGTAACCGCCTTCGTAGCTGCCTGTTCCGCGTGTGCTCAGAGTAAGAATCCACGACACCTTCCAGTGGGCCTCCTACAACCCATACCCAATGGAGAAAGGCCCTGGACCCACCTGTCTATGGATTTCATTGTGGAGTTACCCAACTCCCAGGGCAACACAGTTATCCTTATGGTAGTTAACCGGTTCTCGAAAATGTCGCATTTTATTCCACTCAAGAAGTTGCCTACATCTAAGGAACTGGCTTCTATTTTTGCTTGGGAGATCTTCCGCTTACATGGCCTACTCAAGGTGATTGTCTCAGACAGGGGTAGTCAGTTTGTGTTCCAGTTCTAGCGAGCCTTTTGTGCACAGTTGGGTATTTAGCTTGCTTTCTCTTCTGCATATCACCCGCAGTCTAATGGGGCTGCAGAACAAGCCAATCAGTCCTTGGAGCAATTCCTACATTGCTATATTTTTGACCATCATAACAACTGTTCAGACCTCTTACAGTGGGCGGAGGTAGCTCACAATAGTGCCTTGAATTCTGCTTTCCGTTTGTCTCCGTTTATGGCGAACTATGGTTTCCAACCTTCCGTGTTGCCTGCCTTGTTTGTTCCGCAGAGTATTCCTGCGTTAGAGGAGCATCTCCATGGCCTTCGTTCCACTTGGGCACAAGTCCAGGAGGCTTTGCGACATGCTAACGATAGGTACAGACTCCATGCTGACCGCAGACGCCTGCCTGCATCTTCCTACCAGGTTGGTGACAGAGCCTGGCTGTCGTCTTGCAACCTCCGACTTCATGTTTCTTCTTTGAAGTTCGCACCTCGGTTTATTGGGCCTTTCCTTATTCTTCGCAGGATTAACCCAGTGGCTTACGCATTGGACCTTCCTCCTAGTATGCGCATCTCTAATGTGTTTCATGTCTCCTTATTGAAACCTTTGGTCTGCAACCACTTTACCACCTCGTGCCACGTCCTCACCCTATACAGGTTGAGAACCATGAGGAGTATGAAGTACAATCCATTGTTGACTCCCATAGGTTCTGTGTGCGGATACAGTACCTGGTGCATTGGAAGGGGTACGGTCCGGAGGAACGCTCTTGGGTCTCATCCTTGGACGTACATGCCCCTGTCCTCCTCCATAATTTCCATAGAAGTTTACCCCTCAAGCCAGGGGGTACTGTCAGGGCTGGGCTCAGCCCTTCTTTCTCTGAGCTGGCTGCTGAGCTGTCGGTTAATTGCCAGCTCCTTTCTCTCCACAGTGACTCAGCGGTTGATGATCCGCTTGTCAGTCCTGCCTACTTAAAACCGTCCAGCTCACTTCATCTCTGCCTTCGCCTTTGGTCACATCTCAGAGACTTTCTCCTGCGTTCCTGTTGAAGACTTGCTTGGCTGACGTCCCTTCTGGCTCCTGAACCTGCTTGCTGTGCTACTACGTTGATCTCTGGCTCTCTGACAATTGGCATTGGCTGACTACCCGATCTAGTTACTGAACTCTGGCTATGTATTGACTACGCTTACTCTGTTTACCTTTTTATTTCTATTAAACAAGTGTGATTAACTGTACTTCTGTCTCGGTCTGATTCATGGTTTCTGACAACAATACGCCAAACAGCACAGAGACAAGCCTCAAACCTTCTGGTACAAAGTCAGTTGGAGTAATGAGACCAAAATTTAGCTTTTTGGCCACAACCATAAACGCTACATTTGGAGAGGAGTCAACAAGGCTTATGATGAAATGTACATCATTCCTACTGTGAAACACGGAGGTGGACCGCTGATGTTTTGGTGATGTGTGAGCTACAAAGGCACAGGAAATTTGGTAAAAATTGATGACAAGATGGATGCAGTATGTTATCAAAAAATACTGGAGGAGCATTTCCATTCGCCAGCCAGGAAGCTGCGCATGGGAGGTACTCGGACACTCCAACATGACAACAAGGCCAATTCGACCTGTCATTGGTTACAGTAGAATAAAGTGAAGGTTCTGGAGTGGCCATCTCAGTCTCCTGACCTCAATATCATTGAGACACTCTGGGGAGATCTCAAACGTGCCGTTCATGCAAGACAGCCCAATAATTTACAGGAACTGGAGGATTTTTGCCAAGAGGAATGAGCAGCTTTACCATCTAAGAAGATAAAGAGCCTCATCCACAAATACCACAAAAGACTTCAAGCTGTCATTAATGTTAAAGGGGGCAATACACGGTATTAGGAACTGGGGTATGTAGACTTTTGATCAGGGTCATTTGGGTAGTTTCTGTTTTCATTATGATTTTAAAAAAGTAAACACAGTTGATTGATAATAAATGGCTTCAGCCAAACACTAACCATGAGTGAAAGAAAAGTTTTTGTGTTATCATTCATATTCTTGGAAAGATTGCCAAGAAATCATAAATTCTGCCAGGGTATGTAAACTTATGAGCATAACTGTATCCAAGTGTGACACACACTAATATATGTTGTTGTTTACTGCTATTAAAAATCATCTTTCCTTTTCAATTTGCAGCCGCTGTCATTTTCTGTGCATTTAGTTCACACTACCTCGACTTGGGATCCGACTTGTCAGACCTCAAGTCGCCCCAAGTCGCTTGACATCTGAAAGTCCATGTAAGTGAATGAGAGCCGTCTATATGTACGCTACTGAAGTCGCTCCGACTTCAGAAAAGGTCTCTGTACTACTTCAAGGCGACTTGTAGGCGACTTGTACCCATTGCTTTCAATGGAAGTCGCCTACAAGTCGGATCGCGATCTATACTGAAGCGACTTCACAGGAAGAGAAGATGTTTTTTTCAAGCAAACCCCTCCCTCCCCCAGAGCGGATTGTAGTTTGATTGGCCACTGGAAAGTCGCCTGTCCTGGAGGCGACTTGAAGTCGCCTTGTAAGTCGCCCCAAGTCGCCCCAAGTCGCGCTGTGGTGTCGCCCTCAGGTCGCGTCCAGGTCGCCTCGCAAAGTCGCGGCCAGAGTCGTGTTGCCCCTGTGTGAACCGGCACTTAATGCAATATGGCGACCTGGAGGCATTCCCTACACCATTGGTGTACAGAACCTCCCTAGATATGTTATTTCCTGCTCGTGTGATTGGCTCACTGATTTTCCCAGAAGTCTGCACTAGAAGTGTATGTTTCTTTCCATTACGACATTTCGGACAACATTTTCATTGTTCAGAGATTTAGATGCATCTAAATCACAATAGTAACAAATTTTAATGAATCCAAAATAAATGATAACAAAAGAAATTATTTGAATTCAAAATGAATTTGAATTTGAAAATTAATTTAACCTCAAAATGGAAACATATTGCAATAATACATACAGGTATAAAAGTGAAATAATGATTCCAACCTAGGCTGCTTTATAGAAAATAAAATAATAGAACAGAATATAAATAAAAATGATAGAATAGAATAGAACAGAACATAACAGAATATAAATGAATAGAATAGAATAGGAAATAAAAGAATAGATTAGTATAAAACAATAAAATAGAATATAAAATGAAGCATTATAATAGGATACTATAGAATAAAATAAAACATAATAGAATATAAGATAATAGAAAAAAAGAGTAGATTAAATAGAATAGAATAGAACATTACATAAAAGAATAGAATAGAAAAGAAAATACAAGAATAGAAAATAATACAAAGGAATAGAATAGAATATAAGATAAAAGAATATAAAAGAAATGAATAGAATAGAAAAAAATACAATAGAATATAAGATAAAAGAATAGAATAGAAATGAATAGAATAGAAAAAAATACAAAGGAATAGAATAGGGTATAAGATAAAAGAATAGAAAAGAAAATAATAGAATAGAAAAGAATACAATAGAATATAAGATAAAAGAAAAGAATAGAATAGAAAAAATACAAAGGAATAGAATAGAATAGAAGATAAAAGAATAGAATATAAAAAAATTACAAATAGAATACAATAGAACAACATAGAACTAATATAGCCATCTTCTGAAATTCTCATTTCCTGCTTATGTGATTTGCTCACTGATTTTCCCAGACGTCTGCACTAAGATGCAAGACAGATTTTAGGCATCTTCAGCAAAAGAAATTTCACTTTTGATCAGCTACTCCCCAAGGGTTAAATACTTCTAAAGGGATGCAGACCGTGTTCCTTTTCCACCAGAACACTGAGATTGCACCAGGTGATTATAATAAACCAGACCCTCCCATTCGGAGCTCGCACAGGACAGGGTGAATGTACATTGATCACCCAGAGGGGGTGTTTCCACCCCCCCTATTTTAGACCCAGTGATGTCATCCCTGTGCTTCTCTTTGCAATGCCGGTGTTTCATCAGATTAGGCGAAGCGTCAGATTTTGAAACAGAAGTGACGTTCCGTCGCTGCCATCTTGGTACACCCCACACTCGTCCACAGTAAGGATACAGTGAGACGGGGGCAAGCAGACATCTTGTTACACCCACCAGTGGATCATGGTTGGTGGGAGGGGCTGGCACGGTGCAGTGGGAGGAGTTATTCAAACATCAAATTGCCTTGATGGGTGGGTGTCAGTCTGGAGGAGTGGGCATTCCTAGGCAGAAGCATTTTCATGCAGATCGCACTGGGTAACGCTCACATGTGACGCTGAGCTTCCATGATTGCAAGAATTAAAACCCAATGAATGAAAGGGGAGGGCCAGGGATAGGAAAGGATTGGGTGATTCTGGTGTCCAGAGGAAGAAACCTGCCAGGGGTTCTCACCTTAAAAAAAAAAAATCTTTTTTTTTTGTATTGAGATACATGTTAAAATTTAATTCAATGCAAATGAGCTAATCAGTCAGCTGCTGCTCCTTTCCCTGTCCAATCACAAGCTGGGGGGGGGGGGGGGGACAAGACCTGTAAGTATCACCTAACTGCAACAGAAAACAGTCAGGTCTATTGTCCTGCCAGGCAGTGCTGTACTGTGTGACAGAGCTGTATAAATCTCAGGACTAGATGGACAGAAATACCTATCCTTTGACAGGTAAATCATCTCCCATATATGTGAATTTTACTGCTAGCCTGTTTAGCTTTAAATTCCATTTTGACCCCTTTTTAACCGGTTCAATACCGGGCATTTTCACCCCCTTCCTTCCCAGACCAATTTTTAGTTTTCAGCGCTGTCGCACTTTAAATGACAATTGCGCGGTCATGCGACGTTGTACCCAAACAAAATTGACGTCCTTTTTTCCCCACAAATAGAGCTTTCTTTTGGTGGTATTTGATCACCTCTGCGGTTTTTATTTTTTGCGCTATAAACAAAAGAAGAGCGACAATTTTGAAAAAAACACAATATTTTTTACTTTTTGCTTAATTTAATATCCCAATTTAAAAAAAAAAAAAATTTTGCTCAG
The DNA here is from genome assembly GCA_037952835.1 of Lithobates septentrionalis. Lineage (NCBI taxonomy): Eukaryota > Metazoa > Chordata > Amphibia > Anura > Ranidae > Lithobates > Lithobates septentrionalis. The sequence goes on from JBBDGP010002191.1 coordinate 476,646, forward strand.
TTTCAGCCGATACATATTCTTCTACATATTTTTGGTAAAAAAAATCGCAATAAGCGTATATTGATTGGTTTGTGCAAAAGTTATAGCGTCTACAAGATACGGGATAGATTTATGGCATTTTTAAAAAAAAAAATAATTCATTTATTTTTTTTACTAGTAATAGCGGCGATCGCGATTTTTTTTTCGTGACTGCGACTTTATGGCGAGCACATCGGACACTTTTGACACATTTTTGGGACCATTCTCATTTATACAGCGATTCGTGCTATAAAATTGCATTGATTACTGTGTAAATGTGACAAGCAGGGAAGGGGTTAACCACTAGGGGGACACAAGGGGTTAAATATGTTTCCTAGGGAATGATTCTAACTGTAGGGGGCGGGGACGTACAAGGGGAGGAGACCGATCAGTGTTCCTCTATACTGGGAACACAGATCGGTCTCCTCTCAACTGACAGGACGTGGATCTGTGTGTTTACACACACAGATCCACGGTCCGGCCCGGTTAACGGGCAATCGCGGGTGCCTGGCAGACATCGCGGCCGCCGGGCACACGCACCGAGTCCCGAGCAACGCGGCGCGCGCGCGTGCCCCCTAGACGTCCGGGAAGCTCAGGCCGTCATATGACATCCACCCAGGATGGGAGATCCCATCTGTGGACGTCATATTACAATACGCGGGTAGTGAAGTGGTTAAGCTAGCCACCCAGTTATAGATTTTCTCTTGTCATCCCGTAGGCTGAATGAGGAAAAATTGATGAAATCAATAGAGTCCTCCATTCATGCCGAGATTTCCCTATGGTATTTGTAAGGGATAGGATGCTGTCATTGTCTGGACAATAATTGTCCACCTGGCTCACCCAATTTTATCTATTGACTTTTGCTGAGCAGGGAGCTGCCTGCAGGTCCGCTCATCATGGCTTGAATTTCAGAGGTTTCAGCACAAATCGGCTGATATCCGACCTGTGTGTGGCCAGCTTGGGGCCCCATTCCCACTAGACTGGAGCGTAGACGGGTGATTTTAAAGGGTTTCCTTTTTGGGTATTTGTTCGCACTTTTTTACGCGTGACTTTTAGTACGATAGCAGAGACGTGCGTTTGTGGCCCCATGGACTATGGTTGCCACCTCATCCCTTTAAACCCGAACACATATTAATTACACGGGTTCTGTGGCTGATTAAGGTGGCCAGGCCATTTTTTGCGATTTTGCACTGCGTCGCTTTAACTGACAATTGCGCGGTCGTGCGACGCTGCACCCAAACAAAATTGATGTCCCTTTTTTCCCACAAATAGAGCTTTCTTTTGGTGGTATTTGATCGCCTCTGCGGTTTTTATTTTTTGCGCTATAACCAAAAAAAAGCAACAATTTTGAAAAAAACACAATATTTTGTACTTTTTGCTATAGTAAATACCCCCATTTTAAAAAAAAATTTTAAGCTAATTTTTTTCCCAGTTTAGGCCGATATGTATTCTTCTACATATTTTTGGTAAAAAAAAAATCGCAATAAGCGTATATTGATTGGTTTGCGCAAAAGTTATAGCGTCTAAAAATAGGGGATAGACTTATAGCATTTTTATTATTTTTTTTTTCACTAGTAACGGCGGTGATCTGCAATTTTGATCGGGACTGCGACATTATGGCGGACACATCGGACACTTTTGACACATTTTTGGGACCATTGTCATTTATACGGTGATCAGAGCTATAAAAATGCACTGATTACTGTAAAAATGACACTGGCTGGGAAGGGGTTAACACTAGGGGGGCGATCAAGAGGTTAACTGTGTTCCCTCATGTGTTTCTAACTGTGGAGGGAGGGGACTGACCTAGAGGAAGTGACAGATCGTTGTTCCTAGCTATGGAGGAACTCACGATCTGTCACTCCTCACAGAACAGAACAGGGATGTGTGTGTTTACACACACACATCCATATTCTGCCTCTTGTGCCCACGATCGCTCGTGGCCAGCGGTCATTGCGACTGTCGGCTACGAGCATCGGCACCCCGCAGTTCAGCTGCAACGGTTCGTGGAATCGTGCTGACCTGCCGCAGTAAAATGACGGCGGCTGGTCGGCAAGCTGTTAATCAGCCTCAGAACCTGTGTAATTTAAAGGTGTTTGGGTTTAAAGGGATGAGGTGGCAACTCTACCATAGACCTTTAGACCCCTTTCACACTGAAGGTGTTTTTCAGGCGCTTTTGGGCTAAAAATAGCGCCTGTAAAGCGCCTGAAAAATGCCTCCCCTGCAGTCCCAATGTGAAAGCCAGACTGCTTTCACACTGGGGCGCTGCGCTGGCAGAACTTTAGAAAAAGTCCTGCAAGCAGCATCTTTGGGGTGGTGGAGGAGCGGTGTGCTGGGCACAGAAGTGCCTGCAAAGTGCTTCGGCAGTAGCGCAACACTGGCACATTTAACCCTTTAGCCGCTAGCGGGGGTTAAAAGCGTCCCGCTAGCGGCTGAATAGCGTCGCTAAAACTTACTGCAGCAGGGCGGCCGCTCTGGGCAGAATCATATACCTGTGCGTGATTGCCAGACCATTGTTCCTAATTTTTACGAAAAGTCTACTGACTGGAATGGTACCAGCAGATTGGAGAAAAGCCAATGTAGCTCCAATATTTAAAAAAGGGCATAGATATATCCCTGGGAATTACAGACCAGTTAGCCTAACATCAATAGTATGCAAGCTCTTGCAGGGGATGATAAGGGACTGTATACAAGATTTTAGTAATGAGAACGGTATCATTAGCCGTAATCAGCATGGATTCATGAAGAATTGTTCTTGCCAAACCAATCTGCTAACCTTCTATGAGGAGGTGAGTTGCCATCTAGATAAAGGAAGGCCCGTAGATGTGGTGTATCTGGATTTTGCAAAAGCATTTGACACAGTTCCCCATAAACGTTTACTGTACAAAATAAGGTCCATTGGCATGGACCATAGAGTGAGTACATGGATTGAAAACTGGCTACAAGGGCGTGTTCAGAGGGTGGTGATAAATGGGGAATACTCGGAATGGTCAGGGGTGGGTAGTGGGGTTCCCCAGGGTTCTGTGCTGGGACCAGTCCTATTAAATTTGTTCATAAACGACCTGGATGATGGGGTAAACAGTTCAATCTCTCTATTTGTGGACAATACTAAGCTAAGCAGGGCAATAACTTCTCCGCAGGATGTGGAAACCTTGCAAGAAGATCTGAACAAATTAATGGGGTGGGCGACTACATGGCAAATGAGGTTTAATGTAGAAAAATGTAAAATAATGCATTTGGGTGGCAAAAATATGAATGCAATCTATACACGGGGGGAGAACCTCTAGGGGGATCTAGGATGGAAAAGGACCTCGGGGTCCTAGTAGATGATAGGCTCAGCAATGGCATGCAATGCCAAGCTGCTGCTAACAAAGCAAACAGAATATTGGCATGCATTTTATCTCAACTCCAGAGATAAAACAATAATTCTCCCGCTCTACAAGACTCTGGTCCGGCCGCACCTGGAGTATGCTGTCCAGTTCTGGGCACCAGTCCTCAGGAAGGATGTGCTGGAATTGGAGCGAGTACAAAGAAGGGCAACTAAGCTAATAAAGGGTCTGGTGGATATTAGTTATGAGGAAAGGTTGCGAGTACTGAACTTATTCTCTCTGGAGAAGAGACGCTTGAGAGGGGATAGGATTTCAATGTACAAATACCGTACTGGTGACCCCACAATAGGGATAAAACTTTTCCGCGAAAGGGAGTTTAATAAGACAGATGGCCATTCACTAAACTTAGAAGAAAAGAGGTTTAACTTTAAACTACGTAGAGGGTTCTTTACTGTAAGAGCAGTAAGGATGTGGAATTCCCTTCCACAGGCGGTGGTCTCAGCGGGGAGAATTGATAATCTCAAAAAACGATTAGATAGGCACCTGAACGACCACAACATACAGGGATATACAATGTAATACTGACATATAATCACACACATAGGTTGGACTTGATGGACATGTGTCTTTTTTCAATCTCGCCTACTATGTAACTATGTAACAGTTAACAAGCACTCCCAGGGAACACAGTTAACCTTTGATCGCCCCTGATGTTAACCAATTCCCTGCCAGTGTCAGAACAGTGACAGTGCATATTTTTAGCCCTGATCATTGTATTAGTGTCAGTTAGGTGTCCGATTTGTCCGCCGCAATATCGTAGTCCCGCTGTAAGTCACTGATCACTGCCATAACTAGCAAAAAATAAAAAAAATTATAAAAATTCCATAAATACTGTATATCCCATAGTTTGTAGACGCTATAACTTTTGCGCAAACCAATCAATATACGCTTATTGGGATTTGTTTTACCAAAAATATGTAGCAGAATACATATTAACATATTAATCTAAATTGATGAAGAAATTTTATTTTTGACATTTTTTTATTGAATGCATTTTATATCAGAAAGTAAAAAATATTTTTTTTTTTTTTTTTTTCAAAAATTCTAGTAGGCGTGAAAAGGGAATAGATGTCGACAAATCCATTGTCAATCCACCAGGAAACTTGTTTGGGTTTTCACATCCAGGAAGGAATAGGGGGAAATGAATAAGACGAAACAAGGGCAAATGGGAAGAAATTAAGCCCGCTGAAAATTTAACTGAATCCCACAAGCGGAGAGAGTGAGCTAGACAAGGACCCAAGGTAGGTGGGCGGTGGATGGCCGGGAGCCAGGGCAGAGAGGAAACTGGTGTAGGATAGGAATCCACAAGATCAATAGTAGCCCACAATGGCAGTTCATGGGTTTTATGAAGATGGGAGTATAGATGCTGCCGTAAAATACGTTTGAAGATTGGGAACCCCAGATGTATACGCAAAATATGTGATGGGATTGGAACCAGTAGAACTCGAAAAAAATAAAGCCGTTTTGGAAGATAGGACATGCGGACTGCAGTGATCCTGCCAAACCAGGACAACCGAAAGTGGGTCCATGAGGTCAACATTTCAGTCAATTTTCTGAACAAAGGCGGAAAATTGGCCTGATATAGATCATCATACTTTGGGGGACATTATAGTATTTTCACATATCTTATTGGTCAGTAAAGTAAGGATGGTCTCTGGGTTACAGGTGGTCAAGATGGTCAGGGGTCTCCAAACTTTTCAGTATGATTGCCATATTGTACATTGTACAAATAATTATGGGCCAAAAAAGTCTTATAAATGAATGAAGAAGTCCCCGTGTTACATCTTAGAGTGCCCAGCAGAGTCCTCCCCTAGATCCAGGAGTGCCTATCTAAGTCCACTCCACTCCCCCCTTACATCCAGGAGTGCCCAACATAGCCCTCTCTTAGATCTATGAGTGCCCAGCAGACCCCCCTTACATTCAGGAGTGCCCATCAGAGTCCCACTTTACATCCAGGAGTGCCCAACAGAGTCCGCACTTACATTGAGAAGTGCACAGGAGAGTCTCCCATTACACCCAGGAGTGCTCAGCAAAGTCATCCCTTACATCCAGGAGTGCTCAACAAAGTCACACCTTACATCCAGGAGTGCTCAACAAAGTCACCCCATGGGCCATAGTTTGGAGATCTCTTGTCAAGTTTATAGGGTTTACTAGGTTAAGGGTTAAAGCTGACCTTCACCCTCCCCAACCACTTTCCATCATTCCACTCTCCCGCCCCCACCCCCCCACTCCTCTCTCACAATCGAAAATTTTTTAAAAAAATGGTGCCCTCTTTTTTATGGAACACCTCCACACACTCCCTGGATTCTCACTGCTGTACATGTGTGTCATCATGGTTCTGGCTGTTTCTTCCTGGTTCTTGCAGTCATCCCTCTGGTGAAACGCCATCACATCATCAGGGGGCCTACTGGAGGAGCCCAGAAGAGACAGCCAGCTCCTGATGATGTCAGAGAAGATGGTGGCTCAGGGCCAGATGAGCAGCAGTGGTAGGCCCTTACAGAACACCACTGCACTCATTGGGCATGTGAGAAAAAATTAAAAATAACAATAAAAATTAAGCATTCCATTCAATATAGTGCATGGGGGTCTCCTTAGTCTACCTGTAAAGTGTCACATCTGTACCATGTATAGAAGCTGCTGCAGAAATAATTGCATTTATAAAACCCAAAAAAAATACATTTTCCCCGAAGCTTTCTTTATTTTGTAAACAACAGCTTGCGGAGCCAGTCTGTATGATGAGGCGACAATGTAGTGCACTGGGAACAAGATTACAGATTCTTTGGATAAATTCTGGTGTCTCTCCCGCAGACTTTGATAAGAAGTAACAGGTGTGGAAAAATTGGTCTTCAGGTGTCGGAGGCACCTTCACATCGTAACCCTATATAGGTACTCTTGATGAAAGCAAGAATTGACCTTGTTGTCAAAAATTTTAATGATATGCACCTGTCAAACAGGTGTGGAAAAATTGGTCTTCAGGTGTCGGAGGCACCTTCACACCGTAACCCTATAGAGGTACTCTTGATGAAAGCAAAAATTGGCCTTGCTGTCAAAAAATTGAAATGATATGCACCTGTCAAACATGTTTGAAAAAATTGGCCTTTGGGTGTCGGTGGTGCCTTCACATCGTAACCCTATAGAGGTACTCTTGATGAAAGCAAGAATTGGCCTTGCTGTCAAAAATTGAAATGATATGCACCTGTTAAACAGGTGTGGAAAAATTGGTCTTTGGGTGTTAATTGTGCCCATGAAACCTACACCAAAAAAATTCTTCCAGATGAAATCAACACTCACAATGCTGGGCAGCCTAGAAGTCTTGCAGAGATTCCACAACCCAAAAACACTTATTTAGCGACATCGGCATCAGGGGCTTCATAGCTGCTAGTAATCCAGGACTGATTCATTTTGATAAATGTCAGATGGTCCACGGAGTCTGTGGACAGACGCGTTCTATTATCAGTAACAAAACCTCCAGCAGCACTGAATGCCCGTTCAGAATGCATGCAGGATGCAGGGCAGCCCAGCAGCTCAATTGCATACTGGACAAGTTCTGGCCAGTGGTCTATCATGACCCAGTAACCCAGTGGATCGTCAACTGGAAAGCTCTCCATCTCTGTTTTTGCCCCTAGATAATCGTCCACCATATGTTGCAGACACTGCCGATGGGATGTGGAAGCTGACAGCACTGGGTGGCGAGGACTAAAAAATTGTGAAATGCATCTCCACCTCTCCTCTCTTGACCAACAGAAGCCTCAAAACTACATTTCCCACAACACTGTAACCTACCAGTCAGGAAAAGCAGTGGATAAACTCCTCTTTAAGGTGTCCTCAAGAGATTTAATCTTCTGCACCCTCAGTGGGGACAGGTTGAGTTCTGAGAATTTCCTCTTGTAACGTGGTCAAGGAGGGTTGCCAATCAATAGTCACCCTTCTCCTTTGAAGTGTGAGGGAGCCCATGCACCGCAAGTTTGCAGAGGCGTGAGAAGCAAACTCCTCGGGTTCACTGAGGATTACAGTATCTGGAACAGCCTCTTCCCAGCCACGTACTACTCCCAAGGGTTTTGGGGATGGAAAACCATCTCTTAAGGTTTGACGTATGTCTTCCTCTGCTTCAATGCCTCCAAAACTAGAATCCTCCTTCTCCTCCTACTCCTCCCTCTCCTCTTGTGTGTTCTGTGGCATAGGAAGAATGGTGTCTGCATAAAGCGGGCTTTGAGAGGAAAGCAAGTCCTCCTCTTCCTTCTGCTGCTCTGCCTCGAGTGCCCTGTCCATAATGCCACACAGAGTCTGCTCCAGCAGGAACACAAGAGGTATTGTGTCACTGATGCATGCATTGTCATGGCTCATCATCCTTGTGGCCTCCTAAAATGGTGATAGTAGAGTGCATGCATCCTTTATCAGCAGCCATTAGCTTGGGGAGAAAAAGCAGAGCCAGCCTGAGCTGCTTGTTGTGCCATACTAACACATGTACTAATTGAGGACCCTCTGCTGTATGTGCAGCATTGCCAAAGTCGGGTTCCACCTGGTGGGCATGTCCCAAATCAGGCGGTTTATGGGCAGGTGGAATTCCTGCTGAATTTCAGCCAACCGAGCACTGGCTGTGTATGACCACCTGAAATGGCTACAGACTCTTCTGGCCTGTTTTAGCAGATCTTCCAACCCTGGGTACCTATTTATAAATGCTGCACCACCAAATTGAGGACATGTGGCAGGCATGGAGGTTTGTGCCGTTATCGCACACCACCATTCCTGGCTCCAGCTGGTGTGGCGTGAACTACCTCTGGGCCTGCCCCTGTAGAGCTGCAAGAATCTCTGCTATAGTGTGGTTCCTGTCCCCTAGTCACACCAACTGAAGCACTGCATGGCACCTTTTAGCCTGACTCATTGAATAGCCCATTGAACACTTAGGGGGTACTTGTGGTTCATAGTACAATTCAGCAGAGGAGGGCATGGAGGGGCAGAAGGAAGAGGTGAAGCTGACAAATCTTGCATCATCACCACTAGCTGTATGGTGACATGGCTGTACAACAAGCTGCAGCACTGAGCCCTGTCCTGCATCCTTCCGAGTTGCAAGCAGAGTTACCCAGTGTGCCGTGAATTAAATATATCGTCCCTGACTGGACCACATGTCAGCAATAACGTGAACTTTGCGGCTGACTGCCTTGCCCAACGATGCCACAACATTGCCTTCCACGTGATGGTACAGAGCTGTAATGGCCATATGTGAAAAGAAATAGTGACTGTAACCTGCCATTGTGGTACAGCACATTCTGCAAATTCACAGAAGGAGGCAGAATCCACCAGATGGAAAGGCAGTTGTAAAGCCAGCAGCTTTGACAAGCTTGCATTTAGATGCTGGGCAAGTGGGTGGAAGTGACTGTATTTTTTTTTTTTGCTGCAGCAGATGGGGTAGAGAAATTTCCCAGCTATAGTCTACAGCTGGTGGTATGCTACTGGCAGATGTGCTACAAGGACCTGGGACACCCTGCGCTATACCATCATCCCTGTCAGTGGAGGCTACTGAGAGGTCATGAGGTATAGTGGGGGCAGACTGAGGTGAGTAAGGAGGAAGAACAGAATTGCGTCCCTTTTGTGTGGCTTTCAGGTGCTTTTGCCAACAGGCTGAGTGGTGGGAGGTTAAATGCCTTGTCAAGCATGTGGTACCCAAATGTTTTAATTTTTTGCCACGCTTGATGTGCTTGAGACAAAGTTTGTAAATTGCAACAGTACGATCGGCTCCACATGTGCTAAAAAAGGCTCAGACAGCTGAGCTGTGGAAAGTTGGCTGGGGGATAACAGCTCCACAATGTGATGAAATAGGGTGGCTGCTCTCTACTCTTCCATGATGGCTGCCTCGTTGGGGTTGTGCGTCACCCTCATATTCCTCCTCTCTGACCCAAGTCACATCACTGAACTCATCATCATCATCTACTCCATCCATATTACCACTGGAGGCAACTTGGCAATATGCTGCGGCTGGGGGAACATGACTGCCAATTTGTGTACCAGTGTTCTCCCCTCTCTGTAGGCTTATGTTCCTACCTTCCTCAACCTCAGAACCAACATCTGAATCAAGTAATGGCTGTGCATCGTCAAGGAGCAAGTGGCTGACGCTTTGTTCAAATAATTCAGCTGACTCCTCCATGCCTGATGCTGGGACTATGGCAGGAATAGCGGTGGACAAGGAGGCAGATTTAGCCACTCTGGCAGCTGCAGTGGACTGTGCACTCGTCTCTGTTTGGGTGACGGAGGATGAGGAGGATGAAGATGGTTTAGTAAGCCAGTCCACCACCTCCTCTTCATGCTGTGGCTGGATAGCACGGTCAACATCACTAAACAGAGGAAATTATGCCCTGCCAGAGGACTGACCATGTCCACCTTTTGCCTGTGGACACATACACTGCTGGCCCCCTCACAGTGCCATGGGAACACCTGCCTCTCCTTGTTGCCCTCCCAGACATGATGGGGGGGTGCTTATTAACAAAATGTAATAAAAATTTGGAAATGTGTACGTGGATGCACTTTAATCAATGGAAAGTGGTGTTTGGTGCACTTTAGTACTCACTACATTGACACACTCCACTTATACACTACAGTATACTGCACTGACACACTGCAATATACTGCATTAAACGTGCAGCAATGCACTGAAATATACTTCGCTAAACGTCCCTTTTACGGGGTTTATGATGCCGGGAGGTGGAGCGGGGTTTATGATCATGCGACCGCCGTGGTTGGCTTCCACGGCGGTCACAAGATCGAAAAGCTCCCAATCCCTACTTTCCGTTAGCTGTTGGTAACTGTGCCAGGAGCACGCTCTCGGCACAGCTCTATTTACACAAATTCACGCAAATTTGCGGCCGCTCTGCACCAAGGTCCACCTGCCAAGAGGCTGCATATTTGCATGCGGCCAGCGTCAAGGGGCTAAGATTAGAGTATCTGGCCATGCCCACCAGTAGTGGGAGGGAAGATGACATCCATGGCTGAACTTTGCAGCTAAGGAACAAGGATGTCACTGGGAACCAGAACCACAGGAGTAATAAATCTAAAATTTACGAGCCCTGACATGACTAATAAATGATAGCAATGCAGACCAAAAATAGAGGAAATTAAATTTTTGGTAAAAAAAAAGTAATTTAAAAAAAACAACGTGTTTCAGGGGCAACACTGCTCCTCTTCATCAGGGCTCAACACAGGATAAAACTTGGATAGACGCAGAACCAGTATGGAACTCTCTACATGGAGTAGCAACATGACCACAGTTGCTGAGCAGCAGTGGAGTCCATCCAAGTTTTATCCTGTGTTGAGCCCTGATGAAGTGGGAGTGGTGTTGCCCCCAAAACGAGTTGGATTTTTAAAAATGACCTTTTTTTACCAACATTTAAAATTATTTTAGTCTCTTTTTCTGAAGCCAGTGGCATACAATGGGTTTCCAGCACCCGGGGCAGGGCAAGTATTGCGCCCCCTAATCCATGGACCATTAGTGCTCACCGAGTCTCTTCCACAAGAGCTCCCCTGTGTGCTCGGCTTTCTCATCCACTCATAGTGGCCCTCTGCCACCCCTTGAGAGACTGGATGCTGAAGCCCAGCAGACAGCACCCACCATTGGTTGGTCCATTTGGGTAATCAGGCACAAGGCTGTAGCTCAGGCTGCACTCTGGGGAAGGATTGATGGGAGTATGCCCTGATGAGTAGGCAGTGTGGCACCAGTCCTCCCGGAGGGGCCCATAGGGTTGGATCCAGGTTGAGGGACCCCACCTACCTCTACACTACCTACACCACCATCCCCAGAGTGTGCACCCCCTTTATTGTAACGCCCTAACTATAGGACCTTCACAGAGTGTACATCCCACTAACAGTGCACGCCCCATACAAACAACCACAGTGAGTACAGTCCTCCAGCAGACACCACCCACCATAGAGTGGTCCTTGGTCCTGTCCAGTTGTCCAGTTGGGTTGTCAGGCACAAGCCTGTAGCCCAGGCTGTCCCTGGGGAAGGGTCGGTAGGAGTATGCCCTGAGGAGTAGGCAGCGTGGCACCAGTCCTCCCTGAGGGGCCCATAGGGTGTGATTGAGGGTGAGGGGCACCACCTACCCTTACACCACCATCCCCACATTGTGCACCCCCTTTATTGTACACCCCCCAACTATAGGACCTTTACAGAGTGTACACCCCACCAACAGTACATACCCCATGCAAACAATCACAGTCAGTATAGTCCCCCCAGATTAGAAAACCAAAACCAAAATTACTAGTTATGGACTCAACCAGATGAAGAATGGGTCCCTCAAATATATTTATAGATTTGTAGCCAAAGCATTTAACCAAACAGTCCGCCTAGATACCGGGGGGATTTAAAAAAGACATTTTCTCTTCTTACCGGGAGATGCACCCCAATCCATGCACACGTCTGCCTGGGCACACCCACACCATGCACCCTGCTATATGAGCACTCCCCACTCTATACCTACACCCCCTCATAGTGCACCCCCACTCCCTTCATCCCCTCATTGTGCACCCCTACTTCCTTCATACCCTCATTGTGCGCCCCCACTCCCTTCATCCCCTCATTGTGCACCCCCACTTTCTTCATCCCCTCATTGTGCACCCCCACTTCCTTCATCCCCTCATTGTGCACCCCCACTCCCTTCATCCCCTCATTGTGCACCCCCACTCCCTTCTTCCCCTCATTGTGCGCCCCCACTCCCTTCATCCCCTCATTTAAATCCGAAATTTGCACTAAAGTGTTTTTGGAATGTGAAAGAGCCGAATTATGGAAAAGTTCCCCTTTATATAACGCGATGACATGCTTCGTGTTTTCCCATCTATCTTACGCCTTTCTGTTATTTTTTACTAGATGACGTTCAGGTATAAAGCCCTCAGCCCAACTTGCAGGGCTCATTACCTCCGGGGTCTGAGTCAGCATTACAGGAACGGAGAATCAATCGCAATAATTCTGCACTTAAAAGTGCCTCTGGAAGATCAGATTTCCGAGAGTTTTTCCCGGCAGGCATCGCTCCACAGCTACAGAGGGCAACTGAACACAATCATCTCTTTAGTATGGAAGGAGTGAAGACTGACCCCGGAGAGCCCCTGTGCACCCTGGCCACTTCAGTTTTTGATTTGCATTTAGTCCATCTTTTCTTTCTAAAAGCAGAAAGAAGACTGCGGCACCAGGCCGGGCTTCATATATCTCCACTTGTGAATGTGAATGTTAACATTATGGGGTTTTTTCATGATTTAAAAATACATGTTGCAGTTTTTAATCTGACACTTCATAAAGTGTTGTCATTGGGAAGCAGGATCCACCCTCGTTTTGTTTTATCATTTTTAGTCATTCATTCTTAATCTGTCTATTCAGAAAGAAAAAAAAAAACTGGCAGGGTCTTACTGTTCCAAATGCCATCCAAAAAAAAAAAAAATGGTGAGTTAACTATTCCAAATGCTATAAAGAAAAAAAACTGGTAGGCTTTAATGATTCCAAATGCTATCCAAAAAAAAAAAAATGGTGGATTTTAACCATTCCAAGTATTACAAAAAAATATGAATGAGTGCGCTTTAAACCATTCCAAACACTAGATATAAAAAAGTTTAGTTTTAACCATTCCAAAAGCTATCTATATACAAAGGAAATAATGAATTTTAACCATAACAAATAAAAAAAAATAAAAAAAATGGTAGGTTTTAAATATTCCAGGCGCTAACAATAAAAAATGTTGGGTTTTAACAATTCCAATTGCTATGGATTGAAAAAAAAAAAAAAAAAATGATAGTCTGTAACCATTCTAAATGCCATACAAAATAGAAGGGTTGGCTTCATTCACACCTATGCAGTTTGCTTTTGAGTGTTTCTGCAGTGCTTTTTGCTGTGCTTTTCGTGTTTTTTTTTTTTACTGCGATTTTGCGGCGACTTGCAATTTTTTCATTTTTTTGGGGGGGAGGGGATTTGTTGTAGGGCAGATTAAAAAAACCGCAAAACGTAAATCACGCCAAAATCGCTGCAACAGCGCGTTAAAAACGCACTGCATGCTTTTCGGCAGCTTCCCCATCGAAGTCTATTGAACCGAAAACACACAAAAAAGCACCGTTTTGCGCTTTAAAAAAGTCCCCGACCCTTTCCAAAAACGCAGAGGCACAAAAATGCACTGATGTGAACGTATTCCATAGGAACCCATGTTAAAATACGTCCTGCGTTTCTGCAAAAAGCATGAAAAAATGCATTGGCGTGAATGGAGCCTGTGCCATTCCAAACACTATCCATAAGAAAACTGGTGGATGTTCACCATTCCAAATGTTACTCAAAACTGGCGGGATTTAACAATTCAAAAAAAAAATTATGACACATAAAAAAAAAAATCTAAATGCTATCCATAAAAAAATGTCAGCTTTTACCATTCCAATTACTATTTTTTAAATAATTTTTATTATTATTTCAAAGGCTATTCAAAAAGCAAAAAACTATCAGGATAAACCTTTAAAAATGCTATAAAACTGTCAAGTTCTAACCATTTCAAACACTGTCCATTAAAAAAACTGGTGGGTTTTTAATAATCTCTATACATAAAATTTCCAAATGGTACCTATAAAAAAAATGGTGGGTTTTAACAATTCCAAACTCTACACATAAAAAAATTCAAATTGCTATCCATAAACAATGGTCGGTTTGAACCATTCCAATTGCCATAAATGAAAAAAAACAAAAAACTGATAGGCTGTAACCATTCCAAATTTTAGAAAAAACTGGTGCGATTTAACAATTCTAAAAAAAAAATTACAATACATAAAATTAATAAAAATTAATTTCAAAAAATTATGAAAAAATAATTATGAAAATTAGAAAAAAATTCCAAATGCTATCCATAAACAAGGGCAACTTTTACCCATTCAAAATTGCTATAAAGAAAGAAAAAAAATGATGGGCTATAACTATTCTAACTTTAAAAAAAATGCGCATTTTAAACATGTCAAATGCTGTCCAACTCCCCGCCCAAAAAAAATGTAGGTTTTAACTATTTTATATTCTGTCCATTAAAAAAAATACAGAATATTCTCCATGCTGTCCAAGAGAACCTCGCTATTGATACATTCTAATGGACAATCAGTAGAGCCTGGTGGGGACAAGTCTCACAGTCAGAGAAGCAAGGCAACTTTGTAAGAAAGTGAAACTTCTTTCAGAGAGGCAGAAAGGAGTTTTTTTTTGGCCAGTAGAAAGTGTAAAAAAAAAAAAATTTAAAGTCAGCAGCTACAAATACTGTTATTATTAGGGCACTTACCTGTCCAGGCATCCAGCGGTGTCCTCACCCGAGCCAATTCTTCAATCAGCTCTTGGGTTCTGCCGCCTCCATCTTGGCAAAGGGAAGCCGGCAGTGAAGCATTGCAGCTTCACAGTCAGTTTCCTACTGCGTATGCGCGAATCGCGGCACGCTTTCTCAATGGGCCGGCTGTGGGGGGGGGCGAACTTCCAGCACACTTGGCCAGGACAAAACTGAGCTGGAAGTGGGAGCGGGTACCCTTTTGAGTGGAGCTTCGCTTTAAGGAGATATTGTGCTTATAAAAATGTAAAAATTTTAAAGATTCACTTTAATTTAGTTTTTTGTTTTTTTGTTTTGTTTTTTTAATCAGCTTCTTTTTATTTATTTTTTTGCCATTTACAACAATTTAGACACATTGGGGTTGATTTACTAAAGGCAAATCGACTCTGCACTACAAGTGCACTGCAAGTGCACTTGAAAGTGCACTTGGAAGTGCAGTCGCTGTAGATCTAAAAGGGAAGATCTGGAATGAGGGGGAAGCTCTGCTGATTTTATCATCCAATCATGTGCAAGCTAAAATGCTGTTTTTTATTTTCTTTACATGTCCCCCTCAGATCTACAGCGACTGCACTTCCAAGTGCACTTTCAAGTGCACTGGCAGTGCACTTGTAGTGCAAAGTGGATTTTCCTTTAGTAAATAACCCCCATTGCACAGAATACATCCCCTAGAACATCACAAATACTACTACTACAAAAAAAAGGAACCCCACCCCAGCCCAACACCTTTGGAGCATAATGTAGTCCAATGGAAGAGCCAGCACAACTGGATAATTCATCTGTGTTCTTTATTGTAAGACCAAGTTAAAAGGACCTACTGACGCGTTTCGGCAACAGCCGTGTTTACAGCACCCATAAAACCTATGAAAAAAATGGAAAAAACAATTAATGTTTACTAAATAGAGTGGACTAAGCATGACCATAGGATATACCTCTTATTGAAAAAAATGTATGTATATATATATATATATATATATATATATATATATATATATATATACACACAAACAAAATCATATATTTCCATATAGATATAGAGCAATGCTTATTTGTGCAGATTAATCTATACCACTACTGGAGATCCAAACAAATGCAAGCAAAGATGCTGTTTTTTTTTTTTTTTTTTTCTTTGCACGCAATCTTTGCAAAGTGAAGCTTTACCTCATTTACTAAGCTCTGGAGCAACTGCACTTTGCAAAGTGCAAAGTCTGTTTCTTTTCGTAAATCAATCCCATAGCCGCAAGCCATTGTGACTAGATATTCTCACGTTTCCTCATAGAGTTCCTTAAGACAGATGTATGTTTTTCAAAGGAAACAATTCCATTTAGGTCCAAAATCCAATCAGATAAAGTAGGAGGGTAAGGAGAAGTCCACTTAAGGGCAATCTGTCTATGGACCACAAAAAAGGGCACGCCTAATAGTATTCACGATAGGAGGAGTGTGGATAGAGGAATCATGGTAACCCAGTAGGCACGTAAGTGGTTCAACCAAGGTACTAGCGTCCAATAACCCGATAAGAGTACCAACCACCTCCGCCCAATATCTCACTTTAAATTTGCCATACAAAATACAGGCATACCCCACTTTTAAGTACACAATGGGGTTTATTTACTAAAGCTGGAAAGTGCAAAATCAGGCTCACTTCTGCATAGAAACCAATAAGCTTCCAGGTTTTATTACCAGAGCTTAATTGAACAAGCTGGGGTTAGAAGCTCATTGGTTTCTATGAAAAAGTGAGCCTGATTTTGCACTTTCCAGCTTTAGTAAATAAACCCCATTGTGTACTTAAAAGTGGGGTATGCCTGTAGTTGGAAATTAACACACTGGAGTTGAATAACTAAAGGTAAATAGACTGTGCACTCTGCAAGTGCAGTTGCTCCAGAGCTTAGTAAATGAGGTAAAGCTTCACTTTGCAAAGAATACCAATCATGTGCAAGGATAAAAAAAAAAAAAACAGCATTTTAAATTGCACATGATTGGATGATGGAAGTCAGCAGAGCTTCTGCTCATTTGCTAAGCTCTGGAGCAACTGCACTTGCAGAGTGCACATTCTATTGCCTTTAGTAAATCAACTTTAGTCTCTGCACTGCAAGTGCAGTTGCTCCAGAGCTTAGTAAGGGCTTTATTTGGGTACAGTGCCGCACGGCCGCACAATTGTCAGTTAAAGCGGTTGTATACCTTTTTTTGTATTTTTACCTACAAGTAAACCTATAATAAGGCTTACTTATAGGTAAAATGAATATCTCCTAAACCTGTACGGTTTAGGAGATATTCACTTTGCATGCAGCCACTGACGTCAGCGGCGCTTGCGCTGTGAAGGTCCGGCAGACGCTGCCGGACCTTGCCGGAAAGAAATCTCCCGCACGCAAGCGCCGGAGTGACGACATTGCGGCTCCGGCCACTCACAGCGCCGGAGCCGCGAACCTGGAAGACAGGCCGAGGGGAAATGTCAGCTCCCTCGGTGTGGACCGGGAGCAGCTGCCGACGCCTCGTTCTAAGGTATTTTTATAATGAGCTAGTATGTGGTGCATACTAGCTCATTGTGCCTTTTGCCTTACAGGTTTAAAAAAACGAAATAAAATTTGTGCGGGTATACAACCGCTTTAAAGTAACGCAGTGCCATATCGCAAAAAATGGCCTGGTTGATGAAGGGGGGTAAATCTGAACTGGTTAGGAAGTGACACCTTTCCCCCTAATGAAACATTGTTGCAGATTGTTCTCTTTATTTACGGATCAGACTTTCAGCCGATCATGTGAAAGAAGACGGTGCTCTGATCTGATGAATGACTCACTCTCATTGACTGACGGTTGAGAAAAACAAGTCCTGAAGACATCAGTTTAATTATACATCTGTCAGGACCCGGGGGCCCGGAGCCCTTATCTCGCTCTCTGCTACCAAGGACAGGGAAATGTCCCTCTAACAGAGGCTGAGGCTACATGTGCTCTCCATGTTCCAGCTGGTGGATTGCAATTCAGATGGCGGTTTTGCTGCACGGTTTTGTCATGTTTCCATCTAATCTGCCAGCTCCTAGGTTTTCATGTAGGCTTCTGCAGATAGAGAGACTGGGGTGGATTTACTGAAGGCAAATAGACTGTGCACTCTGGAAGAGACCTTGCTCCAGAGCTTAGTAAATGAACAGAAGCTCCGCTGACTTCCATCATACAATCATGTGCAAGAAAAAAATTCTATTATCCTGGCACGTGATTGGGTACTCTTTGCAAAGTGAAGGTTTACCTCATTTTACTAAGCTCTGGAGCAACTGCAAAGTGCGCGGTCTATTTGCCTTTAGTAAATCAACCCCCAACTGTGATAAATCTGAACTGCAGCCTTTCCTTTAGTTGTACCGGTGTGCTGTCGATTACTGCAGATAATGCCTCAGACGATCTGAGCATGCTCAGTATCTGCCGATCAGCTGGCGTGGCGTCAGCACCGTGCGTGTGCAGATCGTCTGAGGCATTATCCGGCGATCTGCAGTAATCTAACAGAACACGCATGCACAGAGAGAGAGCGAGGCAGAATCTGACAATCAGATTCTGCCTCCGTCCTTTGCGGATCGTCCAGAGCCAGCCTGTGAGCATGACGGCATCAGGAACAGTCAATTCACAGGACCG
The DNA here is from genome assembly GCA_037952835.1 of Lithobates septentrionalis. Taxonomy (NCBI): domain Eukaryota; kingdom Metazoa; phylum Chordata; class Amphibia; order Anura; family Ranidae; genus Lithobates; species Lithobates septentrionalis. Next base: position 494,971 of record JBBDGP010002191.1, read on the forward strand.
TTAGCGTGTGGAGGGGCAGGAGGATCGGAAGTAAGTATATCTCCACTCTGCAATTCTCTAGACAAAAAACGAGCAGTTAAGAAGGTCCATAAAGATGTGGATGAGCGGGTTTGGGGTGGAGGAAATTGACTGGCCTGCACAGAGCCCTGACCTCAACTCGATAGAACAACTTTGGGATGAATTAGAGTGGAGACTGCGAGCCAGGCCTTCTCATCCAACATCAGTGCCTGACCTCACAAATGTCCTTCTGGAAGAATGGTCAAACATTCCCATAGACACACTCCTAAACCTTGTGGACGGCCTTCCCAGAAGAGTTTAAGCTGTTATAGCTGCAAAGGGTGGGCCAACTCAATATTGAACCCTACGGACTAAGACTGGGATGTCATTAAAGTTCATGTGTGTGTAAAGGCAGGCGTCCCAAAATTTTCAGGACATCCCTGTGAGAAGCAGGGGCGGCCCGTCCATTAGGGGCGCCTGAGCGCTGCCCCCTCATTCCAGGCCACCCCCTATATGCAATGGATAGATTCATGCATAGCAAGAATCTATCCATGGCCGCCGTGGCCACCCCTTATTCATGCGTTCCCCCTATATGCAATGGTTAGATTTATGCATAGCATAAATCTATCCATGGCTGCCGCGGCCACCCCCTATTCATGCGTTCGGCCCCTTTCGGGCGCATGAATTACAGCAGCTGGGGTTTTTTTTTTTAAGCACCTGATTAGAACCAGAGGCTCTAATAGGGTTCATAATAGGGTTGCAGAGAATGCGACTGGAGGCCACCCAGGTGTGGTACAACAGTAAATGAATATTCACTGTTGAAACACTTATCCTCAATCTGGCCAATCAGAAGCGGGTGTGAAACCCGTGTTTTCCGATTGGCCAAAAGGACAGGCAATCCTAAAGAAGGAGAAAGAAAGGGCGCACCAGCCATGTGCATTATCCTTTGGATGCAAATTTATTAATATCAATAATAAAAAGGAACTACCCACAAACAGTTGAGTGTAAATGGTGATCGACCAGCACCATGCAGTCTAGGATAAGCGGAGCCCTCCAGAGGTCACAGAGGAACTCACAGGGATCACCGCTAGCTGCCGCGTTTCAAGGGGAACGTCCCCTCTTCCTCAGAGCTCAGCAGTGAAATCTCCTTCGGCAGTCCCCATACATATATGTGTGCCCACATGCACCTTCCATCAATCAGAAAGAATACTGAAGGCCACTCCCTCTTGCGTCCCAACCCAGTGGGCGGTCCAGTAAACAGTAAATAATAATAAATAATGAATAAATATTAAATAAATAATAAATGGCTATCCACTTATGCGCAGGAGCGTTCTTTTTTTCTACTATCAGTAATCCTATTGGATGCCTAGGAGGAGGGAGGAGGATCACGCTAGGACACACTGCGGCCGCCCAAAGGATACGCTGCCTCCTGCCCGTCTGCTACCTAGATCAGGGAATGTGCCGGGCTTACCCAGTAAGTCCGACCGCGCGCGGGGTGCCGCTGACCGACTGGGGGCGGGGGGGTTGTTTGGCCGCCCCCCAAAAAAAACCCACCAGCCGCCAATGGTGCGACGTCTAGTAAAGACTGGGATGCCAAATAAAGTTCATGTCCATGTAAAGGCGGGTGTCCCAATACTTTTGACAATATAGTGTAGGTTTAAGCTTAAGTTAGAATTCAACTGAAATTCCACTTTAATTTCTATGGGCATCCGAACGCACTAAAATGCAGACATGTCGCATTTTTCAAAATGCAATGCACTGCGGCACTGAGATGGAAACAGACTATGGGGGTTATTTACGAAAGGCAAATCCACCCCCAGCTTACATTAAAACCAATTGAACTTTCTGTTTAAACCCACTAAATGCATTCCAGGTGTGCGATGCCCCAGGACCCATTTATACGCAAAACTGCAAAACATGTCTCATGGTCCTGCACAATAAAGATATTGGGGGTTATTTACTAACGGCAAATCCACTTTGCACTACAAGTGCAAACTACAAGTGCAAAGTGCACTTGAAATTGCACTGAAAGTGCACTTGGAAGTGCAGTCGCTGTAGATCTGAGGGGTAGATCTGAAATGAGGGGAAGCTCTGCTGATTTTATTATCCAATCATGTGCAAGCTAAAATGCTGTTTTTTATTCTCCTTGCATGTCCCCCTCGGATCTACAGCGACTGCACTTCCAAGTGCACTTTGCACTTGTAGTTTGCACTTGTAGTGCAAAGTGGATTTGCCTTTAGTAAATAACCCCCAATGTCTTTATTGTGCGGAACCATGAGACATGTTTTGCAGTTTTGTGTATAAATGGGTCCTGGGGCTTTGCACACCTGGAATGCATTTAGTGGGTTTAAACAGAAAGTTCAATTGGTTTTAATGTAAGCTGGGGGTGGGGGTGGACGGGGGGTGGACAGGGAGGGGGGGGGGGGGCAGATCTCTAAATGTATCACTGCCTATCTCTACATCTCATGTCTAACATGCAGTTTATTATTTTTGACGACACGCGATGGGCCGGCACTCTACATACTGCAGTCTCATTGTTTTTTGCTCTTTGTGTTTGCAGAGTGGGTAGCTCTGCCTGTGGGCGTTCACATATCACAAAGCAGAATCTATAGCATGACATTAGAGAAGGTGAAGGTCTTCCCGGCTTCGTTAGTCACACAAAGGGCTCAATTGGCCGCCGCTTCGCCTCCTGGTCCTTTGTCTCGGTGTCCTCTGTGACCTTGCACCTTCGTGCCGCAGTCTAGAGCTGTTATAGGAGTCATTAAAGTGCGTTATCAGCTATCACGATCGCAGGCCGACCTTTATTCAACGCTGAGCATCTCGCCCGTATGCGTGAGAGGGGGCGGCGATGAAATGAAGCCTCCGGTGGCTTGTAATCCTGCCCCTGAATTTTAATATGTCCTTGGCTAAATCATTTTTTTATCAAAGCTAAATAAGCGTGGTTGGAGAGTCCCTCTCAGTGATAGAATGTGACAGGGGCATGCTGTTTAACAATAAATGTCATCTATATATCATCCAGGCACAGCCAGATCATGTAGGAGCCCTCTCCGTCTATTATCCTTTATGGCCCTCCGCTGTGTATATCGTAGGATGGTGTAATGATACAAAGGATGGTTTTTGTATATATTTTCTTTCTTTATTATTGTTAAAAAATTTGATTAGAAGAAAAACATTTTTGTATTCTTCTTTTGAGCCAGCAGGTGGAGCATGAGGCTCCTTTTACAGCCACTCACTTTTCTGTGTAAAGCCTGTTGTGTACAGACCTCAATAGCTCAAATTGAATTTTATAAAGCAAATAATGAATCATGAAGGCAGTGACGCCTCCCTTATTGGCCAGCTGTGTGACAAGTTAAGCCATACAAGCAAGCCACAGCCTTCAATAGGTTACTGTGTGCTTTCCTATCACATTAGATCGGCATTTCGCAAACCTTTTTCCGGTTACCGCACCCTTTAAAATTGTGCAAAATCTTTTGAAATTTAAAAAAACTCAAATGCTTCTTATTAAATGAGAAACCTGAGCCTAGGAATGATGTGCATGACCACCTTGATGAAATTAACTTCACATTCAAAGCCCCCTTCATGTCAGAAGTCTTCCCCCAATCATGTCAGAGACTTCCCATCACATCAGTGCCCCCCCCCCCTCATTATATCAGTGCCCCCCCATAACTTCAGAGCTCCCTATCACATCCTAGCCCCTTCCATCATATCAGAGGCCCCTCTCATCATATCATTGGCCTCTCCATCACTTTAGAGCTCCCCATCACATCAGAGCCCCCCCCCCCATCATATCTGTGGTCCCCCATCACTTCAGAGCTCCACAGCACATTGTAGCCCCCCACCACATCAGATGCCCCCCGCGTCATATCAGTGGTCCCCCAATCCCTTCAGAGCTCCCCATCACATTGTAGCCCCCCCACCACATCAGATGCCCCCCGCGTCATATCAGTGGTCCCCCCATCACTTCAGAGCTCCCCCTCACATTGTAGCCCCCCCACCACATCAGATGCCCCCCTCGTCATATCTGTGGTCCCCCAATCACTTCAGAGCTCCCCATCACATTGTAGCCCTCCATCATATCAGAGGCCCCCTCATCATATCAGTGGCCTCTCCATCACTTTAGAGCTCCCCATCACATCAGAGCCCCCCCCCCCATCATATCTGTGGTCCCCCATCACTTCAGAGCTCCCCATCACATTGTAGCCCCCCCCACCACATCAGATGCCCCCCTCGTCATATCAGTGGTCCCCCAATCACTTCAGAGCTCCCCATCACATTGTAGCCCTCCATCACATCAGAGGTCCCCTTCACATCAGAGTCCCTGACAATCATATCAGAACCTCCCCATCACACCAACACATCAGACACCAGAGCCCCCCCCCCCCCCCCCATCACATCAGATTCCCCCTTCACAGAGTCTTTTATCACACCAGAGTCACCCCATAACAGAGCTTCCCCTCCCCCATCACAAAGTCCCCTCTTCACATCAGAGCTCTACCATTTGGCTCCACCAGTAGTGGAGCGGATCTGGAGGATCCAGACTTCCATCCTTTCCTAAATGCTGTCCAGAGTCATGGATCCACATTATGCATCGCCAGGGTGCAGGCAGTCTAGCCACCAACACCATAGCAATGAATGATACTGCTGCCCTAGAGAGTGTCACTCACTGGTTGGTATGGTGCTGGTGACCAGCCCGCCCGAACAGTGGCAACTCATGACCCTGATCCAGGGCAAACTGAGTCCCATGCTTGCAGCACCCTGGAGAAACCCAAACAGCACCCCAGGGTGCTGTTGCACCCCAGTTGAGAAACACTGTTTTAGATAATCCATAATGTAAATACTGATTGCATATGGTTAAAACAGATAAAAGTTCATAGGATTATTATAAGCCACGCCCCAGTTTAAACAAAGAAGCCCTAAAGCAGTACTTCATGCTCCAGCACTCCATTGCTCATCCTCCTCTGGTCCTGGTCACTAGTCCTCTTTCAAGCTGAATGATGCTGGACTGGACTACCTGGGGGCCCAGGGTGTCAAAAACACTCCCCTAGGGGGAGCATCATGAAGTTGCCCGAGACTCATAGGAGAGTGATGCACGTCATTAGAAGAGAGTATAAAAACTAGAGTCACATGACCGGACTGTTCCAACAAGGTTTAATTACAAAGAAAAGTTAAAAATGAATACTCACAAAAAGTATAAAAACTACACATACATTATATATGGAGGTCAGCTGAGGAAGAGGAAGGTCCCTCAAAACGCGTCCTGTGACCCTGGACTCCAGGTGGGCATTACCATCCATTGGCCATTGACACCGGGAACAAGGAAGCCGCGGCATCCCACATGCTTACTGGGCTGTCATAGCCATTTCCCCATTAACAGCCAGTGGCACAGAGATCCAGACTTTGTGCCTGTAGCAGCTGCACCCTTTTAGGACTCCACCACAGGCTTACACTCTCCCGTGGACTCCCGTATATATATTTAATTTTGAAAATGGGAAATGAGGGATCAGAACTAGGTACCACATCCCATTAAATTAATGAGAACAATTGGTAAAAGACAAGTGGGACTTTAAAGTCCCGCTTGTCTTTTACCAATTGTTCCCATATTTATATGTGTGTGTGGTGTTTATACTTTTCTTTGTAACTAAACCTTCTTGGAACTTACTACACCAAAGTGGTCGCGTTGTCTCCCTCCCTTCCCCTCTCTAATGCCGCGTACACACGGTCGGACTTTTCGTCTACAAAAGTCCAACGGACGCTGACGGACTAAAGCTGGCTGGTAATCCGATCGTGTGTGGGCTTCTCCGGACTTTCAACGTACTTTTTTAGCCTCAAATCCGACGTACTTTAGATTTGAAACATGCTTCAAATCTTTACTTCGTAACTACGACGGACCCCGAAATCCACTCGTCTGTGTGCTAGTCCGACGGACAAAAAGCCACGCTAGGGCACCTATTGGCTACTGGCTATGAACTTCCTTATTTTAGTCCGGTGTACGTCATCACGTACGAATCCGTCTGACTTTTGTGTGGTCGTGTGTAGGCAAGTCTGTTCGTTAGAAAGTATGCCGCAAGTCTGCCGCAAGTCTGCCGAAAGTCCGCCGGAAGTCTGCCGGAAGTCTGTCGGACAGGCTGTCTGACTTTTGTAGACGAAAAGTCCGACCGTGTGTACGCGGCATTAGAATAGCACCAGTTTTGCAGCTCCCGATGTACACAAGATGATGTCTGTGATGGATTCCGGACACCCTGTTGGGTATTTCCGCCAAGAAGCTGCTTCCCAAGTCCTGGAACACAAGACCAATGGATCTGGCTATAGAAACCCCAAAGGACCAGACAACACCAGTCTTGGAGTACACCAGAAAATGAACACTTTCATTTTAGAAACACATTGAATTTATACAGCAAACCATCAGATAAGGGCTGCTCCCATTATTTCAGACAAAGGTCACCTTACACAGTAGAGCTAGTCCAATTATAATAACAATGACCTCCTTAGACAGTCCGGCTCCCCCGACTAACTTGCATAAGAAGCCACAAGCAATTAGTGACCAGCTCTGGATAACTTAAAGGGGAGTTCCACCGTCCAATCATTTATATATATTTTTTTCTAAATTCAGAAGTTCATATAATGTTTTTTCAAAATTACACCCTGATGTCCGGTTTCGTATATAAAAAGAACTTATATATTATGTGTTACCAGCAGCTGTCATCTTGCCTGTGGCCATGTGAAGCCCACAAGCAGACAGTTCCGGGATACGGTGATGCTGAGCTACCAGCACGCAACGCCCGTTCCCGCGCATGCGCATTATGTACACGTCGCAGCAACGTAAGCTTCCGCCGTTGCCATCACAGCGGGCGTCGTCGTCGAAGGTGCCCGCCCCGTTGTGATGGCAACGCAGAAAAACAATGGCGTCATCAGGTCCCTTCCGGTTTCGGAAGATCGTGATATTTAGCGGCGGCTAGCCACACTGACTCCTGGGAAGATTGATTCATAGCTCCCAGGAGACAGTGCGCCACCCCAGGAGACAGTGCGCCACCCCAGGAGACAGTGCGCCACCCCAGGAGACAATGCGCCGCTGGATATGACGGCGATACCCGCGGGTGGCTCACACAGGAAAGGCAGCATTAATAAAGCATAAAAAGGTAACCCTTAGGTAAAAAAAAAATCATTGCCATTTGACAATGTATATTATGCCAGCTTGCTAATAAGCTGAATTTTGGAAATTGTGTGTAACTCCGCTTTAAGAACACATTATAACAGAGCTCTCCAGGCCGTGGTTCTCCTGCAGCCCACAGTCCGTGACAATGTCTTTTGACACACTGACTTACGAAGGTCGGTGCTTCCTATGACTGTGTGTGCAGCCTTGTGCTGCCATCTATTGGCGTGTTACATAAATAGCCTCTAAACTTTTTGATACCACCTTGTATGCTTGAACTCTGGGAGCCATGTATGAACCTTCATCACCTTCCCACAGGGATAGAAAAGAATTAGGTAAAATGTTCACATCTTCTAACAATAGCACTCTTTGGACCTCCTAAGGCGTATGGTTTCATTAAAACAGAATTGTTTGCCTTAAATACGGGGGGGGGGGGGGGGATTAATCAAGTTTAGGGTGGGGCTTAAGAACATTTCTGATTAGCGCTTGGAATTTCGGGGTCACATCCAGACCACGTTGCTTCTTTCCTGAGTCTAGACCATACTGTGTTTCACTTCAAAATTCCCAGGCGCTCCTCGCAGTCCGGCGTTTGCCTGGAATCTGATGACACGCATCGTCTTCCTGGCTTGTGGGAAAGTAAAATAGGAAACTATCGATCTCACTAATGGAATGGATACACTATGAGGAAGTCATATGATTACCAAGTAGAAACAGAATCTGAGGACAATTTCCTCCTCGCTCACTTCTCGCCTGCAGAGATCGCGCTTACTACAATTAACCCCTTCAGAGCCAGCGGCAGGACACGCTCATTCTCTGGGTGAGGTCCTGATACTACAATATCTTCAGGGTAAGGTCAGAGGCGTATCTAGTGAAAATGGTGCCTATGGCAACCACTGAAACTGCGCCCCCTGTCAAAACATTTGAAACCCATCTTTCAGATACTGCGGATAGGACATGGTTGGAGGCTGTGGACATGGTAGTTTCCTACTCTGTCCCCCCTTAATATTACCATACCTTTCCACATCAGTCAGTGTCCGTCTTCTGTTCTGTCACTGTGTCCCATTCACCTCTCCAGTCAGGCACTGTGCACATCAGTGTACTGTCCTCCTCTGCTGGGCCGGCTCCCCCCCCCCCCCAGTAATGTCCTCCTGAGACCTGAGTCCTCCTGTGGTCTGTGCCTCCTCTGCACTGTTGCGCCGCTGTGGCACCGCCGAGAACGAGTGCCTTCCATTTGAAAATGGCGCCAGGCAGCAACATTACGTTACTGCACATGCACTGCCCGGTCGAGCCTGTACGATCTTTCCTGAGCCCTGCAGGCTTTGAAACGGTTGCATGGCCGGCCCATGGCCATCTTTTTTACAGGCACCGCTGCTCGTAACAGGCTTTTACGGGCAGAAGAGACCATACCCATACCTCCCAACTTTTGAACTTCAGAATGAGGGACACTTGAGGAAGGAAGTAACCTTGCATAGCGCGCTGCGGCAAATGTGGGCGTGGTCAAACTTTTGATAGTGGGAGGAGCTTAATGGGCATCATTAAACAAAACTTGGGCTTCCTTGTATCTATAAAATATGCTTTTATTATTGTTGCACAAGCAAGAGTCTCATGGATACATACATATCCCAGCACATTCATTTAAAAAAAAGGATAAAAGAATGCAGTGTTTGGAGTGCATTACGTACAAAGTGCAGGGTTGTAGGATGAGCTATATACAGAGTGCAGGGTTCTGGCATGAGCTATGTACAGAGTGCAGGGTTCTGGCATGAGCTATGTACAGAGTGCAGGGTTCTGGTATGAGCTGTGTACAGAGTGCAGGGTTCTGGCATGAGCTGTGTACAGAGTGCAGGATTCTGGCATGAGCTGTGTACAGAGTGCAGGGTTCTGGCATGAGCTGTGTACAGAGTGCAGGGTTCTTGCATGAGCTGTGTACAGAGTGCAGGGTTCTAGCATGAGCTGTGTGTGTACAGAGTGCAGGGTTCTGGCATGAGCTGTGTACAGAGTGCAGGGTTCTGGCATGAGCTGTGTACAGAGTGCAGGGTTCTGGCATGAGCTGTGTACAGAGTGCAGGGTTCTGGCATGAGCTGTGTACAGAGTTCAGGGTTCTGGCATGAGCTGTGTACAGAGTGCAGGGTTCTGGCATGAGCTGTGTACAGAGTGCAGGGTTCTGGCATGAGCTGTGTACAGAGTGCAGGGTTCTGGCATGAGCTGTGTACAGAGTGCAGGGTTCTGGCATGAGCTGTGTACAGAGTGCAGGGTTCTGGCATGAGCTGTGTACAGAGTGCAGGGTTCTGGCATGAGCTGTGTACAGAGTGCAGGGTTCTGGCATGAGCTGTGTACAGAGTGCAGGGTTCTGGCGTGAGCTGTGTACAGAGTGCAGGGTTCTGGCGTGAGCTGTGTACAGAGTGCAGGGTTCTGGCGTGAGCTGCGTTCAGAGTGCAGGGTTCTGGCGTGAGCTGCATTCAGAGTGCAGGGTTCTGGCGTGAGCTGCATTCAGAGTGCAGGGTTCTGGCGTGAGCTGCATTCAGAGTGCAGGGTTCTGGCGTGAGCTGCATTCAGAGTGCAGGGTTCTGGGGTGAGCTGCATTCAGAGTGCAGGGTTCTGGGGTGAGCTGCATTCAGAGTGCAGGGTTCTGGGGTGAGCTGCATTCAGAGTGCAGGGTTCTGGGGTGAGCTGCATTCAGAGTGCAGGGTTCTGGGGTGAGCTGCATTCAGAGTGCAGGGTTCTGGGGTGAGCTGCATTCAGAGTGCAGGGTTCTGGGGTGAGCTGCATTCAGAGTGCAGGGTTCTGGGGTGAGCTGCATTCAGAGTGCAGGGTTCTGGGGTGAGCTGCATTCAGAGTGCAGGGTTCTGGGGTGAGCTGCATTCAGAGTGCAGGGTTCTGGAGTGAGCTGCATGCAGAGTGCAGGGTTCTGGGTTGAGCTATGTACAGAGTGCAGGGTTCTGGGTTGAGCTATGTACAGAGAGCATGGTTCTGGGGTGAGCTATGTACAGAGTGCAGGGATCTGTGATGAGCTGTGTACAGAGTGCAGGGTTCTGGCATGAGCTGTGTACAGAGTGCAGGGTTCTGGCATGAGCTGTGTACAGAGTGCAGGGTTCTGGCATGAGCTGTGTACAGAGTGCAGGGTTCTGGCATGAGCTGTGTACAGAGTGCAGGGTTCTGGCATGAGCTGTGTACAGAGTGCAGGGTTCTGGCATGAGCTGTGTACAGAGTGCAGGGTTCTGGCGTGAGCTGCATTCAGAGTGCAGGGTTCTGGCGTGAGCTGCATTCAGAGTGCAGGGTTCTGGCGTGAGCTGCATTCAGAGTGCAGGGTTCTGGCGTGAGCTGCATTCAGAGTGCAGGGTTCTGGGGTGAGCTGCATTCAGAGTGCAGGGTTCTGGGGTGAGTTGCATTCAGAGTGCAGGGTTCTGGGGTGAGCTGCATTCAGAGTGCAGGGTTCTGGGGTGAGCTGCATTCAGAGTGCAGGGTTCTGAGGTGAGCTGCATTCAGAGTGCAGGGTTTTGGGGTGAGCTGCATTCAGAGTGCAGGGTTCTGGGGTGAGCTGCATTCAGAGTGCAGGGTTCTGGGGTGAGCTGCGTTCAGAATGCAGGGTTCTGGGGTGAGCTGCATTCAGAGTGCAGGGTTCTGGAGTGAGCTGCATGCAGAGTGCAGGGTTCTGGGTTGAGCTATGTACAGAGTGCAGAGTTCTGGGTTGAGCTATGTACAGAGAGCATGGTTCTGGGGTGAGCTATGTACAGAGTGCAGGGATCTGTGATGAGCTGTGTACAGAGTGCAGGGTTCTGGCATGAGCTGTGTACAGAGTGCAGGGTTCTGGCATGAGCTGTGTACAGAGTTCAGGGTTCTGGCATGAGCTGTGTACAGAGTGCAGGGTTCTGGCATGAGCTGTGTACAGAGTGCAGGGTTCTGGCATGAGCTGTGTACAGAGTGCAGGGTTCTGGCATGAGCTGTGTACAGAGTGCAGGGTTCTGGCATGAGCTGTGTACAGAGTGCAGGGTTCTGGCATGAGCTGTGTACAGAGTGCAGGGTTCTGGTGTGAGCTGCATTCAGAGTGCAGGGTTCTGGCGTGAGCTGCATTCAGAGTGCAGGGTTCTGGCGTGAGCTGCATTCAGAGTGCAGGGTTCTGGGGTGAGCTGCATTCAGAGTGCAGGGTTCTGGGGTGAGCTGCATTCAGAGTGCAGGGTTCTGGGGTGAGCTGCATTCAGAGTGCAGGGTTCTGGGGTGAGCTGCATTCAGAGTGCAGGGTTCTGGGGTGAGCTGCATTCAGAGTGCAGGGTTCTGGGGTGAGCTGCATTCAGAGTGCAGGGTTCTGGGGTGAGCTGCATTCATTGTGCAGGGTTCTGGAGTGAGCTGCATGCAGAGTGCAGGGTTCTGGGTTGAGCTATGTACAGAGTGCAGGGTTCTGGGTTGAGCTATGTACAGAGAGCATGGTTCTGGGGTGAGCTATGTACAGAGTGCAGGGATCTGTGATGAGCTATGTACAGGGTGCAGGGTTCTGAGATGAGATTTATACAGGGTGCAGGGTTCTGGGATGAGCTATATACAGGGTGCGGGGTTCTGAGACGAGCTATATACAGGGCACAGGGTACTGGATGAGCTGTATACAGGGTGCAGCAGAGGCGTAATTAGAACCTTCAGGGGCCCTGGTGCAAGAAACCATGAAGGGCCCCCCCGACCTCCAGCATGGGCCATTCCCTTCGAGCCCAGAGCCCTTCCCACTGATCCCATCACCCTTCATGGTCCCACAGCAGATTGGGCCCGGCCATGGGGGCAGAAGGCCAGGGCCTAGTTGCAAGTGCAACCTTTGCTGGTAGTTCCGCCAGTGGTGTCAGTGTGGACTGTGAATGGTGTCAGTCAGTAGGGCAGTGGACATGGTCAGTAGAGCAGTGGAAGTGGTCAGTATGGCAGAGAAAGTGGTCAGTATGGCAGAGAAAGTGGTCAGTAAGGTAGTGGACATGGTCAGTAGGGCAGTGGACGTGGTCAGTAGAGCAGTGGACGTGGTTAGTAGGGCAGTAGACATAATCAGTAGGGCAGTGAACAGGATCAGTAGTTTTTTTTTTATTGTTGTTATTTTATTTTTGTTATTATTTTTTACCATTATATTTTATCCATTTTATTTTTTAGAGTTTTTTTACAGTTTTTGATGGGAGTTGGTGGCAGTGGAGGGCAGTATGATGGGAGGGGGTGTCAGTGGAGGGCAGTATGATGGGAGGGGTGGCAGTGGAAGGCAGTATGTTGGGGGCGGAGGCAGTGGAAGGCATTATGATGGGAGGGGAGGCAGTGGAGGGCAGTATGATGGGGTGGAGGGCAGTATGATGGGGTGGAGGGCAGTATGATGGGAGAGGAGGTAGTGGAGGGCAGTATGATGGGAGGAGGCGGTAGTGGAGGGCAGTTTAATAGGAGGGGGGGTTAGTGGAGGGCAGTATGATGGGAGGGATGGTAGTGGAGGGCAATATAATGGGAGGGGGTTTAGTGGAGGGCAGTATTATGGGAGGGGTGGTAGTGGAGGGCAGTATGATGGGAGGGGGGTTAGTGGAGGGCAGTATAATAGGAGGGATGGCAGTGGAGGGCAGTATAATTGGAGGGGGGCAGTATGATGGGTGGGGGTGGCAGTGAAAGGCAGTATAATGGGGGGGTTAGTGGAGGGCAGTATAATAGGAGGGGTGGCAGTGGAGGGCAGTATAATAGGAGGGGGGGCAGTGGAGGGCAGTATAATAGGAGGGGGGGCAGTATGATGGGATTGGGGCAGTATGATGGGAGGGGTGGTAGTAGAGGGCAGTATATGGGGGGGTAGTGGAGGGCAGTAAAATGGGAGGGGGGCAGTATAATGGGGGGGGGGTAGTGGAGGGCAGTATGGGGGGACTGTACAGCATGACTGGAGAGGGGCAGTGTATGGGAGGGAGCAGAGTTACCATGAGTGTACTCAGAGTCAGGGCAGTGCAGGGAGCATTTCTCCTACCTTTATTCCAGCGCAGGAACAGCCTTCGGGGAAGACCCGGAGTCGGGGGCGGAGTCAGGGGCGGAGCCGGGGGCGGAGCTTAGGCGCGAAGAGGACTCCTCCTTTGGCTAAATGCTGGGGCTCCACTCAGGGAAGACCCGGAGTTGGGGGCGGAGTCGGGGGCGGAGTCAGGGGCGGAGCTTAGGCGCGAAAAGGACTCCTCCTTTGGCTAAATGCTGGGGCTCCACTCAGGGAAGACCCGGAGTCGGGGGCGGAGTTAGGGGCGGAGCCGGGGGCGGAGCTTAGGCGCGAAGAGGACTCCTCCTTTGGCTAAATGCTGGGGCTCCACTCTCCTCCTTGTCGTGACGTCACTGGTTGTTAGACGCCAGGCGGGCCATGCCTAGCAACCAGTTGTTTTGGCAGTGAGCCAGGCAGCGTCTGGGGGTGAAATGAAGCAGTCGCGGCCAAAACTAGTACAGCAGGCAGTGAGGGACAGCGGCAATGCGGCAATTTTTAGGGGGGCATCAGATCGGCCAGTGGGGCAATTCCGGGACATTGTATTGTCCCGGAATGAAGCTGCCCGGGACGCGGGACAGACCTCCCACAGCGGGACTTTCACGGGCAATCCGGGACGGTTGGGAGGTATGCGATACCTCCCAACTTTTGAACTTCAGAATGAAGGACACTTGAGGGAGGAAGTGTCCGACGGCACACTACGTGCACTGTGGCAAAAGTGGATGTGGTCAAACTCTTAACAGTGGGGGGGGGGGGCTTAATGGGCTTGGCTAAACAAAACCCAGGTTTCCTTGCACCTCTAAAATATGCTTTGATTGCTGTGCCACAAGATAAAGTCTCATGGACACATACAAACCCCAGCACTATCAAAAAAAGAAAAAAGAAAAAGCTTCCATTACAAATGTTTTTGTATAAACTATGAAAGTGTGCGTTACACAAAGTGTGGAAGGATTCAGGAATGCATTATGTACAGAGTTCAGGGTTCAGACGTGTGCTATGAACAGAGTGCCTTGTTCAGGAGTGTGATATGCACAGGGAGTAGATCTGGAGTGCTTTATTTACAGAGTACAAGGCTCGGGAGAGCACTAGGTACAGACTGCAGGTTTCTGGGGTGCCTTTTGCACAGAGTGCAGGGTTCAGGAGAGTTCTAGATACAGAGTGCAGGTCATCCATCCACATCTCACTATTGCCCTTCTCCTCTGCCCTCATCTCCCCATCCCCTACCCAAAACTCCACCATCTTTCACTTGTTTATCTTTGTAAAAGCAGCTGTAGATGGCTCTTCTATCCACTGCAGACAGAGCTTCCATTCACCTTTCAGTGCACTGGGTGCACACTCATTTTCAGCTCAGAGAGATCAGAGACTTCACCTGACAGATCCAAGCTGTAATGTCTGATATGAGCGGGACTGCTACTTAGACCCGCCCCTCTGTCAAACAACCAGTGTAATGAAAGACCCGCTAAAAGCTGTCAGTTTTTTTTTTTCATTCAGCCTGCTGGTTGAATGAGAAAAAATGAACAGTGTATACCCAATTCGATTTTCAGGTAAATGTCAGCTTTAGGCTACTTTCACACTGAAGCGTTGCGGGCGCCGGTGGTAAAGCGGCGCTATATTTAACCGTGCTTTACCGTCATTTTAGCAGCGCTATCTGGCCGCTAGTGGGGCATTTTTAACCCCCGCTAGCGGCCGAGAAGGGGTTAAAACCACCCGCAAAGCGGCGCTTTGCAGGCAGGTTTGGAGCGCTACCCCATTGTTTTCAATGGGAAGGGGCGCTTTAGGAGCGGTAAATACACCACTCCTACAGCACTCCAAAGATGCGGCTTGCGGGACTTTTTAGACCGCCTTGCAAGCGCATCGCTCCAGTGTGAAAGCCCTCGGGGCTTTCACATTGGATTGCATTGAGCGGCTCTTTTAGGGCGCTTTGCAGGCGCTATTTTTAGCACTTTAGCGCCTGCAAAGCGCCTCAGTGTGAAAGTAGCCTATATGTCTCCCCACATCAGGGATCGGCCTTGGCACAGAGAAAAGCATTCACCAGGTGCCTTACAGACAGACAGATGGCAGGAGAGTGCAGGGATGGTGTCAGCAAAGGAGGCGCCCAGCTGTAGTACTAATCGTTTAGACCCCTTTCACACTGAGGCGTTTTTCAGGCGCTATAGCATTAAAAATAGCGCCTGCAAAGCGCCCTGAAAAAGCGGCTCCATTCACTCCAATGTGAAAGCCCGAGGGCTTTCACACTGGAGCGCTGCGCTGGCAGGACGTCAGAAAAAGTCCTACCAGCAGCTTCTTTGGAGCGGCGAAGGAGTGGTGAACTCACCGCTCCTCCACCGCTGCTCCCCATTGAAAGCAATGGGGCAGCACTGCTATATCACCAGTAAAACACCGCTGCGGCGGCGTTTTGCGAGCGGATTTAACTCCTTTTCGGCCGAGAAGATAGGTAAAAGGGAAGGAAATAAATGTAAAGAGGAAATAAAAGGAAAGAAGAAAGGAAATGAATGTGGGTGGGGTGGGGGGGGGGGATAAAGAAAGGGGGGAGGGAAAAGTAGGGAATGGCAAAGGTAAAGCATAGAACAAGAAAGGAAGGTTGGATATAGGAAAGAATAAGGGTAAAGGGAAGGAAATGAAAGAAAAAAAAAAAAACAGCAAGAATAAAGGAAAAATAAGGGAAAGGGGCATTTTTTTTACTGTTCAATCTTTTTATCGTTTTTTTGCGTATTAAGGTACAGAAACAATAAAGGCTTGAAGACAAATATAAGGTTACAAAACATTAAGATCAAAAGTAGTGTAAATAGTACAATCATCAGCTTATTCAGTGGCAGTACTGCATCAGCTTACAAATATGGTAGATCGATAAAGTAACAAGTTTAAAGCGGAGGTCCGCCGATTTTGTTTTTTTTAAAAAGTCAGCAGCTACAAATACTGCAGCTGCTGACTTTTAAAATAAGGACACTTACCTGTCCAGGGCGCCTGCGATGTCGGCACCCGAAGCCGATCTGTCCCTCGGCTGTCGGGTGCTGACGCCGCCATCTTCGCTAAGGGAATCAGGAAGTGAAGCCTTGCGGCTTCACTTCCTGGTTCCCTACTGCGCATGCGCGACTCCGGAGAAGGCGCCGGAAGTGGCGTAGATACCCGTGGGTGGCTCGCGTATCTATGCCCAGAAATGGGAGCAAATACCTGGATTAGACAGGTATCTGCTCCCCCCCGAAAGGTGCCAAATGTGACACCGGAGGGGGGGAGAAACCGGAAAAGCAGAAGTTCCATTTTTGGGTGGAACTCCGCTTTAATCAGAGAACAAAAGTGGGGAGGAAAGCAGGAGATGAATAGCAAGTGAAAGAAAGAGGTGTGACATAGGAGTTAGTGGAAGAAGTGGGCCCAATGGAATAGCAACATCAGGCCTGCACCCTTTCCTTTCCCTTCCTTTCCTTTCTTCTTTTCCCTTTTACCTTTTTCATTTCCTTGCAATTTTTCTGTTTCCCCTTTTCCTTCCTTGTTCCTTTTTCCTTTCCCTTTTCCTTTCCGTTTCCCCTTTTCCTTCCTATTCCTTTTCATTTCCTTTTCCCCTTCCTTATCCTCTTCCTTTCCTTTCTCTTCCCTTTCCTTTCCCCTTTCCCTTTTGCTTTTCCCTCTCCCTTTCCCTAATAAGAAGTCAGGAGATCTTGATCAAAACCCACAGGTAAAAATTATGACCTCCACGGATGCCAAGTAGAGAGACATCCGTCCATTTTATCACGAGGTTTAGCCTCTATTTTATTATGTAAGAGAAGTGAATTGATCCTAGATTTGGCCTCTTTTAGGAAGATTGTAGATGTTCTCTCCAGGCTTTAGCAATTGTCTGGCTGCTGTAAAGAGGGGTACTATTAGTTTAATGCCTTGTTTGGCAATGCCTAGGGGTTTTAGATTTAGGAGGGCATGCTGGGCCAAAAAAAAAGGGACTCGCCTAGTTCTTAAATCATTTGGAAAACATCTCTGCAGTGTTCTGCAGGAAAGGTCCACCACATGGTAAAAAAAAAAAAAAGTTCCAACTTGTCCGCACCCCTGAATACACAATAGGTGGAGTAATCTGAAACATGAGCAATTCTAGTTGGGACTAGGTACCATCTTGTCATAACCAACCGCCTAATGCATTCGTTGAGCAGGATTTAATAGTTTAAAGCCTCGTACACACGATCGGATTTTTCGACGGGAAATGTGTGATGACAGGCTGTTGGCGGAAAGTCCGACCGCGTGTACGCTCCATCAGACAATTGTTGTTGGACTTTCCGCCAACGAATGTTGGCTGGCAGGTTCTCAAATTTTCCGCCAACAAATGTGTGTTGTCGGACTTTCCGATCGTGCGTACACAAGTCCGTCGGACAAAAGTCCAAAGTACAAACACGCATGCTCGGAATCAAGGATGAGCCGGAAAGCGCTCGGTCCTGTAAAACTAGCGCTCGGAATGGAGATATCACGTACGTCTTCTACGTCACTACGTTCGTAACTGTTGGCCAACATTTGTGTGACCGTGTGTATGCAAGACAAGTTGGAGCCAACAACCTTTGAACAAAATTCCACAGTTTTGTTGTCGGAAAGTCCGATCGCGTGTACGCGGCATTGCATATTTGACTCCAACCATGTACAGTGGAACCTCGGTTTGCGAGTAACGCGGTTAACGAGCGTTTCGCAAACCGAGCACTGTATTTCTACAATTCCTAACTCGGTTTGCGAGTGTTGTCTCGCAAAACGAGCAGGATTCAGGCCAAAAGCGGTGTGCAGTACCGCTTTTGGCCTGAGGTGGGGGGGGGGGGGGCGCCGGAGCCGAGCTGAGCCGAAAGTCGCCGATCGGCGCCGCTCGGAAATGCACGGAAAGGCCCGAGGACAGTTGGGCTGACCTCGGCAAACCTCGGAAAAGCTCGTGAACGGAGTCTCTCTGAGGTTTGCCGAGGTCCGCCGAAGTGTCCCTCAGGCCTTTTCGGCCTTTTCCGAGGCTCTCTGGCGCCCCCCCCCCCCGCCTCTGGCCGCATGCGGTACTGCATCCCATTGAAGTCAATGCGGAACGAATTATTTTCGTTTCCATGGACTTCAATGGGAAAACTCGCTTTGATATGCGAGTACAATGGATTGCGAGCATAGTCCTGGAACGGACTATGCCTGTAATCCGAGGTTCCACTGTATATCAGGGGAAGCTCACATCCTGTCCAACCATCACTGTTGAGCTCCATTAGCCGAAAATGGCACCCAAGAGGGAGCCGAAAGTTGTTGTCTCTCTGTGGAGCTCTGATAACTTCAACTAAAGAAATGAGAAATGTGCTGCAAGTCAAGGAACGGTAAATGATTGCATCGTGAAAGGTTTGTAATATTCAATGGTATTAGGCAGCTCACGCAGAATGTGGGGAAGGGTTATTATGGGGATTGGTGTCTTGTTCTCTGGATTATTGAATGGACATTGATTTGGATATAAGTCAAAGAGGAACATGAAAATGTCTTTCCCTGGTGTTATGGAGCACATTTGGCGTCAAGGACAATGTTCCCATCTTGGCTCTTACTGTAATTTAATGAATCAGTAATAAAGGCTCAGATTAATGCTGCCTGTATGACGGAGGACGGAGACACAAAGAAATGCATTAACCATTTTTGTTTTGTAGAAAAAGGCTGCCATTTAGTCCATATATTTTCACTGTAACATTAATAGACTTCATTTTTCAACTTTACTATGCATATCTAAACCCTCCTCCATCCGACGTTGAAGGGAAGTAATCATGATGCTTCATCATTAATCATTTGAAGCCCAGGCTTATTCTGACACTTCTCTCCCATGTGTAAAAATCTGTATTTTGTTGCTAGAAATTTACTTAGAATCCCCCAAACATTATATACAGGTATATACTCTCACCGGCCACTTTATTAGGTACACCTGTTCAATTGCTTGGTAACACAAATTGCTGATCAGCCAATCACAAGGCAGCAACTCAATCAATTTAGGCATCTAGACGCGGTGAAGACGACTTGCTGAAGTTCAAACCGAGTATCAGAATGGGGAAGAAAGGGGATTTAAGTGACTTTGAACGTGGCATGGTTGTTGGTGCCGGACGGGCCGGTCTGAGTTTTTAAAAAAACTGCTGATCTACTGGGATTTTCACACACAACCATCTCTCGGGTTTACAGAGAATGGTGGGAAAAAGAGAAAATATCCAGTGAGCGGCAGTTGTGTGGAGGAAGATGACTTGTTGATGTCAGAGGTCAGAGGAGAATGGGCAGACTGGTTCCAGGTGATAGAAAGGCAACAGTAACTAAAAAAAAAAACACTCGTTACATCCAAGGTATGCAGAACACCATCTCTGAACACACAACACATCGAACCTTGAAGCAGATGGGCTACAGCAGCAGAAGACCAGACCGGGTGCCACTCCTGTCAGCTAAGAACAGGAAACTGAGGCTACAATTGGCACATGATCACCAAAATTGGACAATAGAAGATTGGAAGAACGTTGCCTGGCCAGATGAGTCTGGATTTCAGCTGCGACATTCAGATGGTGGGGTCAGAATTTGGTGTAAACAACATGAAAGCATGGATCCATCCTGCCTTATATCAATGGTTCAGGCTGGTGGTGGGGGTGTAATGGTGTGGGGGATATTTTCTTGGCACACTTTGGGGCCCTTAGTACCAATTAAGCATCGTTTATACAACACGACCTACCTGAGTATTGTTGCTGACCATGTCCATCCCTTTATGACTACAGTGTCCCCATCTTCTGATGGCTCCTTCCAGCAGGATAATGCACCATGTCACAAAGCTCCAATCATCTCACCACTGGACAATGAGGTCACTGTACTCCAATCCTCTCACCACTGGTTTCTTGAACATGACAATTAGGCGACCGTTGCAACTTTTTATGTCACACGGTATTTTTGCGCAGCGTTTCTTCAAATACAATTTTATGGTAAAAAATACACTTTGATCAATTTTAATGCAAAAAAACCCCAATATATAGCCCAATTGTTGGTAAGATATAAAAGATAATGTTACGCCAAGTAAATAGATACCTAACATGCCACATGTTAAAATTGTGCACGCTCGTGAAATCTCCATAGACAATGCTTTAAAAACTTTTTACAGGTTACCAGTTTAAAGTTGCAAAGGAGGTTTGGAGCTAGAATTATTGCTCTCGCTATAATGTTTACGGTGATACCTCATGTGTTCTGTGAACACTGTTTACATATGCATGTGCAACTTACGTATTACGTATGTGCTTGCCTCAGTGTGTGAGCACGGGAGGGTGGGGGCATTAAAAAAAAAAACTTTATTTAAAAAATGTTATTTTTACACTGTCCCTTTAATTTTTTTATCACTTTTATTGCTATTACAATAAATTATATTATATCGCTTGTCATAGCAATAAAGCATGACAGGTCCTCTTTATGGAGACATCTGGGGTCTTTAAGACTTGAGAGCATGAGATTATAGATATATATATATATATATCTATATATATATATATCTATATATATATAGATATATATATATATATCGATATATATATATAGATATATATATATATGAAAAAATATATATATATATTGATATGCTTTCCAGAAAAAAAAATGTCTGTTTACCTTTTCCCTAACCGCAAGTGACGAAATGCTCATTGCTTCCAGTCTCCTAAACCATAGGGGTCATACCTCCCAACTTTCTGAGATGTGAAGGAGGGACACCTATTAGCAAAATTATGTAAGCATAGGAACCACCCCCTGCCACGCCCCTTTAAAGGCGAATTATACAAAAAAAGAAAATTGTTAAACCCACAAGTGCTTTTTTTTAACCACTACTATTTCTTTATTTCGACTTTCGACATTTACAACTGTAGCAATTTAGAAATTGGATGAAAGGTTTAGCACTGGAAAACACTTTTTGAAAGATAAATAGTGCATTTTCTATACAACTATCAGACCAAAATGAGGGACAAATGAGGAGGAACGAGGGGCAGAGGGACATTGCTCCAAATCAGGGACAGTCCCTCGAA
Source organism: Lithobates septentrionalis (assembly GCA_037952835.1). Classification (NCBI taxonomy): domain Eukaryota; kingdom Metazoa; phylum Chordata; class Amphibia; order Anura; family Ranidae; genus Lithobates; species Lithobates septentrionalis. The sequence continues at coordinate 516,059 of JBBDGP010002191.1, forward strand.
ATCAGGGACAGTTGGGAGGTATGATAGAGGTGATAGGGACTGTATGTATTATCATTGGCCGCAACCACTGGGTCGGATCCTGGACTCTCCGGTGGGATGGAAGAGCTTGGAAAAGCAGCAGAGAGTGGTAGGAGGGGGGGTGACCACCGATTGTAAAAGCGATCCAGCAGCTAATAAGTCACTAGGATCGCTTTTACAGTGTAGGGCAATCGCTGGCTGAAAAAAAACCAGTAGCGGAGTTATGGCTGACAGCTGCAGCCATGGCCCTGGTATGCTTGAACACCGTGACCTTCATGTACGTGACAGCAAGTGGTTACGTTTCCTTGGCAGACCACTGGGTCTATGGTCCTCAACGTTGCCCGTTTCTTTGTGTTTGAACGGCACATCTTGGAACCCCAGTCTACTTTGAAATCTTTGCCTTGAGGAGACCTTCCTGGTGCAGTATAATTACCTTGTGTCTTGTTGCTGTGCTCAGTCTTGCCATGGTGTATGACCTGTGACATGAATCTGTCCTCCCCAACCTCACCTTACTAGCAGAGTTTGGCTGTTCCTCACCCAGGTTTAAGCCTCCTACACAGCTGGTTATGTTTCAGTTAATGACTGTGTTTCAACCTGCAAATGAAATTGATGATCATTAGCCCTTGCTTGGTATCACGGAAAAATTGTATCAAGCCTGGACCGTCATTTTGTTGAAGTCCATTAATGTATGAACCCCTGGATCTTCCCTGTAGCGCCTGAGGCAGGTGCACTGCGCCAACCAGCCTGCTGCTTTGCAGATGTCTCCATAGGCCAGCACCTGAATTTAGAGATGTAAAAATGGACCTAGCTGAATGAGCCTGTATCACTTCCGGAGGCTCTTGCCTGGCCACACTATGTTTTCGGGATGACCTTGACTCTCCAAGATGACAAGGTTTTGCTGTAGGGCAATCTCCTGGAATTGTCTTTATCACGGCATCCTGTGTTGCCTGAGCAGATTTACACACAGATAGCCACTAAAGGGGGCAACTACTAATCTGGGAACCACTATGAAACCATGGGCTGCCATGAACTAGAATATAAGGAACACAAAATAACAACATGAAAGTCACATCAAAATCTTCCTTTAGGTCATTGTGCGCATTGAAACTGGAAATGTGTAGGCGCTGAGAGAAGAAGGAAGGCATGTGTGATAGAAGAGAGTCACTGTCCCCAGACAGATAGTCAATGTCTGATGGATAGAATGTCGGCAGGGGGATCTGAATGATGCTTTGGTGTTCGCATTCAGCATTTTTCATCTTGACAATTTCCTAGTCTAACGATCGCATGGTACGAGTCGCAGAAACACCTTTGCAGCTGAAATTATTTGCTTCCAGTGTGATCGGAGCGAAAATATTCCGATCGTGAAGGGTAATAAAACGATTTACAGTGGGTATAGAAAATAATCACCCCCATTTTGTTGCTTTGCAGCCTGAAACGAAGACAGACACAGTTTTTGTTTTGTCCAGCTGTATTTACGTATAACTTATAACATCCAAGTGAAAGATATAACACCAACAGGTCAGAAAAAAAAAAAAAATCGTAAAACAGAATCACTGAGTTGGAAAAAGGATTACCCCCTCCTAAAAATGACTTGTAAACTCAATCAGGTGTAGTGAATCACCTTCTCAATGGCACACAAGTCCATTTGACTTTCAACTGTGATCGGTTGTGGTCATTTTGATTAGCTCAGCATGAGAAGAGCTTTCCTGGAGCACTTCAGTCCCTGGTAGCACAACTGAAGCCAACATTCAACTACAGGTGGCAAGACGCTGTTACCGGGATCTCCGGGATAAAGTTGTGGACAGGCACAAGTCAGGAGATGGATACAAAAATATTTCAAATTGCTTTATCGATGCCTAGAAGCACAGTGAAGTCTATTATTAAGAAGTTGAAGGTATTTGATACAACACAGACCCTCCCTGGATCAGGACGTCTCTCCAAACTGGATGAAAGAGCCTGGAAGGGAACTGGTCAAAGAGGCCACCAAGAGGCCTACAGCATCTCTGAAGACCCCACTAGAATTTATAACAACGATTGGTCATTGTGTGCATGGGACGACAAGATCACAAATTCTCCACAAATGTGGCTTGTATGGGAGGGGTGCAATAAAAAAGCCACTCCTCAAGAAAGGCCACATGCAGTCACCACTGAGCTTTGCCAAAATGCACCTTGAAGATTCCGAGGCCTCATGGAAAAAGGGGTTCTGGTCAGATGAGACTAAAATTGAATGATTTGGCCTCAACACCAAACAATATGTCTGGTGGAAATCCAATACAGCTCAACATCCAAATAACACCACTCCTACAGTAAAGCATGGAGGGGGTAATATCCTGGTATGGGGGGGGGGTAATATCCTGGTATTGGGGGGGGATAATATCCTGGTATAGGGGTGTTTCTCTGCAGCAGGGACTGGAGCACTTGTCAGGATAGGTCAGGATAAGGAAATATGGATAGGTCAAAATACCGTCAAATTCTGCTGCCCTCGGCCAGAAAGTTGTCAATGGGATGAAGGTTTACCTTCGAACATGACAATGACCCAAAGCACACAGTAACAATGAGCATGCGGTGGTTGGAGGAGAAAAAGGTGAATGTCCACAAACGGTCACCATCAAATATAACTGAACTTGAGCACTTCTGCAAAGAAGAGCGGGCAAATATTGCAAATTCTAGATGTGCAAAGTTAGTAGAGACAAATCCCAACAGACTAAAGGTTGGAATTAAAGCAAAAGGTGGTTCAACAAAATACTGACACAAGGGGGGTGATCCTTTTTTCAACTCAGGGATTCTGTTTTTAAATTTTTTATATATTTTTTTTTTTGACTTGTTGGTGTTATATCTTTCACTTGGCTGCTAAAAGTTGCACTGAGTAAATACAGCAGGATAAAACAAAAACTGTGTCTGTCTTCATTTCAGGCTGCAAAGCAACAAAATTTGATTATTTTAAAGGGGGGTGATTCTTTTCTATACCCGCTGTAAGTAAGTCTTCAGTCCTGAAGGCCCAAAATAACAGATCTTTTAGAAGGATCAACAGGAAATAAAACAGAGGGGACTCAGAGGAACAAACACTGCTGTTTTAATGCACTGTGGTATATGTCAGAGCGATATAATTGTATACAAAATAGCGTGTGCTTGTGGTGGGTCATTAGAGTGTAAATTTTTGTTTAATAAAAACCTTGCAAGCATACAGCTTGTTATTAAAACCTTTTTACATATATACAAAAATAAATAAAAAAGAATATACATATATACAAAAATAAATAAAAAAGAATATACAGGTATACATAAATAAACAAAAACAAACAGGCTTACATCAGCAGATAACAAACAAAAAAGCAAACAGATTTTTGCCAAAAAGCATAAATAGAGCTACATATACAAAGAAACATATTACTAGCAGACTACAAAATTATGCAAAAAAAGCCCTAACCTCCACCTAAACACCCCGTCAGGCCAAGAAACGATTACACATGTAACCCATGCATGCAGCCTTTTTCCAAAAATCTGATCTTATCAAAAGGGGGCGTGAAAGGACAGAAAGAAAGCCGCACACCCAGAGACTGACAGACAGCAGGTACAGGGACCTGACATTCCTCCACGCCTTTGTCCAGGCTCTCGGCCACCGCCTGTCCTTCTCAAAATCTCAAATCTTCCCAACCTCACCCAGAATGTCGTGCACCACCATCTCGAAAGGAAGGACTGTTTTCCAAATGGAGACCTGACACCCAGCATTCCATGTGAAGTAACAGACTACTAAGCTAACTGGAAAAAGTGTCTTGCATAGGGACAAACCCAGGATCCATTGCAGTTTGAGCACATGGTGTAGGCCTCAGTGCCTCTGGAGAGCCTCCACATTCGTCTCCCCAGCGTGGTCCATGCTGGCCGTGGAAAAACCTGTAGTAGAGGCCCCAGACTTGATGTTTCTCCCAGCTCAGACCAAAGCAGAGTGAGCCAGCAGCACCTTGCAAAACAGCACCACCTGGTGGAGAAGCTCCTCTGGTGCAGAGACTGATGTGATTGGGTCAGTGATCTCTGTACAGCAATGCCGTATATGTCATGGCTTAATAAGAGTGTGTTACTGCGGTGGGTCATTAGAGTGTAAATTTTTGTTTATTAAAAAAATCATACAAACATACAGCTCATTAATAAAAACATATTTACACAAAAATAAACAACAACTAAACAAAAACAAGTGTGCTTACATCAGCAAGTTTCCTGACAAGATAACATGGAAAGAAACATATTTTAATGACAACAAAAAAAGAGACTACAAACCCAGAACATCAACTTAAACACAATCCAGGCTAAGAAACATTTTGAGATCTAACTGCCATCAGGATGCGATTCCAAAACCCCCCATTAACCCCCCCACACATCATTCACCCCGACTTCCACATCTTTCACTCTGACTTCCACATCATTCACCTTGAATTCTGCACCAGCTACCCCCCACCATCATCCAATCCATCCCTCACTCCACACCTCGGTGTCTACCGACCTCCAGCCAAACTTCTGCCACACCAAGGAGGAGGGGTTGGCACCACCATACATTCTGGTCCAGCACCTTCCACTGCCTTCACTACACTAGGAGAAACAATAGGTGCACCCACAGACTTGACAATCACACTTTCTGACACTGACTGGGGAACCACAGACTGGGGGGACACTGACACCACAGACGACCTCACAGACACAGATTCTGATGGGACAGAGACACGAGGATCTCCTGGTACAACCTCTGCCAACCCAGACTATTCTCTATTCAGATGGAAGAATTCCTCCACCAACTCTGGCTTATTGTGCAAAGCCTCAGGGCACCGGCTATAAGGGTGACCAACCTTATCACATAGGTTACATTTAATGATGTTACAGTTCCTTGCCAGATGCACCAGTTCCTGAAACTAAGAGCACTTCTGTTCTGGATTTTTAAAGGAGAAATGTCCCTTGACTCCACATTTATGGCACAGCTTAGGTTGACCAGGGTAGAAGACAGTAATCCTATCTCTACCAATAAAGGCAGAGGAGGGTAAATGCTGGACCACATTCCCACCCACACTCAACCTCAATGACACTGACCACCCACCCGTCCAGATTCCTCTATCACCCACAATCTTTTTTTAGGGGACACAAAGTTTCACCAAACCTCCTCAACCAGACCCATAAATGGGTATAGACTCCCTCAGGAAAATCCTCCACACATTGAGAGAGATTTTCAGCAAGCACTTTTTTATCATGATCGTCATTTGATGAGTCGGTGCCACTCAAGGGAGATTCCATTTCTGTAATGGCCTGCAGCAATCCACCATTTTTCTCAACCTCCTCCTGAGATGACCCAGGCTGCTGGGGAGGGAGGGGGGCAGATACTGACTCAGACATGACAGATCCTGAGACAGGGGTAGTGCTGGGGCCACCATGTGAAGCCACTCCCTTACCCCCCATCCATACTGCCGCTGCTCTGGTATCCACCCTCTGGCTGGTACTGGCGCAGGCACCTTCCTTCATCTGTTGCAATTTCTCCTCATTTTCACACTATTCTCTGAACATACAGCTGCTCTCCTTCAGAGAGGCGACCAACTTCCCCTGCTTTTTCAATGCCTCCTCCAGAGACTTCAGCTTGGAGACTTCCCTCTTACTGTTTCCAGACTTACTATGGAGGGATTTATTTTTCCTGAGATCTTCTTTCATTACAGCAAGTTTCTGTTCCTCCTTAGAAATGCGGCGAAGTCTGTTCACCACTTTATCCTGGAAGACTGGTAAGGATTCCTCTTGCATAGGGACAGGCCCAGAATCCATTGCAGCTTGAGCACATGGAGTAGGCCTCAGTGCCTCTGGAGAGCCTCCACCTTCGTCTTCCCCAACATGCTCCGTGCTTGCCTGGGAAAAGCCCGCATGAGAGGCCCCAAGCTTGCTGCTTCTCTCAGCTGAGATCACAGCAGAGTAAGCCAACAGCACCCTGCAGAACAGCACCACCTGGTGGAGAAGCTCCTCTGGTACAGAGACTGATGTGACTGGCTCAGTGTTCTCTGTACAGTACAGGACTGCAGTATATGTCAGAGCTTTATAAACGTGAATATACAGTACATAATAATAATAGTGTGTTACTGTGTTAGGTCGTTAGAGTGTAACCTCCTGTGGTGCAGAGACTGTTTGGCCTTGTTTGGCCTTGTTGCTACAGTTTGGCCTTGTTGCACTTTTCTCTTCTACCACTAGGCAGCCGGGTGCTTGGTGGTTCTAGATACGAGAAGGGCAACGCAAGGTCAGGTTATGGGTATATAGGGTATCTCAGCCAATGAGCAGGGGTTTTCTTAAATCCCTTGGCCTGCTGGGAGAGCCTATATATTCGGCCGAGGTCTGTGTTCTGTGCCACCTGGATGGCTGTCTGGGTGGAAGTGTGTTGTACTGGCTGCTAGATTGGGCCTATCCAAGGCACATCTGGCTGCTAGGCTGTCTGAGGGCCTATCCAGAAGCAAGAGAGAGCAGTGCAGGGTTGGGATTGCGGCTTGCAGTCCAACCAACCTGTCGGCTGGAGAACCTGACGTGGTCAGAGGTAGAGGGGAAGCTGTCGCCACTAAGGGACCAACCACCTTATTACTAGGGACCACAGTGAGTAACTGAAGCAGGTTTTGGAGCAGTATTCTCACCAGCCGGGGACGGTGAAGAATCGGGAAACTTCAGGTGGTATCAAGTCAGGGACCCAACCAGCGGAGGTGATGCTTGCAGAGCAGCCTTGTGTGTCAAGCCAGGGACCGAGCAGGCCAGTGGGGTGAAGCTTGAGAGGTATCTAGAGTGCCAATCTAGGGACTCGGCAGAGAGGCGGGGGTGACGCTTGAGGAAGATACCACCGTGAAGATTGGAGGAGCTCAAGGGATTCAGTGACAATGAATAAGAGGGTCTAGTGAGAGACCAGGAGCTCAGTGGGCTGAAGAACTACAAGGAAGGGATTGTAGTGAAAGTGAAGGAACTGTTGAGCCTTGTGTTTGGAACTGTTAAAGACTGTTGCCATAGGAGACAACATTCCTACTCATGCAGATGTGGTGTCTGGCTGGGTGCCTTTCTCTGCATGGTTGTCTACCTGTAGAAGTCTCGGAGTCTGCCAATTAATCTTGCAACTACATTAGGGTGTCCTGGCCCTAACCCTCTCTCCCCCAAAAAGATTGTTAAGAGAAATAAAACTTTCTTTTGCATTCAAAAAGAGTCTGGCGCCCAATAACTTTAACTACTCTGCACCCGCCATGCCTCACAACCCACCACATACAGAAGGATGTCAGCTATCTCTGGCCCTGGAGGTTCTCATTAGACCAAAGGAGTCCTGGGGACCTTGCTACAAAAATGATAGTGTGTGACTGTGATGGAACATTAGTGTGTCAGTTTAAGCTCCTCTGTTGCAGAGACTGATGTTACTGGCACAGTGTTCTCTGTACAACACTGTGGTATATGTCAGAACTATGTAAATGTATAATAATAACAGTAGTGTGTGTGACTGTGTGGGGACATTAGAGTGTAAGCTACTGTGGTGCAGAGACTGATGTGACTGGCTCAGTGTTCTCTGTACAGCACTGCTGTATATGTCATACCTATATGAATGTATTATAATAGTGTATGGCTGTGGTGGGGATATTCGAATGTAAGCTCCTCTGGTACAAACTGATCTGACTGACTGATCTTTGTAGAGCACTGCAGTACAGAGTGTAAGCTCTTCTGGCGCAGAGACTGATGTGACTGGCTCAAGTGTTCTCTATACAGCACTGCGGTATATGTCAGAGCTATATAAAAGTGAATATGTGATAATATTAGTGTGTAACTGTGGTGGATCATTAGAGTGTAAGCTCATGTGGTTCAGAGACTAATGTGACTGGCTCAGTGTTCTCCAGCACTGCGGTATATGTCAGAGCTATATAAATGTATAATAATAGTGTATGGCAGTGGTGGGGGTATTAGAGTGTAAATTTTTTTTATTTAAAAATCACACAAACATACAGCTCATTAATAAAAACATTTTTACACAAAAATAAACAACAACTAAACAAAAACAAGCGTGCTTACATCAGCAAATAAAGAAAACCGTTTCCTGAGAAGATTACATAGGAAGAAACATATTTTAATGACAACTGCAAACCCCGAACCTCAACTTAAACACAATCCAGGCTAGGAAACATTTTGAGATTTAATCGCCATCAGGATGCGCTTCCAAAACCCCCCAATTAACCCCTCCCTCCACATCATTCACCCCGACTTCCACATCATTCACCCCGACTTCCACATCATTCGCCTTGCATTCTGCACCAGCCAACCTCATGTCCTTCCCACCATCATCCAATCCATCCCTCACTCCACCCGCACTTGTGCTACGCTGAGGAGGAGGGGTTGGCACCACCATACACTCTGGTCCAGCACCCTCCACTGCCTTCACTACACTAGGAGAAACAATAGGTGCAGACACAGACTTGACAACCACACTTTCTGACACTGATTGGGGAACCACAGACTGGGGGGACACTGACACTAATAATAGTGTATGGCAGTGGTGGTGGTATTAGAGTGTAAGCTCCTCTGTTACAGACTGAAGTGAAGGACTGACTGATCTTTGTAGAACACTAGAGTGTAAGCTCTTCTGGTGCAGAGACTGATGTGACTGGCTTAGTGTTCTCTGTACAGCACTGCGGTATATGTCAGAGATATATAAAAGTGAATATGTAATAATAATAGTGTGTGACTGTGGTGGGTCATTAGAGTGTAAGCTCATGTGGTGCAGAGACTAATGTGACTGGCTCAGTGTCCTCCAGCACTACCGAATATGTCAGCGCTATATGAATGTATAATAGTAGTGTATGGCAGTGGTGGGGGTATTAGAGTGTAAGCTCCTCTGGTACAGACTGAAGTGAATGACTGAGTGATCTTTGTAGAGCACTGCGGTACAGAGTGTAAGCTCTTCTGGCGCAGAGACTGATGTGACTGGCTCAGTGTTCTCTGTACAGCACTGCGGTATATGTCAGAGCTATATAAATGTATAATAATAGTGTATGGCTGTGGTGGGGATATTAGAGTGTAAGCTCCTCTGTGACAGACTGAAGTGAAGGACTGACTGATGTTTGTAGAACACTGCAGTACAGAGTGTAAGCTCTTCTGGTGCAGAGACTGATGTGACTGGCTCAGCGTTCTCTGTACAGCAATGCTGTATATGTCAGAGCTATATAAATGTGAATATATAATAATAATAGTGTGTGACTGTGGTGGGTCATTAGAGTGTAAGCTCATGTGGTGCAGAGACTAATGTGACTGGCTCAGTGTTCTCTGTACAGCACTGCGGTATATGTCAGAGCTATATAAATGTATAATAATAGTGTATGGCTGTGGTGGGGATATTAGAGTGTAAGCTCCTCTGGTACAGACTCAAGTGAATGATTAACTGATCTTTGTAGAATACTGCAGTACAGAGTGTAAGCTCTTCTGGCGCAGAGACTGATGTGACTGGCTCAGTGTTCTCTGTACAGCACTGCGGTATATGTCAGAGCTATATAAATGTGAATATATAATAATAATAGTGTGTGACTGTGGTGGGTCATTAGAGTGTAAGCTCATGTGGTGCAGGAAATAATGTGACTGGCTCAGTGTTCTCCAGTACTGCGGTATATGTCAGAGCTATATGAATGTATAATAATAGTGTATGGCAGTGGTGGGGGTATTAGAGTTTAAGCTCCCCCAGATACAGACTGATGTGAATGGCTAAGTGATCTTTTAAGACCTTAGCAGTATAGAGTGTAAGCTCCTCTGGTGCAGTGTCTAAGGTCAGCCATCGCAGCCCCTGTAGTTTTAGTCGTGACCAAATTACTTTGACTGAATTGAGTTCCTTTCAGGCTCATATATATTGCCAAGAAAACTCTAAAAAGATCGCACGTTTCCATTATGACCTCAGCTGTGAAAACTTTGGAATAGGTTGTACATTATCCCGCCGGGATCCCTTGAAATGGCCGGACTGATGTGTATTGATTCACGTTAACCACCGGAATGTATGCAAATCCTCGGCTCTCATACAAAGCCACCTAAATGCCCAAAAGCAGCACTCAGCATAATTATGCATTGTATCTCTGCCGTGGCACTTCAGCACCAACAAACCAGCATTCTGCTGCCTGATTGTAGCTCCATTCTATGGGACCTGAAAGATTTTCCCTCTGATGAATGAAGCTGTTTGTGCACATTGGCCTGACGAAAGGGGCGACAACCCTCCCCCCCCCCCCCGGAGAGCGAACGCACTGATGTCAACTCGACCTTTGGAGACGGCCGCAATACTTAAGGCAAATGACTCCGATTTGTATTGTTTCTTTTCAGAGCCTTCCAGAACGCGGCATCAAACTGAGATACCGCGGTCAGCATGGGCCGGATCATTGTAAACGCCCTGAACGAAATTAAAGCCAGGCGTGTTACTAGCCCCAGGAGAGAAAAGTTTATGGCAGAGGGAAGAAATATAGGTAAAGTAGAACTAAAGGCAAAACTTTTTGTGGGGGAGATTTTCCTTCACTTCGGGGAGATTTTCCTTCACTTCCTGTCTCATAGTCAAAACAGGAAGTGAGAGACAGATCCCCCAAAGTGAGGGAATCCCTGAATAGTGCCCCATTGGAAGATTTCCCGTCCAGTGCACTAAGCAAGGTCCATAAAGACAAGAATGAACGAGTTTGGGGTGGAGGGACATGACTGGCCTGACCTCAACCCGATAGAACACCTTTGGGATGAATTAGAGCACAGACTGCGAGCTAGACCTCACCAATGCGATTCTAGAAGAATGGTCAAATATTCCCATAGACACACTCCTAAACCTTGTGGACGGCCTTCCCAGAAGAGTTGAAGCTGTTATAGCTGCAAAGGGTGGGCCAACGCAATATTGAACCCTACGGACTAATGCCCCGTACACACGGTCGGACTTTGTTCGGACATTCCGACAACAAAATCCTAGGATTTTTTCCGATGGATGTTGGCTCAAACTTGTCTTGCATACACACGGTCACACAAAGTTGTCCGAAAATCCGATCGTTCTGAACGCGGTGACGTAAAAGACGTAGGTCGGGACTATAAATGGGGCAGTGGCCAATAGCTTTCGTCTCTTTATTTATTCTGAGCATGCGTGCCACTTTGTCCGTCGGATTTGTGTCGTGCCACTTTGTCCGTCGGATTTGTGTACACACGATCGGAATTTCCAACAACGGATTTTGTTGTCGGAAAATTTTATATTTTGTGTGTCAGAAAATCTGATGGAAAATGTGTGATGGAGCCCACACACGGTCGGAATTTCCAACAACAAGGTCCTATCACACATTTTCTGTCGGAAAATCCGACCGTGTGTACGGGGCATAAGACTGGGATGCCATTAAAGTTCATGTGTGTGTAAAGGCAGGCGTCTTTTTTTTTTGACAATATAGTATATATATCTACAGTGCCTTGAAAAAGTATTCATACCCTTGAAATTTTCCACATTTTGTCATGGTACAACTAAAAAACATAAATGTATTTTATTGGGATTTTATGTGATAGACCAACACAAAGTGGCACATAATTGTGAAGTGGAAGGAAAATGATAAATGGTTTTTAAAATGTTTTACAAATAAATATGTGAGAAGTGTGGGGTACATTTGTATGGCGCCCCCCGGAGTCAATACTTTGTAGAACTGCCTTTTACTGCAATTACAGCTGCAAGTCTTTTTGGGGATGTCTCTACCAGCTGTGCACATCTAGAGAGGGACATTTCTGCCCATTCTTCTCTGCAAATTATCTCAAGCTCTGTCAGATTGGATGGAGAGCGTCTGTGAACAGAAATCTTCAAGTCTTGCCACAGATTCTCAATAGGATTTACCGTATATACTCGAGTATAAGTCGAATTTTTCAGCACATTTTTTTGTGCTGAAAGTGCCCCCCTCGACTTATACTGGAGTCAAGCACTTTTCTGCAGCAAAAAATTTCATTTTCTGAACCGAATTTGGGGCCCCATATCTCAGGGCCACTTGGTGCTAGGAACCCCAAATTTGGTGTGCAAACCCAATTGAACTGGTCCCATAACATATCCAAACCTGGGGTTCCTAGCACCAAGTGGCCCTGAGATACGGGGCCCCAAAACCAGTTCAGAAAATGTCATTCTCTGCTGCAGAAAAGTGCTTGACATTTTCTGAACTGATTTTTGGGGCCCTGTATCTCGGGGCCACTTGGTGCTAGAAACCCCAGCTTTGGAAATTTTATGGTGCTAGTTCCACTGGGTTTGCATACCACATTTGGGGTTCTTAGCACTAAGTGGCCCTGAGATACGGGGCCCCAAACTCGGTCAACTGTGTCCATCTGCAGCAATGTCATTTCGGGACCCTTTGGGTTCAGAGACCCCAAATTTTGGCTGCAGCTAGTTGGCATCTAGGAACCCTTAACTACCGAGTTTGAAGTTCAGGGGACCTATGGCTGCAAATGGGCACAGTGAGGCATGCAAATGGGCACAGTGATGCTGCAAATGGGCATTGTTGACCCTCTTTTCCACTTACAGTAGCTGTGCATTTCTCACCCTCGTCTTATACTCGGGTCAATAAGTTTTTCCCATTTTTTTGTGGTAAAATAGGGCCTCGACTTATACTCGGAACGACTTATACTCGAGTATATACGGTAGGTCTGGACGGTAGGGATGAGCCGAACATCCCCCGGTTCGGTTCGCACCAGAACCTGCGAACGGACCGAAAGTTCGCACGAACGTTAGAACCCCATTGACGTCTATGGGACTCGAACGTTCAAAATCAAAAGTGCTCATTTTAAAGGCTAATTTGCATGGTATTGTCCTAAAAAGGGTTTGGGGACCCGGGTCCTACCCCAGGGGACATGTATCAATGCAAAAAAAACTTTTAAAAACGGCCGTTTTTTCGGGAGCAGTGATTTTAATGATGCTTAAAGTAAAAAAAAAAAAGTGAAATATTCCTTTAAATATCGTACCTGGGGGGTGTCTATAGTATGCCTGTAAAGTGACGCGTGTTTCCCGTGTTTAGAACAGTCCCTGCACCAAATGTCATTTTTAAAGGAAAAAATCTCATTTAAAACTGCTTGCGGGTTTAATGTAATGTCGGGTCATGGCAATATGGATGAAAATCGGTGAGACAAACGGCATGGGTACCCCCCAGTCCATTACCAGGCCCTTTGGGTCTTGTATGGATATTAAGGGGAACCCCGCACCCAAATTAAAATAAGGAAAGGTGTGGGGCCACCAGGCCCTATATACTCTGAACAGCAGTATACAGGCGGTGCAAACAAGACAGGGACTGTAGGTTTGTTGTTAAGTCGATTCTCTTTGTAATTTTGAACGGGTACATTTTTAACGTCTTTAGCTCCTGCCAAAAAATCTTTTTTAAGCTTTTTGGAAAACATAGGGAAGGGTTATCACCCCTGTGACATTTGTTTTGCTGTCTTTCCTCCTCTTCAGAAGATTTCACCTCACTTTTTGTCCCAATGAAAAATGTTTTTTGAAAATTTGGGTTTTTTTGTGGAACAAGGATTGGAAAGCATCAGTGGAAAGGAGAAATTGTTTTCCCATATTAACTCTTACAGGAGAGAATTTCCCTTCCTAGGGGTAGATTTCATCTCACTTCCTGTTGTCTCCTTCCGTTTGCAAATAGGAGTCGTTTGTAAGTTAGATGTTTGAAAGTAGGGTCCTGCCCTATATACTCAGCAGAAATTTGGGCCTTAGGTGTTGCTGTGGCCACAACACTGTAAGCCCTCACAGGGCCCTGCTGTGAAATATTAGATCAAGAATTGTAATTACATGCCCCTGTTGAACAGGAGCTGAAAAATTAGGCCTTAGGCACTGGTGCTGGTGCCACAACACTGCAACCCCTCAAAGACACTCTAGTTGGAACGCAGCAACAAGCCCTGCTGCAAAGTATTGCATCAAAAATTGTAATTACACGCCCCTGTTAGACAGGGGCAGAAAAATTGGGCCTTAGGCACTGGTGCTGGTGCCACAACACTGCAACCCCTCACAGACACTCTAGTTGGAATGCAGGAACGAGCCCTGCTGCAAAGTATTACATCAAAAATTGTAATTACACGCCCCTGTTAAACAGGGGCTGAAAAATTGTGCCTTAGGCACTGGTGGTGGCGCCCAGAACCAAAAATGTTCTTACAAGCTATCAGCGTGATGATTGAGGAGGAAGAGGATAATTACTCAGGGATAGTCACTCAGCATCAGCATAGGCAGTCTTTGAAGGGATCTGAGATTTCAAAAAAAATTATTCGGTTACATCAGCATCAGGTGCTTGGTAGCTGGTGGTGATCTAAGACTGATTCATTTTTATGAAGGTCAGCCGATCGACCAAGTCGGTGGACAGACGCACCCTGTGATCGGTTACCACGCCTCCAGCAGCACTGAATGTGCGTTCCGAAAGAACGCTGGATGCAGGACAGGCCAGTAGCTCAATTGCATACTGTGCAAGCTCTGGCCAGTGATCCATCCTCAAGACCCAGTAACCCAGAGGATTTTCGGTGGGAAAGGTGTCCAAGTCTGATCTTGCCCCTAGGTATTCCTGCACCATGTAAAACAGACGCTGGCGATGGTTGCTGGAACCGATCATACCTTGGGGCTGCGGACCAAAAAATTGTCTGAACGCATCGGTCAGATGGCCACCTTCTCCACCGCTCCTTCTTTGACTGACCGAAGCCTCAGCAACACGTTGTCCAGAAACAGGAGTTTGTAACCTCCCAGTCTCTGGGAACGCGTTGCACAGACCTTTCTGCAAGGCCTCCCGAAGCTGTTTCATCCTCTGCTCCCTCTGCGATGGCAAGATAAGGTCCGCAACCTTACCCTTGTAACGTGGATCAAGGAGGGTTGCCAGCCAGTATTGGTCCTTCTCCTTGATACCACGAATACGAGGATCCTTACGCAGGCTTTGCAGGATCAGGGAGGCCATGCAGCGTAGGTTTGCTGAGGCATTCGGTCCGTAGTCCTCTGGGTCACTAAGGACGACAACGTCCGCAGCCACCTCCTCCCAGCCACGTACAAGTCCATGTGTTTCTTGGGACTGATCCCTTAAAGACTGCTGCTGATGCTGAGTGCCAGGCTCCACCTCCATACTGACACAATCTTCCTCCTCCTCCTCCTCCTCCTCTTCCTTTGTGATCGGCGGGCACGCAGGAACACTGTCTGGATAAAGGGGGCCTTGAGAGCTAAGGAAGTCCTCCTCTTCCTGCCTCTGTTCTGCCTCAAGTGCCCTGTCCATTATTCCACGCAGCGTGTGCTCCAACAGGTGGACAAGGGGGACAGTGTCACTGATGCATGCACTGTCACTGCTCACCATCCTCGTGGCCTCCTCGAATGGTGACAGGACAGTGCATGCATCCCTGATCATGGCCCACTGGCGTGGGGGAAAAAAACCAAGCTCCCCTGACCCTGTCCTGGTGTCATAGTCGTACAGGTACTCATTGATGGCCCTCTGCTGCGTGTGCAGCCGCTGCAGCATGGCCAACGTTGAGTTCCACCTGGTGGGCATGTCACAGATTAGGCGGTTCTTGGGCAGGTTAAACTCCTTTTGGAGGTCCGTCAGCCGAGCACTGGCATTATATGACCGGCGGAAATGCACACTGACTTTCCTGGCCTGCCTCAGGACATCCTGTAAGCCCGGGTACCTGCCCAAGAACCGCTGCACCACCAAGTTAAGGACGTGAGCCAAACAGGGCACATGGGTCATTTGTCCCTGTCGGAGGGCAGAGAGGAGGTTGGTGCCATTGTCGCAAACCACCATTCCTGCCTTAAGTTGGCGTGGCGTCAACCACCTCTGAACCTGCCCCTGCAGAGCTGACAGAACCTCTGCCCCAGTGTGGCTCCTGTCCCCCAAGCACACCAGCTCAAGCACCGCATGGCATCTTTTGGCCTGCGTACTTGCGTAGCCCCTTGAACTACTACGGAGCACCGCTGGTTCCGAGGAAGAGGCCATGGAGGAAGAAGAAGAGGAGGGGGTGGAGGAGAGAGGTGTGTCACAATCATTAGCATTTTGGAGGCGTGGTGGCGGAACAACCTCCAACACTACTGCACCTTGTCCTGCATCCTTCCCAGCTGCCAGCAGAGTCACCCAATGCGCCGTGAAACTTAGGTAACGTCCCTGTCCATGCCTGCTGGACCATGAGTCAGCGGTAATATGCACCTTACCGCTGACCGGCCTGTCCAGCGAGGCATGGACATTGCCTTCCACATGCCGGTAGAGAGCCGGAATCGCCTTCCGTGAGAAAAAGTGGCGTTTGGGTACCTGCCACTGAGGAACCGCACATTCCACAAACTCACGGAAGGGGGCAGAGTCTACCAACTGAAAAGGCAGCAGTTGAAGTGCTAGCAATTTTGCCAAGCTAGCATTCAACCGCTGGGCATGTGGATGGCTGGGAGCAAACTTCTTTCGGCGGTGCAGCAGCTGGGGCACGGAAATTTGCCTGGTACAATCTGACGTCGGTGTACCAAAAGCAGATTGCCCACAAGTACTTGGCTGTGACACACCTAATTCTACACCTTCATTCCTCTCACTGCAGGTCTCAGAGAGGACTGGAGGTCTAGTGGGGTTGGAAATCTTAGCTGATGAGGAGCAAGGAGAGATCCTCTTTGTTCTTTGGTGTGGGTCTTTTAGATACGCTTGCCAACGAACTGCATGGCAGGTCAACATATGTCTGGTCAAGCATGTGGTACCCAAGCGGGAGATGTTTTGGCCACGTGAGATACGCTTGAGACATATGTTGCAAATAGCAGCGGTGCGATCTGATGCACTCATCTCAAAAAAGGCCCACACCAAAGAACTTTTTGAATAACGCGCAGAGACTGCAGCGCCCTGCACATGTGGAGCTTTGGAGTGTGATGCAGTCAATGTGCTGCCCTTAGGCTGGCCCCTGGAGGGCATCCTGCCTCGTTGGTGATGTGCCGCCTCCTCCTCCTCCTCCTCCTCCTCTCTCCTATCAGGCACCCACGTTGAGTCAGTGACCTCATCATCCCCTCCCTCCTCATCACTGGAGCAAACCTGGCAGTATGCTGCAGCAGGGGGAGCATGACTGCCAGATTGCTGTCCTTCTTGGGCACCCCCTCTGTCCGTGCTCATGTTACTGCCTTCATCGAGCTCAGTATCATCATCAGAGCCTTCCAAAGGCTGGGCATCCTCCTGGAGCATGTACCCAACACTGTGGTCAAACAGTTCGAGGGACTCCTCAGGAGGACATGGTGGAGCTAGGGAAGGAGTCACTGATGACATTGAGCTGAGGGAAGAGGCCGCTGCTTTGCCAGACAAAGCACCCTGGGCATGGGTGAGAGAGGATGAGGAGGATGAGGACGGCTTGGTCATCCACTCGACCAAGTCTTCCGCATGTTGCGGCTCAACACGGCCAGCTGCCGAAAAAAAGGCCAAGCGTGTCCCATGGCCACGTGCTGATGAGGATGCACCGTCTCCACGACCAGCACTAGACACAGAGCCTGCTTGCCCTCTCTTATTGGCTTGTGACTGTCTGCCTCTCCTTCTTGGCCTTCCAGACATACTAATGGCCTGTAGCTGCACTAAGCTGGGATATATATATCTATATATATATATATGTACTGATACTGCAGCTAGCAAAATCAACTGCTTGCCTGTAGTATGAGAACACCACCAACCTTCTTCAGGTAGCTTTATATACTGTAACCAGACAAGCCTGCCTGTCAGTAGGAAGATAACAGGAACGGATCTAGCTGAACACTGTGAGCAGGACGCACTGTACTAAATGTAAATAGTCTAGCTGCCTGACCGTGGTACTAATAGGATCAAAAGAACACCAGTAATTTTCTTTAGGTAGCTGTTAATACTGTAACAAGACAAGCCTGCCTGTCAGTAGGAAGATAACAGGAACGGATCTAGCTGAACACTGTGAACAGGACGCACTGCACTAAATGTAAATAGTCTAGAAGATAACAGGAACGGATCTAGCTGAACACTGTGAGCAGGACGCACTGCACTAAATGTAAATAGTCTAGAAGATAACAGGAACGGATCTAGCTGAACACTGTGAGCAGGACGCACTGCACTAAATGTAAATAGTCTAGAATTTAACAGGAACGGATCTAGCTGAACACTGTGAGCAGGACGCACTGCACTAAATGTAAATAGTCTAGAAGATAACAGGAACGGATCTAGCTGAACACTGTGAGCAGGACGCACTGCACTAAATGTAAATAGTCTAGAAGATAACAGGAACGGATCTAGCTGAACACTGTGAGCAGGACGCACTGCACTAAATGTAAATTGTCTAGAAGATAACATTAACGGATCTAGCTGAACACTGTGAGCAGGACGCACTGCACTAAATGTAAATAGTCTAGAAGATAACAGGAACGGATCTAGCTAAACTGAATACAGTGTATATATATATATGCAACACCTGGGATGCATATATATACACAATACACTGTAAGTGCAGCTAACTGACTGACTGTTCTGCCTAATCTATCTAACTCAAATCAAATGACACTGTCTCTCTGTCTATCTCTTTCAACGCCGGAACACACACTACACAGGGCCGCCGTGCAGGCGGCCTTATATAGTGTGGGGCGTGTACTAAATCCCCTGAGCCATAATTGGCCAAAGCCTCCTTGGCTTTGGCCAATTACGGCTCTCTGTTCAGGCGGCGCTGTGATTGGCCAAGCATGCGGGTCATAGTGCATGCTTGGCCAATCATCAGCAAGCAATGCACTGCGATGCCGCAGTGAATTATGGGCCGTGACGCGCCACACGAATTTGGCGCGAACGGCCCATATCGTTCGCAATTCGGCGAACGGGCGAACAGCCGATGTTCGAGTCGAACATGGGTTCGACTCGAACACGAAGCTCATCCCTACTGGACGGTGACTGGGCCATTCTAACACATGAAAATTCTTTGATCTAAACCATTCCATTGTAGCTCTGGCTGTATGTTTAGGGTTGTTGTCCTGCTGGAAGGTGAACCTCCGCCCCAGTCTCAAGTCTTTTGCAGACTCTAACAGGTTTTCTTCTAAGATTGTCCTGTATTTGGCTCCATCCATCTTCCCATCAACTATGACCAGCTTCCCTGTCCCTGCTGAAGAAAATCATCCCCACAACATGATGCTGCCACCACCATGTTTCACGGTGGGGATGGTGTGTTCAGGGTGATGTGCAGTGTTAGTTTTCCGCCACACATAGAGTTTTGCTTTTAGGCCAAAAAGTTCACTTTTGGTCTCATCTGACCAGAGCACCTTCTTCCACATGTTTGTTGTGTCCACCACATGGCTTCTCACAAACTGCAAACAGGACTTCTTATGGCTTTCTTTCAACAATGTCTTTCTTCTTGTCACTCTTCCATAAAGTGCAGATTTGTGGAGAGCACGACTAATAGTTGTCCTGTGGACAGATTCTCCCACCTGAGCTGTGGATCTCTTCAGCTCCTCCAGAGTTACCATGGGCCTCTTGTCTGCTTCTCTGATGAATGTTCTCCTTGCCCGGCTGGCCAGTTTAGGTGGACGGCCATGTCTTGGTAGGTTTGCAGTTGTGCCATACTCTTTCCATTTTCAGATGATGGATTGAACAGAGCTCTGTGAAATGTTCATAGCTTGGGATATTTCTTTATAACCCAACCCTGCTTTATACTTCTCCACAACTTTATCCCTGACCTAACAAACCTTTGAGGGCTTTACAGAACAGTTGTATTTATACTGAGATTAAATTACACACAGGTGGACTATAATCACTAATTAGATGACTTCTGAAGGCAATTGGTTCCACTAGATTTTAGTTAGGGGGTATCAGAGTAAAGGGGGCTGAATACAAATCCACGCCACACTTTTCACATATTTATTTGTAAAACATTTTGAAAACCATTTATCATTTTCCTTCCACTTCACAATTATGTGCCACTTTGTGTTGGTCTATCACATAAATTTCCAATAAAACACATTTACGTGTTTGGTTGTAACATGCAGTGTTAATTTTGGCAGCAAATTTCGATTTAGTTTTAGTCTTAATCTTTTGACTAAAATGGCATTTTAGTTTTGGTCCCATTTTAGTCTTCCGCAATTATTTTAGTTTTAGTCGTATTTAGTCAACTAAATCTCCAGTACATTTTAATCGACCAAAATCATTTTAGTCTACTAAAAACTAATTTTAGTCATCTAAAATCTAATGGGTGTAGTTAAATTGTAATGCATTATTTAACCACTTCAATACCGGGCATTTTCACCCCCTTCCTGCCAAGGCCAATTTTCAGCTTTCATCGCTGTAACATTTTGAATGACAATTGCGCGATCATGCAACACTGTACCCATATTACATTTTGATCATCCCCCCCCCCCACAAATAGAACTTTCTTTTGGTGGTATTTGATCACCTGTGAGGTTTTTATTTTTTTGCGCTATAAACAAAAAAAAGAGCAACAATTTTGAAAAAAAACACAATATTTTTTACTTTTTTACTATAATAAATATTAAAAAAAAAAACAAAAAAAACAAATTTCTTCCTCAGTTTAGGCCGATATGTCTTCTTCTACATATTTTTGGTAAAAAAAATTTGCAATAAGCGTATATTGATTGGTTTGCGCAAAAGTTATAGCGCCTACAAAATAGGGGAAAGATTTAAGGCATTTTTATTATTTTTTTTTTTTACTAGTAATGGCAATGATCTGCGATTTTTGTCATGACTGTGACATTGCGGCGGACACATCGGACACTTTTGACACTATTTTGTGACAATTATACAGCGATCAGTGCTATAAATATGCACTGATTACTGTATAAATGTCACTAGCAGGGAAGGGGTTAACACTAGGGGGCGATCAAGGGGTTAATTGTGTTACATATGGAGTGATTCTAACTGTGGGGGGGGACGGGGACTGACTGGGGGAGGTGACTGATCGGTGTTCCTATATACATGGAACACGTGATCTGTCTCCTCTCCCCTGACAGGACTTAGATCTGTGAACCACGTCCCTGCTCTGTAATGAGCGATCGCAAATGCCCGGCGGACATAGCGGCCACTGGGCGCGCGCATCGGCTCCTCGGTGATACGGCGGCACGCGCCCCCTATACTGCCGGGAAGCCAAGGACGTCATATGACGCCTGCCCAGGATGGGAGATCCCATCTGCGGACGTTATATGACAATGGGCGGGTAGGGAAGTGGTAAATACCACCAAAAGAAAGCTCTGTGTTACCTAGGGAGTGATTCTAACTGTGGGGGGATGGGACTGACTGGGGAAGGTGACCGATCGGGGGTTTCTATATACTAGGAACATACGATCTGTCTGCTCTCCCCTGACAGGATGTGGATCTGTGTATTTACACACACAGATCCTCGTCCTTACTCTGTGACAAGCAATCGTAGGTGCCCGGCAGACACCGCGGCCGCCAGGCACGCGCATCGGCTCCCCAGTGACGTGGCGCGTGCAAGCGCCCCCTAGATGCCCAGGAACGCGAGGACGTCATATGACGGCTGCCCGGAAAGGCAGAGACACCTTGCGCCCGTCATATTACTATGCGGAGATAGGAAGTGGTTAAGCATTTCTCTACAATTTCCAATACTAGGGTGAAAAATCGAATATGTTTTTATTTATAGTAGGTTTGAACATGCACTACAGACACAGATTTGGTGATTATATAAGGTCTCGGGAGGTCTGTAATGCACAGTGCTCTGGACGGTTGTCTGAGGACTCAGAGGCCTGTAATGCACAGTGCTCTGGGCGGTCGTCTGAGGACTCGGAGGCCTGTAATGCACAGTGCTCTGGACGGTTGCCTGAGGACTCAGAGGCCTGTAATACACAGTGCTCTGGGCGGTCGTCTGAGGACTCGGAGGCCTGTAATGCACAGTGCCGTGGGTGGTCGTCTGAGGACTCGGAGGCCTGTAATGCACAGTGCCGTGGGCGGTCATCTGAGGACTCGAAGGCCTGTAATGCACAGTGCTCTGGACGCTTGACTGAGGACTCGGGGGCCTGTAAATGCACAGTGCTCTGAACGGTCGTCTGAGGACTTGGAGGCCTGTAATGCACAGTGCTGCTCTGGGCAGTCGTCTGAGGACTCGGAGGCCTGTAATGCACAGTGCCGTGGGCGGTCGTCTGAGGACTCGAAGGCCTGTAATGCACAGTGCTCTGGACGCTTGACTGAGGACTCGGGGGCCTGTAATGCACAGTGCTCTGAACGGTCGTCTGAGGATTTGGAGGCCTGTAATGCACAGTGCTGCTCTGGGCGGTCGTCTGAGGACTCGGAGGCCTGTAATGCACAGTGCCGTGGGCGGTCGTCTGAGGACTCGAAGGCCTGTAATGCACAGTGCTCTGGACGCTTGACTGAGGACTCGGGGGCCTGTAATGCACAGTTCTCTGAACGGTCGTCTGAGGACTTGGAGGCCTGTAATGCGCAGTGCTGCTCTGGGCGGTCGTCTGAGGACTCGGAGGCCTGTAATGCACAGTGCCGTGGGCGGTCGTCTGAGGACTCGGAGGCCTGTAATGCACAGTGCTGCTCTGGGCGGTATATATATATATATATGATTAACACAGTCTTTTACCATCATCAAAAAAAAAATACTATATACTCATAGCTTCCCACTAACCCTGATTTCGAGGGACTTTCGCGACTGGGCTCTGGCGTTCTGCCACCATTGGGGGGGGACCCCAAGATGGCAGGAAGGTGGTCCGCTGCGGGACCGTAATAAAAGGTCAAACGATGGAAGTAAAGGGCCCCAGGATCAGTGGCAAGGACCCCAGTTGGAGGCCAGGGGGGCCCTCCATGGTTTCTTGCACCAGGTTCTAGTAATGCCTCTGCTCCCACCCAGGGGTTTACCACTTATGTCCCCTCTGGGTGTACTTTCCCTCACTTAATGTCTCAGTGAAGCCTCTATAGTGGAACCTTGGATTATGAGCATAATCCGTTCCAGGAGAATGCTTGTAATCCAAAGCACTTGCATATCAAAGCGAGTTTCCCCATAGAAGTCAATGGAAACAATGATAATTCATTCCGCATTGACTTCTATTGCATGCAATACCGCATGTGGCCAGAGGTGGGGGGGCGCTGGAGAGCCTTGGAAATACTCGGGGACAGCTCGGCTGAACTTGGAAAGCCTCGTAAAGGCTCGGAAACACTCGGGAACCGAGTGTTTCCGAGCCCTTCCGAGTATTTCCGAATGGTTCCGAGTGTCACCGGCGCCCCCCGCACCTCTGGCCAAATGCGGTACTGCGTACCCTATTAGCTTGAATTCTGCTCGTTTTGCGAGACAACACTCGCAAACCGAGTCAGGATTTTTTTAAAAAGGTGCTTGTCTTTCAAAACGCTTGTTAACCGCATTGCTAATTAACCAAGGTTCCACTGTATTATAATGCATTTTTTTTTATGTAGGCAATATATAAAAAAAATAAAAAATAAAAATAAAAAAAGATGTAGGAAGGCCTTTCGAATATTACTTTTTTTTTTTTTTTTTTTATCAGGCAATGTATAAAAATAATAATAAAAAAAAACTAAAAAAAAAAGATATATAGTTTAGGCCTTCGAATAAGAATTTTATCAGGCAATGGTTTTATTTACAATGTAGACAAAGCTCTTCACATCTGAACGTTTTTGGAAACTGAATTTAAATTCCCCTTAACAATTTTATATTGGGACCCAATCATTTGAAGTTAAAGCGCCTCTCCCCCTACCCCAGGGCCGCCATATCTCAGAACATCCCGAATGCCGCCTGGAATTTTCGAACACATCAATACGAACAATGGGGAACGACGCATCGTTAGGCCGAAGGCAAGAATTCATTTATCAGCGATAAGTAGCAGCAACGAATCTCACCCGGGGTCATAAATCACATCTCAGCCAGCCTGTCACTTTCTAGAGAGCGAGATAGACGAACAAAACCAGCCAATTATTAAATGCAGATAACTGTATGTCAGAAAAATGATACTTCTGTGAACTGGGCGCTATTATCTTATAAATGGTCTGTAACTGGTGCAAGCCTGACCCCTAGTGGTGGGTTTTTTACCTGCTTCCTTCTGTCTAATAAACTTTACCAATGTTTCCACCAAAAAATGTATCAATTCTTCTGAATCTCATGTGGAAAGTATACAAAGTATTTTCATTTTGCTTTTACAGATATTTATATAGCACCAACAATTTACATAGCTCTTTTTATTATTTTATTATTTATATGTTGTTATAAACATATGTTTATTAAAATGAATGTATATTATGTTTTGTAGAATATTATCATGTATGGTCTGATGCTGGAATTTTTTTTGTTATATTTATATTTATTAATATATTTTTTTTGTTATATTTATTAATATATATTTTTTATAAATATATTTTAATATAATGAAATTATATTATGTTTTATAAAATAATATCATGTATGGTCTGATGCTGGAGATTTTTATTATATTTTATTATAATTATTTTTTTTCATCATAATGAATGTATATTATGTTTTATAAAATATTATCATGCATGTATAGTCATGTTCTGATGCTGGAGATTTTTACTATATATTATTATAATTATTTTTTTATTATGATAAATGTATATTATGCTTTATTAAATATTATCATGTAAGTATAGTCGTAGTCCGATGCTGGAGATTTTTATTATATTTACATTTTATTATTTATATTTTATTATAAATATATTTTTAGCATTATGAATGTATACTATCTATAAATATAGAAATATTATCATGTATGAATGTGTAGTCATGGTCTGATGCTGGATATAATTTTTTTTTATGATAATGAATGTATCTTATGTCTTATAAAATATTATCATGCATGTATAATCATGTTCTGATGCTGGAGATTTTTATTATGTTAATATTTTATTGTAATTATTTTTTTATTATGATAAATGAATATTTTTTTTCCATTAAATATTATCATGTAAGTGTAGTCATGGTCTGATGCTGGAGATTTTTAGTATATTTATATTTTATTATAATTATATTTTTATTATAATGAATGTATATTATGTTTTAAAAAACATTATCATGTATGGTCTGATGCTGGAAATTGTTATTATATTTATATTTATTATCATATTTTGTTATACTTTTTTATTGTGATGAATTTATATTATGTTTTATAAAATATTATCATGTCTGATGCTGGAGATTTTTTATTATATTTATATTTTATTATAATTATTTTTTATGATAATGAATGTATCTTATGTTTTATAAAATATTATCATGCATGTATAATCATGTTCTGATGCTGGAGATTTTTCATTATATTTATATTTTATTATAATTCTTCTTTATTATGATAAATGAATATTTTTTTCCATTAAATATTATCATGTAAGTATAGTTATGGTCTGATGCTGGAGATTTTTATTATATTTTATTATAATTATATTTTTATTATAATGAATGTATATTATGTTTTATAAAACATTATCATGTATGGTCTGATGCTGGAAATTGCTATTATATTTATATTTATTATCATATTTTATTATACTTTTTTTATTATGATGAATTTATATTATGTTTTATAAAATATTATCATGTCTGATGCTGGAGATTTTTATTATATTTATATTTTATTATTTATATTTTATTATAATTATATTTTTATTATAATAAATGTATATAATGTTTTATTAAATATTATCATGTAAGTATATTCATGGTCTGATGCTGGAGATTTTTGTTATATTTTATTATTTATATTTTATTATAATGATATTTTTATTATAATGAATGTATATTATGTTTTATAAAATATTATCATGTATAGTCTGATTCTGGAGACTTTTCTTATATTTATATTTTATTATAATTATTTTTTATCCTAATGAATGCATATTATATTTTATACAATATTATCATGTATTATCATTGTCTGATGCTGGAGATTATTATTATATTTACATTTTTTTATTTATATTTTATTATAAATATATTTTTAGCATTATGAATGTATACTATCTATTATAAAATATTATCACATATAAATGTGTAGTCATGGTCTGATGCTGGATATTTTTATTATATTTATATTTCATTATATTTATATTTTATTATTTATATTTCATTAGAAATATGTTTTTATCATACTTAAAGTATATTATGTATTCATGTATGCATAGTCATGGTCTGATGTTCAAATGTTTTATTATATTTATATTTTATCATTTATATTTATAATTTCTGTGTTATTATAAATATATTTTTATTATAATGAATGTACAGTATATTATGCTTTATAAAAAATGTTCATGTATCTGTTCTAGTCATGGTCTGATGTTGGAAATTTGTATTATATTTATATTTTATTATTTTTAATATTTATTTTATTTATTATATTATTTATATTATTATATTTTATTTTATATTTATAAAATATTACCATGTATGTATAGTCATAGTCTGATGCTGGAAATTGTTATTATATTAATATTATGTATATTTATTTATGAAATTGTACAAATATAAAGCATAACTGGCTAACTTAAAGGTACCTCATCCATATATATTACCATTTACCAAAAACTCTATATGGCGGACTTTACTGGTACCAGAGAGAGACGGTCACAAACGTATTTAAAAAAAAATGTATTTATTACAAAATTACAAGAAAAATGTTAAAAACATAGGAATTGATACTCTAGTGCAGTGATGGCGAACCTTGACACCCCAGATGTTATGAAACTACATTTCCCATGATGCTCAACTACACTGCAGAGTGCCTGAGCATCATGGGAAATGTAGTTCCAAAACATCTGGAGTGCCAAAGTTCGTCATCACTGTTCTAGTGCAATGCAGGCCATTTTAATGAATTGCCACCGATTGTCCTTGGCCCCTTGGATCACACAGCAAGGACAATTGGTGGCAATTCATTAAAATGGTTTACATTGCACTAGAGCAGGTGTCACTAAATGGCGGACCGCGGTCCGGTTCCGGCCCCAGTGTCCGGTTCTGCCCGGACCGCAGCCCCGCCAAGTAGTTTCCTGTGTGTCCTCTCCCTGTCTGCCGGTGCCGGTGCCGCTATATACACAGTTCCCTGTCTGCCGGTGCCGGTGCCGCTATATACACAGTATAGCAGGTGCGGCAGGTCCGTGTCTTCTCTAATATCACTGCACTGCCCCCTCCCACACTGCCTGTCTGTTTCACACAAAGCATGAAGTGCGGCTGCTCTGGACAAAGCGCGGGACTTTTTGAGTTAAGAAGTGGGTGATTGGATGCTAGGCAGCGGAGCAGTCCCAGCAATAAATCACTCACTTTTAACGTGAAAAGTCCCGCCTGTTGTCCGGAGCGGCCACACTTCATGTCTTGTGTGAATAATGTAGGGTTCTGTGGGGTGGGGGGGGGGGGTGCTGTGCTGTAAAGGACAGGAGTTATTGATATAGAGATATTGAGAGAGGACTGTGATGGGGAAGGGTCAGTCTGCGATGGGGGGTCAGTCTGCGATGGGGAGGGGTCAGTCTGTGATAGGGGTCAGTCTGTGATGGGGAGGGGTCAGTATGTGATGGGGAGGGGTCAGTCTGCAATGGGGGGTCAGCCTGTGATGGGGAGGGGTCAGTCTGCGATGGGGGGGGTCAGTCTGTGATGGGATGGGGTCAGTCTGTGATGGGGAGGGGTCAGTCTGCAATGGGGGTCAGTCTGTGATGGGGAGGGGTCAGTCTGCGTTGGGGGTCAGTCTGTGATGGGGAGGGGTCAGTCTGTGATGGGGAGGGGTCAGTGTGCAATGGGGGGTCAGTCTGTGATGAGGAGGGGTCAGTCTGCGATGAGGAGGGGTCAGTCTGCGATGGGGGGTCAGTCTGTGATGGGGGGTCAGTCTGTAATGGGGACGGGTCAGTCTGCGATGGGGGGTCAGTCTGTGATGGGGAGGGGTCAGTCTGCGATGGGGGTCAGTCTGTCATGGGAAGGGGTCAGTCTGCGATGGGGGGGTCAGTCTGCGATGGGGGGTCAGTCTGTGATGTGGAGGTCAGTCTGTGATGGGGAGAGGTCAGTCTGTGATAGGGAGAGGTTAGTCTGTGATAGGGAGGGGTCAGTCTGTGATGGGGGGGTCAGTCTGTGATGGGGGTAAGTCTGTGATGGGGGTCTGTGATGGGGGTCAGTCTGTGGTGGGGTCTGTGATTGTGGGGGGTTCAGTCTGTGATGGGGGGTCAGTGATGATGGGGGGATTAGTCTGTGATTGGGGGGTCTGTCTGTGATGGGGGGATCAGTCTGTGATGGGGGATCTGTGATTTGGGGGGTCAGTCTGTGATGGGGTCTGTGATTTGGGGGGTCAGTCTGTAATGGTGGTCTGTGATGGAGAGTCTGTGATTTTGGGGGGGTCATTCTGTGATAGGGAGTCTGTGATTTGAGGGGTCAGTCTGTGATGGGGGTCTGTGATTTGAGGGGTCAGGCTGTGATGGGGAGTCTGTGATGGGTCAGGACCAGTTTGTGATGGGGGTCTGTGATGGGGGGCCGTCTGTGATGGGGGGTCAGTCTGTGATGGGGATCTGTGATGGGGAGTCTATGATTTGGTGAGTCAGTCTGTGATGGGGGTAGTCTGTGATGGGGGGTTAGTCTGTGATGGGGAGGGGTCAGTCTGTGATGGGGAGGAGTCAGTCTGTGATGGGGGCAGTCTGTGATGGGGGTCTGTAATTGTGGGGGGTTCAGTCTGTGATGGGGGTTTGTGATGGTGGGGGGTTCAGTCTGTGATTGGGGGGTCCGTCTGTGATGGGGGTCTGTGATTTGGGGGGTCAGTCTGTGATGGTGTCTGTGATGGGGAGTCTGTGATTTGGGGGGGTCAGTCTGTGATAGGGAGTCTGTGATTTGAGGGGTCAGTCTGTGATGGGAGTCTGTGATTTGAGGGGTCAGGCTGTGATGGGGAGTCTGTGATGGGTCAGGACCAGTTTGTGATCGGGGTCTGTGATGGGGGGCCGTCTGTAATGGGGGGTCAGTCTGTGATGGGGATCTGTGATGGGGAGTCTATGATTTGGTGGGTCAGTCTGTGATGGGGAGTCAGTCTGTGATGGGGGTAGTCTGTGATGGGGGGTTAGTCTGTGATGGGGAGGGGTCAGTCTGTGATGGGGAGGGGTCAGTCTGTGATGGGGGTCAGTCTGTGATGGGGTCTGTAATTGTGGGGGGTTCAGTCTGTGATGGGGGTTTGTGATGAAGGGGGGTTCAGTCTGTGATTGGGGGTTCCGTCTGTGATGGGGGGGGATCAGTCTGTGATGGGGGTCTGTGATTTGGGGGGTCAGTCTGTGATGGGGAGTCTGTGATGGGTCAGGACCAGTTTGTGATGGGGGGTCCATCTGTGATGGAGGGTCAGTCTGTGATGGGGGATCAGTCTGTGATGGGGAGGGGTCAGTCTGCGATGGGGGGATCAGTCTGCGATGGGGGGGTCAGTCTGTGATGGGGAGGGGTCAGTCTGCGATGGGGGGGTCAGTCTGTGATGGGGGGGTCTGTCTGTGATGGGGAGGGGTCAGTCTGCGATGGGGGGTCAGTCTGCAATGGGGGGTCAGTCTGTGATGGGGAGGGGTCAGTCTGTGATGGGGGGGTCAGTCTGTGATGGGGAGGGGTCAGTCTGTGATGAGAAGGGGTCAGTCTGTGATGGGGAGGGGTCAGTCTGTGATGGGGGGTCAGTCTGTGATGGGGATCAGTCTGTGATGGGGAGGGGTCAGTCTGCAATGGGGGATC
Source organism: Lithobates septentrionalis (assembly GCA_037952835.1). Classification (NCBI taxonomy): domain Eukaryota; kingdom Metazoa; phylum Chordata; class Amphibia; order Anura; family Ranidae; genus Lithobates; species Lithobates septentrionalis. The sequence continues at coordinate 545,684 of JBBDGP010002191.1, forward strand.
AGTCTGTGATGGGAGGTCAGTCTGCGATAGGGGGGGTCAGTCTGTGATGGGGAGGGGTCAGTCTGCGATGGGGGGGCAGTCTGCGATGGGGGGTCAGTCTGCGATGGGGAGGGATCAGTCTGTGATGGGGTCAGTCTGTAATGGGGAGGGGTCAGTCTGTGATGGGGGGTCAGTCTGTGATGGGCAGGGGTCAGTCTGTGATAGGGAGGGGTCAGTCTGCGATGGAGGGGTCAGTCTGTGATGGGGGTCAGTCTGTGGTGGGGTCTGTGATTGTGGGGGGGTTCAGTCTGTGATGGGGGGGGGGGCAGTGATGGTGGGGGGATCAGTCTGTGAGTGGGGGGTCCGCCTGTGATGGGTGGATCAGTCTGTGATGGGGGATCTGTGATTTGGGGGGTCAGTCTGTGATTGGGTCTGTGATTTGGGGGGTCAGTCTGTAATGGTGGTCTGTGATGGGGAGTCTGTGATTTGGGGGGGTCAGTCTGTGATAAGGAGTCTGTGATTTGAGGGGTCAGTCTGTGATGGGGGTCTGTGATTTGGGGGGTCAGTCTGTGATGGGGAGTCTGTAATGGGTCAGCACCAGTTTGTGATGGGGGTCTGTGATGGGGGTCCGTCTGTGATGGGGGGTCAGTCTGTGATGGGGGGATCAGTCTGTGATGGGGATCTGTTATGGGGAGTCTATTATTTGGTGGGTCAGTCTGTGATGGGGAGTCAGTCTGTGATGGGGGGTAGTCTGTGATGGGGGGTTAGTCTGTGATGGGGAGGGGTCAGTCTGTGATGGGGGTCAGTCTGTGATGGGGTCTGTAATAGTGGGGGGGTTCAGTCTGTGATGGGGGTTTGTGATGGTGGGGGGTCAGTCTGTGTTGGGGAGTCTGTGATGGTCAGGACCAGTTTGTGATGGGGGGTCCGTCTTTGATGGGGGGTCAGTCTGTGATGGGGGTCAGTCTGTGATGGGGAGGGGTCAGTCTGCGATAGGGGGTCAGTCTGCGATGGGGGGTCAGTCTGTGATGGGGAGGGGTCAGTCTGTGATGGGGGTCAGTCTGTGATGGGGGTCTGTCTGCGATGGGGGTGTCAGTCTACGATGGGGGGTCAGTCTGCGATGGGGGGGTCAGTCTGTGATGGGGAGGGGTCAGTCTGTGATGGGGGGTCAGTCTGTGATGGGGAGGGGTCAGTCTGTGATGGGGGTCTGTGATGGGGGGTCAGTCTGTGGTGGGTGTCTGTGATTGTGGGGCTGTTCAGTCTGTGATGGGGGAGTCTGTGGTGGTGGGGGGATCAGTCTGTGATTGGGGGGTCTGTCTGTGATGGGGGAGATCAGTCTGTGATGGGCTCTGTGATTTTTGGGGGTTAGTCTGTGATGGAGGGTCTGTGATTTGGGGGTTCAGTCTGTGATGGGGTCTGTGATTTGGGGGTCAGTCTGTGATGGTGTCTGTGATGGGGAGTCTGTGATTTGGGGGTCAGTCTGTGATGGGGCCTGTGATTTGGGGGGTCAGTCTGTGATGGGGAGTCTGTGATGGGTGAGAACCAGTTTGTGATGGGGGGTCTGTGATGAGAGGTCCATCTGTGATGGGGGGGTCAGTCTGTGATGGGGGTCTGTGATGGAGAGTCTATGATTTGGTGGGTCAGTCTGTGATGGAGGGTCTGTGATGGAGAGTCTATGATTTGGTGGGTCAGTCTGTGATGGAGGGTCTGTGATTTGGGGGGTCAGTCTGTGATTGGGGAGGTCAGTCTGTGATGGGGAGGGGTCAGTCTGTGATGGGGAAGTCTGTGATTTAGGGGGTCAGTCTATGATGGGGAGTCAGTCTATGATGGGGGGGTCACTCTGTGATGGGGAGGGGTCAGTCTGTGATGGGGGTCAGTCTGTGATGGGGGCAGCCTGTGATGGGGAGGGGTCAGACTGCAAAGGGGGGTCAGTCTGTGATGGGGAGGGGTCAGTCTGTGATGGGGGCAGCCTGTGATGGGGAGGGGTCAGTCTGCGATGAGGGGTCAGTCTCTGATGGGGTCTGTGATTGTGGGGGGGTTAGTCTGTGATGGGGGTTTGTGATGGTGGGGGGTTCAGTCTGTGATTGGGGTCCGTCTGTGATGGGGGGTCTGTGATGAGGGGTCCGTCTGTGATGGGGGGGTCAGTCTGTGATAGGGGTCTGTGATGGGGAGTCTATGATTTGGTGGGTCAGTCTGTGATGGGGGGTCTGTGATTTGGGGGGGTCAGTCTGTGATGGGGAGGGGTCAGTCTGTGATGGGGGGCACTCTGTGATTGGGAGGGGTCAGTCTGCAAAGGGGGGTCAGTCTGTGATGGGGTCTGTGATTGTGGGGGTTCAGTCTGTGATGGGGGTTTGTGATGGGGAGGGGTCAGTCTGTGATGGGGGCAGTCTGTGATTTGGGGGTCAGTCTGTGATGGGGAGGGGTCAGTCTGTGATGGGGGGTCAGTCTGTGATGGGGGGCAGCCTGTGATGGGGAGGGGTCAGACTGCAAAGGGGGGTAAGTCTGTGATTGGGAGGGGTCAGTCTGTGATGGGGGGCAGCCTGTGATGGGGAGGGGTCAGTCTGTGATGGGGTCTGTGATTGTGGGGGGGTTAGTCTGTGATGGGGGGTTTGTGATGGTGGGGGGTTCAGTCTGTAATTGGGAGGTCCGTCTTTGATGGGGGAATCAGTCTGTGATGGGGTCTGTGATTTGGGGGGTCAGTCTGTGATGGGGAGTCTGTGATGGGTCAGGACCAGTTTGTGATGGGGGTCCATCTGTGATGGGGGGGTCAGTCTGTGATGGGGAGGTCAGTCTGTGATAGGGGGATCAGTCTGTGATGGGGTATCAATCTGTGATGGGGTCTGTGATTTGGGGGGTCAGTCTGTGATAGGGAGTCTGTGATGGGTCAGGACCAGTTTGTGATGGGGGGGTCTGAGATGGGGGGGCCCTCTGTGATGGGGGGTCAGTCTGTGATGGGGGTCTGTGATGGGAGGGTCTGTGATAGGGGTCTGTAATGGGGAGTCTGTGATTTGGTGGGTCAGTCTGTGATGGGGGTCTGTGATTTGGGGGGTCAGTCTGTGATTTGGGTGGTCAGTCTGTGATGGGTCAGGACCAGTTTGTGATGGGGGTCTGTGATGGGGGTCCGTCTGTGATGGGGGGGTCTGTGATGGGGGGGTCAGTCTGTGATGGGGTCTGTGATGAGTCAGGTCAGTCTGTGATGGGGGGCTCAGTCTGTGATGGGGGATCTGTGATGGCTCAGGTCAGTCTGTGATGGGGGGTCTGTGATGGGGGGTCAGTCTGTAATGAGAGGTCTGTGATTTGGGGGGTCAGTCTGTGATGGGAGGGTCTGTGATGGGGGGTCTATGATGGATCAGGTCAGTCTGTGATGGGAGGGTCTGTGATGGGTCATTCTGTGATGGGGGGTCTTTGATGGATCAGGTCAGTCTGTGATGGGGGTCAGTCTGTAATGGGGGGGTCTGTGATGGGGGTTTGTGATGAGGCAGGGGGAGATGTGACGCGAAGGGGGGCTGAGGACACTGATGTAAAAAGGGGTCTGTGATGTGATTTGAAGGGTGAGGACTAAAGACACTGATGTAAAAGGGGGTCTGTGATTTCTGCACTAGCAAAGCACAGGTCTCTGCAAGAGCAATAGAAAACAATTGTTTTCTATGTGTCCTGTTCACACTGCAACAGCGCGCCTGCGTGCTGAGCAGTGTGGCGCAAAATGCATACTGTTTCTATGCACTGCAACTGAGCTGTGGTGCATAAAAATGAGTGGAATGTATTTTGACATTTCAATAACGTTGAAAGAAAAAAAGCACAAAGTGTGATGTGTGTGTGGGTCTTAAAGGTGTGTGCATGTATGTGGTGGGGCTGTGATGGGAGGCTGTGGAGGATATCATGTGGAGTCATAGCACCAGTATGACCTCCGCTGGAAGAAAAATTTTCCAACCGGACCCCCGTGAATTTGAATTCAGTACCCCTGCACTAGAGTATCAATTCTTATGTTTTTAACATTTTTATCGTGATTTTGTAATAAATACATTTTTTTTTAAATACACCTGTGACTGTCTCTCTCTGGTACCAGTAAAATCCGCAATAATAGAGTTTTTGGTTATTTATTAAATTTTTTACACTATTATATTTTATGATAAATATATTTTTATTATAATGGATGTGTAATATGCTTTATAAAATCTAGTATGTATAGTCATGATCTGATGCTAGAGATTTTCAATTATAATATATGTATATCCAAATGTTTCTAGTTTCTTATTTTGGATGAAGTGTGGAAGGAATAAAGCCTCTGTCAGGTTTCATCCTCCCTATTTGTTTGGTGACCATTTTCGCTGAGACAGGTGATACCAATTCTTGGGGGGGGGGGGGGGGGGGGGGGGGGATTTTCATCACTTTGAAAATATTTTGCTCTCACTTCCTTACTTCTTTTAATATTATTAAATAGCACAAACAAAACAATCCGGAAACACTTTAAAAAATTTTTTTAAATTTAGTATTTTTATTTTTTTAAAGTAGGACTAAAACATTACTTCAGTCACACAAAAAAAAAAAAATTTCCAAAATGTACAAAGAATAAAAAAAGTGTGTCTATCTATCTATCTATCAATATAAGCCCTACCCCCCAAATAAGCCCTTCCCTGTTTCCCCAAAAATAAGCCCTACCCTGAAAAGAAGACCTACAAGAACTTTAACTAGGGCTTATATTGGGGGGTAGGGCTTATATTGCAGCCATCACCGACAATCACGCTAGGTCTTATTTTATACAGGTATATATATATAAATATATGTATATATTTGTATGTATATATTTATTTATATTTTATATATATATATCAATTCCCATTCAATGTATACTTTTATCCCTCACATGACTTGGTGAGGTTTTAGACATCTGGAATTCGGTACTAGCCGGGGATTCCCCCTGCGGGAGAAAGCAGGGCAGCATGGCCCTGGCATCGGCTCTCCCGATCTCACTGACAAAGCAGTAAAGCAACGGGTCAGCCACACAGTTGACACTTGATAACGCCAGGGTGAGTTTATAGGACTTAAATATTTTCATGGCAAAGGGGCAATTGTTTGGCTCATAGATGGCCCGGAGGAACAAGACTACATGGTAAGGCGTGAAACTCACTACAAACGTCACTACAATGCAAAGAAGTAAATGTTTAATTTTGCGCTTGTCCTTGGTCGCTGTGGCTTGGTTTAGGTTCACCGCGACATAAATCCTATAGTAGCAGACCACCATGATCAGCAGTGGCAAAAAATGCCCAACGCAGACGTTGAAAATACTGAAAGTCGCTTGCCATGGCTCCATGGGGAATCTGTCATAACACAAGAGGTCCCCTGTGTCATTATAAGTCTCATGTTTAATGACGATGATGATGTTTGACGCGGACTGTATGATCCACACCACCAAACTGACCAGTACCGCCACTCTCGTTGTCCGAAGATGGCGGTATCTTAAAGGATAGACCACGGCGAGGTAGCGGTCCAGAGAGATGCAAGTCAGGAAGCCAGCGCTGCTGTACAGATTGGTGTGCATCATGAACACACTCAACCGGCAAAGCCATTCGGAAAAATTCCAGCTGTCGTGGGAGAGGCTAAAGTCGACCCACAAGGGTAAAGTTGAGGTGTAGAAGAGGTCCGCAAAGGAAAGGTTGAATAAATAGATACCTAATTCATTTTTCTTCGTCACTTGTAAATAGGAGACGTACAGCGAGATCAGATTGGCGGGAATGCTGGCGACGATCACGGTGATATAAATGGTCGGGAACAACACTCGATCGAAATCGTGATCCGGGGTGCAATTATTAGAGGTGTTGTTTATCTCCTGTCCAGCGTGCATTATAACAACAACACAATTACCTCACTAGTCTTTCCCTTGACTAATCATATTACTTCCAGGGACGGTTTATTGACGATATCTTTTTCGGTTGAGTGACTGATGCATGCCAGAGTTGTGCTGAGCAGATCTGAAGTCTAGATATTAAACAAAAAAAAAAAAAGAAAGAAAAGTTAAGCACAATATAAAACTGTCAATGTTTTCTACTGATAAAAGCAAAGGCAGTAAGCAAACAAAATAATTAAAACAAAAAAAACAATAAAAAAAACAAAACAAACTCATTATGGTTTTATCATGGTTTCTGGTTATGCAAATAATAATGAAAAAAGTGCAATTACTCCGAGTGATTACATAGTATTTGTCTCTTTCTCTAGACATGACTAAGTTTGGCTTTGTGCTCTGCAGCTGCATGGAGAACGATAACTATAATTTTAGTCAGTGCGATTATTTTACCCTGATTGCTCAAAACTGTCATTAGCAAATTTTTTTTTTTTACGAAAGCAAAACAAAACCAAGAATGCAAAATTCGAACTGTTTCGTTTTTTTTTTTTTCTTCATAAATGTCATTTTTGCTGTAACACATCCTAAAGCAAGAATGGAAAAAATATTGTGTAAAGTCCCCGCCAAAATGCCTACCAGACCCCTTCCTCTTTGAATCTGGTGTGGTTTTCAACCACTTCCCTACCGGGACACTTCTCTCCTACATTTTAAAAACTTCATTTTGTTTGCTAGAAAATTACTTCCTACCCCCAAACATTGTATTTCATTTTTTTTTTTTTTAGCAGAGGCCCTATAAAATAAAGTGGTGGGTTTTGCAAATTTTTATGTCAAATGGCATTTGGGCAGCAGTTTTTCAAAGCAATTATTTTGGAAAAAATACACTTTCATGAATTTTATTGCACACAAACACAATATAATGCCCAATTCTTTGGTAAAATATGATGTTACACCGAGTAAATAGATACCTAACATGTACATTATTTTGCTAGAAAATTACTTAGAACCCCCAAACATTATATTTATTTTTTTTTTAGCAGAGACCCTATAGAATAAAGTGGTGTGTTTTGCAATTTTTTATGTCATTTGCACAGGTTTATCAAACACAATTGTTTTGGAAGAAATACACTTTCATGAATTTTATTATTACCGTATATACTTGAGTATAAGCTGACCCGCATATAAGCGGAGGCACCTAATTTTACCACAAAAAACTGGGAAAACGTATTGACTCGAGTATAAGCCTAGGGTGAGAAATGCGCAGCTACTATAAGTGGAAAAGAGGGTCAACAATGCCCATTTGCGGCCTCACTGTGCCCATTTGCAGCCTCACTGTGCCCATTGCAGCCATAGGTCCCATGAACTTCAAACTAGGTAGTTAAGGGTTCCTAGATGCCCCCTAGCTGCAGCCAAAATTTGGGGTCTCTGGACCCAAAGGGTCCCGAAATGACATTGCTGCAGATGGACACAGTTGACCAACTTTGAGGCCTTGTATCTCGGGGCCACTTAGTGCTAGTAACCCCAAATGTGGTGTGCAAACCCAGTGGAACTAGCACAACAACATATCCAAAGCTGGGGTTCTTATCTCCAAGTGGCCCCGAGATACGGGGCCCCAAAGTCGGCTCAGAAAATGTCAAGCACTTTTCTGCTGCAGAGAATGACATTTTCTGAACTGACTTTGGGGCCCCGTATCTCAGGGCCTCTCAGTGCTAGGAACCCCAGCTTTGGATATATTATAGCACCAAATTGCCCCGAGATATGGGGCCCCAAATTCGGTTTGGAAAATGTCATTCTCTGCTGCAGAAAAGTGCTTGACTCGAGTATAAGCCGAGGGGGCATTTTCAGCTCAAAAAATGTGCTGAAAAACTCGGCTTATACTCGAGTATATACGGGTTTTCTCCTTACTATTCAGGGAGTGTTTAATTGCAGCAGTTTTTTTTTTTATTTCAACCATTTGCAGATGAGCGCACCTTTTGTATTGTTTAAAAAAAAGAACATTGCCGGCAATAAAAAATTGGAAAAAGAACGTACCCCCACTCCTCCCAATCCATAGCAGGCCCGCCCTTTCGTGTCTTGTACAGATTTTAAGGGGAACCCCACGACAAGTTTTTTTTTTTTTTAAAGGGAGTGGGGTCCCTCTCAAAATCCTTACAAGACCCTTATCCAAGCATGCAACCTGACAGGCCAGGAAAGGGGGGGGAGATGAGTGATTGCCCCCACTCCTCATACCATATCAGGCCACATGCCCTTAATACTTTGTCCCCAAAATGTGTTCATTTGATTCATTTTTTTTGTAAAGTCGTGAATTCATAAATTCGAAAATTCGGAAATTCAGAAA